>OZ026595.1:44524996-44527496 GCA_964020085.1 Micromussa lordhowensis
CAGTTGCTTAAATTGGAAAACTCACTGCGAGGATCATTCTTCACTTTCATCTATAACCGCAGTTCATATGAATTATTTCATATATCTTTACATCATTTCACTCCTCACGGGAAGATATGAACTCAACAAATTGACCTCGCTCCCAATGTGTGGCTTCATAGCTCAGTTGTTAGAGCATCGCACCGGTATCGCGGAGGTCACGGGTTCGAATCCCGTTGAAGCCCTGATTTTTTTCAGGCTTCTTCTTTTCAGGTGCTTAAATTGGAAAACTCACTGCGAGGATCATTCTTCACTTTCATCTATAACCGCAGTTCATATGAATTATTTCATGTATCTTTACATCATTTCACTCCTCACGGGAAGATATGAACTCAACAAATTGACCTCGCTCCCAATGTGTGGCTTCATAGCTCAGTTGGTAGAGCATCGCACCGGTATCGCGGAGGTCACGGGTTCGAATCCCGTTGAAGCCCTGATTTTTTTCAGGCTTCTTCTTTCCAGTTGCTTAAATTGGAAAACTCACTGCGAGGATCATTCTTCACTTTCATGATATGCTTCCTCCCGAACTATGTTATAATGTACCCAATCTATTTTACCTCAAAAAAATTAATTATGTGTTCTTGGAATTTGATGATAGATTTACTCTCACAGAACAGATAAACTTGCCTCCTAAAGGTATGTGTACCTTTATGAGGCAAATTTATCTGTTCTGTGAGAGAGTCCGCGGGAGCATCTTCTCTCCCGAAATGAAGTTCACGCGGGTTAAACAGAGGCACCGTTGGTGGTGGAACAGACTTGACATTTCTCACTGAAAAATACATGAAAAATAACTGATACAATTTGGCGAGAGTCGTAGGTAAACTAGAGTTTAGTGATCGATGTTTACTAAAATGGCCTTCAGTACAGGGGTTATTTTGGAACGGTATGCCCGACAGAACCACTTTTCGATGCCGCCACCATGGATTTCCATCGGATGCGTACCAAATCCACGATGGTGGCCCAATACGGAAATGTGCACTCGCGGGCCTAAACTGCGCCTGGACTACAGGCTAGTGCTAAAACTCATTATAATTGTCTGGAATAAAATTAGTGTGTGTTGTGCAAAACTTGATAGTTTGTTTTCATTTCTTTGCAGCCAG
This sequence comes from Micromussa lordhowensis, assembly GCA_964020085.1. Taxonomy (NCBI): domain Eukaryota; kingdom Metazoa; phylum Cnidaria; class Anthozoa; order Scleractinia; family Lobophylliidae; genus Micromussa; species Micromussa lordhowensis. The sequence goes on from OZ026595.1 coordinate 44,526,136, forward strand.
CTCGTCTTTGCAGAATGATTCATTATAATAAAGGATCCGGCATGATTATAATGCTTAACAGGCCGCTGCACGGGAAATCCCTCCTGTATTAGAACGCAGGTTTGATTCCATTACTACCAGGAAGATAGATTAGGTCTGTTAGTGTCACAGGATTTTACCATTTCTCCTTTCTAAATTGTATATGTTGTAGATCAAAATGAAATTCAGGTTAAAATGATTTTCACTTAGTTTGATTCTCAATTTCCATTGTCTTCTAACCCTGATTAATCATGATCCATACATAATTAACAATTAGATTATGAGCTCGAGATTTCTATGAGGTGATAGTTGATGAGGCCGAACGCCGAATCAACTATCGCCTCATAGAAATCGAGAGCGAATAATCTAATTGTTTTAGTAGAATTCTAACTGAAATTAACGCAAATAACGGTTTCCAATGATTTTCCCACGCATTATTGAACTTTACCCATAAACAAAGTTGCACGTATCGGACTGTCCTTGACAAATTTGCAGTTGCTTACGCGCGTACCCGCTTTTTCAATATTTTTAAGTTTTTAAAGTCAAGAAACCTTAATGCGGGGGTAAATCCGAAAGCCGTATTTTGGCTGGGTATTATGTTTTTAATGCAAATATCTCGTTTACGTTTTAAGCAATCAAGAATCTCTATGCTCATCTCACATATCTATGTTTTGGGTTGTTTTGTAAATTTTTTGGTGATTTTTAGGTAAATTTCGAGAGAAATAGTTTTTCTCAAAGGATTAGTAAAATTGATGGAAATAGGAAATTTTGAAGATTTGTTGTTGTTTTAAAATTAGAGTTTGAAATTAAAAATTGGTACATACACTCCCGTGTTGCATAACCCTTTTTTTCCCTTCCAACCTGTCTTTAAACTTACCAAAATTCCACTTCAATTCACCTTTACCCCCGCCTTAAAAGTGCTTCTTTTAGTCTTCTCAGGAATTTAATTACCCGTTTACATCTAAAATTCCTTCCAAAACTTCGGAAAAACTATAAAAACATCGCATTTCTTGGACGACCGGCGGCCAACTGTACTCTAATGGCTGATAGTATACGAGTAGCTCAGCCAATCAGATTGCAGCATTTGCATTAGTATACTAGTAGAATTCTACTAATTAGGGTTAGACGACAAAGGAATTTCATTTTAACCTGAATTTCATTTTGACCTAAAACATATACAAAGAATGTCTCCATAGGTATCAGTGATAGCAAATACAGCATGTCTTTCTAATCCATACCATTAGCCGGCTTCCTATATGGATTTACGTTTTGTTTACTGGAAGAATTATTTCCTTCTGGTGGGAGAATATCTGTTTTCTCAAGTTGTACTTCACGCGGGTTAA
>OZ026595.1:44532496-44637496 GCA_964020085.1 Micromussa lordhowensis
TGCTTACTGTACTATGAACTCGAAATTTTCAATACTGCACTCAGCTTCGCTTCGTGCAGTATTGAAAATTTCTCGTTCATTGTACAGTAAGCGCGTGCGTGTATTTGACAACAAAACACTCGCAACAGTCTCTAACCCGTAAATAACGTCCTTTTGCATGCCCACTTTCCCGTCCATTTAAACTATTGTGTTATTGAATTTCTCCAAACAAACCCTCCACATTCCGCAGCGTCCTGCCAAACATGATATGCTTCCTCCCGAACTATGTTATAATGTACCCAATCTATTTTACCTCATAAAAGTTACTTATGTGTTCTTGGAATTTGATGATAGATTTACTAATACATACCTGTATTAGGCGGATTTATCTGTTCTCTGAGAGAGGCCGCGGGAGCATCTTCTTTCCCGAAATGAAGTTCACGCGGGTTAAACAGAGGCACCGTTGGTGGTGGAACAGACTTGATATTTCTCACTGAAAAATACATGAACAATAACTGATACAATTTGGCGAGAGTCGTAGGTAAACTAGGGTTTAGTGATCGATGTCTTTCTCTACATCGCAGTTATGATTGCTAAAATATCCTATCCGGAATGCCCGATAGAACCACTTTTCGATGCCGCCATCATGGATTTCCATCGGATGCGTACCAAATCCACGATGGTGGCCCAATACGGAAATGTGCACTCGCAGCCCCAAACTACGCCTGGACTGCAGGCTAGTGCTAGCACTCCTTATAATTGTCTGGGATGAAATTAGTGGGTGTAAATTACGCAAAACCTGATATTTCGTTTTCATTTCTTTGCAGCCAACTTTCATTAGCCAACAACGATATGGTTTAAAGTACCTCAACAGTGTTATTGTGGGACTGAGGAGAACTCAGTTGATCATTTTTTCCTTGCAGCGGCCGGTCAAAATGTAAACGTCGCATCTATGCAGAATGATTCATTATAATAAAGAATCCGGCATGATTATAATGTTTAACAGGCCGCTGCACGAGAAATCCCTCCTGTATTAGAACGCAGTTTTGATTCCATTACTACCAGGAAGGTAGAAAAAGGTAATTCTGTAGGAAACAAAATGGGGCGAATTTTATCAAGAATAATGTTGGCTCCCCGTAACGTTTGATTTGACCTGGAAATCTCGAAAACCGTTGTGGTCAGAGTCACGAAATCTCATTCCTGTGTTTCATTTGTCTCCGAGAGCCGACATCCTTTTAGTTTCAGTCTTGAATTTTCGATCAAGAGTCTCAGAATCTATTAAGTCTGTTAGTCTCACCGGATTTTACCATTCCTCCTTTCTAAAATGTATACAAAGAATGTCTGCTTAGGTATCAATGATAACAAATACAGCATGTCTTTCTAATCCATACCATTAGCCGGCTTCCTATATGGATTTACGTTTTGTTTACTGGAAGAATTATTTCCTTCTGGTTGGAGAATATCTGTTTTCCCAAGTTGTACTTCACGCGGGTTAAACAGAGGTATCGGTGATGGTGGTAGTGGTGGTGGTACCGCAGGCGACAAGGACTTAATATCTCTCCCTGAAAAACAGGAAAAAAAACTAGTATTTTGGTATTACCCTCCAATAGGAAATTGCCCTTGCGTTCTCTGTTATGATGGCTAAAATATCATTCAGTACAGGCGTTAGTGTGGAACGGAGCATCTTTATAGAACCATTGATTTTTCGTTGGCGCCATCTTGATTATTAATTGGATGCTTCTGAAATCCAAGATGGCGAAGCAATACGAAATGTGCACTCGTGATCACGCACCCAAAATACGACTGCCCTGCAGGCTAGAGCTAAAAGTCCTTATAACTGTTTTGGATAAAATGATTGTTCACGTTTTTAATTAATTGAGCAAAATTTGTTTTTCGTTTCTTTTCGATTCCTTGCAGCCAGTTGGAATTTGTACACAATAATAAGGTTTAGAGTACCTCAAGATTAAAACTATTTTCCTTTAGTTTGCCGGATTTTACCATTTGGTAACCGTCCTAAAACACATTTACCTCGAGAAAACAAGAATATGTCTGCTTAGGTATTATTGATAGCAAATACAGGATGTCTTACTAATCCATACCATTAGCCGGCTTCCTATAGGGATTTACGTTTTGTTTACTGGAAGAATTATTTTCTTCTGGTGGGAAAACATCTTTTTTTCCAAGTTGTACTTTACGCGGGTTAAACAGAGGTATCGGTGAAGGTGGTAGTGGTGGTGGTACCGGAGGCGACAAGGGCTTAATATCTTTACCTGTAAAATTTAAAAAAACCCTGGTATTTTGGTATTTCCCTCCAATAGGGAGTTGCACTTCCTTTCTCTGAACAAGAAGAACATATCACTTCATTGGAAGGGTATAAGCCATATTCTCACCCCAGCAGTTTTTCTCTGATTCCCATTTATCTCCTGAGTGGAGACAGGCAATGTGGCATAATGTATCTTTGAATGTCTCATTCATAATAACGCAAGGAGTACGATTCAAAACAATATTTTCATGGTCTGAGATGCATTTGGGGTCAATGAACACATCAAAAAGAATGAGGCCAATATCCAGCAGTCTTGACAAAACAAGCTTGGTAGATGAAAAAATTATTTTATCACATAAGTTATTTCCATCTTTACCATTTGTAGAGTAGCTAATAACTGAGTCCAAGCTAACATTGGTTCATATTCTTGCCCACTCACAGGGGTAGCCATATAATAACACTATGGTTTGCTTTATTTTAGCATTAACTGTTCTTGTCTGTTGGTCAGATCTGAATTCAGACTTTTGTTTTGTTTCCATCAGCTGACAGATAATGGCAATCAACCTTTGCAGAGGGAAGAAATCCATAAGCTGTTGTGTGGCTTAGAAACAATTTACCAACGGAAATTGCTAAGGCTGTGATGCTTTTACTAAGCGTAAGATTATCCATGAAATATCACTTCCTGGAAGAGATTGATCAACAGTCCCGTGATCTGTGTGTGAGGAAACATGCTCCCTCCGTTTTGCATGTCTGCAGAAAAGAAGCAAAATCATCCCTCGAGAACTTCACTTGGAGTAGTGTACTTCAAGAGATGAAAGAGAGAGCTCCAGATGTGCTTGATTTCATAGCAAGACTCGAAAGGCGCCAGACGTCTCTCGGTTTCCTAGTAGAAATCTAAATACCCAACCAGCTCCAATTCCAAAAACAGCTTAAGCCCGCTTAACAGAAATACCGCCTTTCTCGATCATATAATGGCTGAAATAGGCTGAAGTTGACTTCGTGATGACTTCCGTTTTTCCGTCTTATTACATCAAACCCAAGCATGCGCAAAAGAACCGGAACCGCACGATTTCTGCGGTAAAAATTTCGTGTCCCCAGAGTTCTCCCCGGCGACCCACCGCTGAGGAAGGAGCCCGAGAACTCTGGGCTCGAGATTGAACAACAACGGGAAATTACCAAATCCTGCGTTGCGTGGAGAACGTGAATCACGACAACCTCTTTTTATTTTTATTTCAAATTTATCGCTGTGTTCCAGATTCAGTTTTGACAGTGATGAACAAAGTAAATGACTCAAGAGTACCAGGAGATTCGTTTGTAAAATATAAATTCGTTTTTTAATCGAAGTTGTCCTCGGCGCCGTCGTCGTGGCAACTTAGGGCCTGTTTACATGGAGGTGGGGGACCCCAGGTAGGTGAGGTAACCCACCTAGGTGAGGTAACCCGCCTCTCCATATAATCTCTCATTTTTACTTGATCATGTTTACATGATAGGTGGGGTAACCCGCCTAGCCGGGTTGCCCGGTCTACCAGGTAGGGTAACCCTGCCACCCGGGGTCGCATTTTGCCATGTAAACGACTCAAGGTGGGGTAACCCGCCTAGCCGGGGTCGAGTTCATGTTACATTTGCAACAACGTCTAGTAACGTCACCCCGGGACCCCGGGGTTGTAACTTTGCATGAATACGAGGGCCATTTTTCGACCACGGCTAGGCGGGTTACCTCACCTGCCTGGGGTCCCCCACCTCCATGTAAACAGGCCCTTAAACTCCCTCACGCTGAATATATCAAACACAAAAGACCGTGTTGACCAATTTTCCAAGATTACGAAATTACGAACTGTAGAAAGTTTTCTTTTCTGAGCGTTATTTCACTGAGAAAGCGTGTCTTTGGTCATAAATTTCTGTATTTTCAGAGTTTACGTGGTTGAACCTTACTTCACCGATTTCTCTGTAATAATGAAATTGTTGCAAGATCACATGAAACAGTTAAGTGTGAAATAAACTTTTGTCAGAAGGTCTTTATAGATATAGCTTTAGTACTATTAAGCAAACACAGAACGAATACTGATATTCCGAGATTCTCAAACAATTTAAGCTACCATCAATTCTTCGCGGTTTACGACGAAATTGTTATCTCTTAACTTCCCTCATTTTCCTGTGTTTCACCGCTTCCCAATTACCTTTTGTGGCCATCCCAACTCGAAAGTGTCCGGGATAGGTTTTCAATTGTTTAACGTGGTACGTTTAGAAAATTTCTCCTCAATATAGAGAATTGTTTGCTTTATACCACAATATTTTACTTCCTTCCTGAATGATAGACGGGTCGGTCTAACTCACGTAAATGTTTGCCTGTTTGTCAACTAAAAGTGTCACATGCGCGAGTTTTAATTTGTATGACTATGTTTACCTTTGAACCCTCGAAAATGTTTCGCAGCGTTTATTAGGTGGTCACAAATCTTTTCAAGAGCTGGAAAGTCTCTCTTTAGTTAATCTGTACATGCATTGTACAGCCATTGACTGTATGCGAAGCTGATCAACGTTTTGTTGCGGAGTAATGGTCGAAACCTTAAATTTCGCAAAAACACTGTACACCATGTCTCTCAACATCATTGTTATGGCAACTTTGATGGCCACACCAAATTTATATTTCAATCAGGAGTCTTACCTTTGCAGTTCTCCGCATCAGCTTTTATCTGTTCATTTTCGCTTGCTATTTTATGCAGTTCAGCTTCGGATGCAGTCTGTTGATATTGCGGCCTGTTAAGCTTCTCACACAGATCGCCGACTTCTTGTTTCAGAGTGGTGTTTATCGCCTGCAACTCTACATTACAATCTGAAAGTATTCCAAGCAAGCAGCAAAAACTCATTCCAAGATACACAGCGAGCGATCTCATAGAAAAGCATAGCACTGGTAAGAGATTTAACATGGAGTTTCGGCAACGGGAACATCGTTAAACAAATTAAAGGTTTTATGAGCAGAACAATAGCTGCGCACGTGCGTTGTAACTCTTGGCACATTTCTTTGCCGTCCTCTGCAAAACAACAACGGGAAATGACCAAATTCTGCGTTGCGTGGAGAACGTGAATCGCGACGGCCTTTTTTTATTTTTAATTAAAATTTATCGCTGTGTTCCAGATTCAGGTTTGACAGTGATGAACAAAGTAAATGACTTAAGAGTACCAGGAGATTCGTTTGTAAAATATAAATTCGTTTTTTAATCGAAGTTGTCCTCGTGGCAACTTAAACTCCCTAATGCTGAATAATCAAACACGAAAGACCGTGTTGACCAATTTTCCAAGATTACGAAATTACGAACTGTAGAAAAATTTTTTTTTGTCTGAGCGTTGTGATAATGAAATTGTTCCAAGATCACATGAAACAGTTAAGAATGAAATAAACTTTTGTCAAAAGGTCTTTATAGATATAGCTTTAGTACTGTTAAGCAAACACAGAACGAATACTGATATTCCGAGACTCTCAAAACATTTAAGCTACCATCAATTCTTCGCGGTTTACGACGAAATTGTTATCTCTTAACTTTGATCATTTGCCTGTGTTTCAACGCTTCCCAATTACCTTTTGTGGCCATCCCAACTCGAAAGTGTCCGGGATAGGTTTTCAATTGTTTAACGTGGTACGTTTAGAAAATTTCTCCTCAATATAGAGAATTGTTTGCTTTATACCACAATATTATACTTTCTTCCTGAATGATAGACGGGTCTGTCTAACCCACGTAAATTTTTGCCTGTTTGTCAACTAAAAGTGTCGCATGTGCGAGTTTTAATTTGTATGACTATGTTTACCTTTGAACCCTCGAAAATGTTTCGCAGCGTTTATTAGGTGGTCACAAATCTTTTCAAGAGCTGGAAAGTCTCTCGTTTGTTAATCTGTACATGCATTGTACAGCCATTGACAGTATGCGAAGCTGATCAACGTTTTGTTGCGGAGTAATGGTCGAAACCTTAAATTTCGCAAAAAAAAATGTACACCATGTCTCTCAGCGTCATTGTTATGGCAGCTTTGATGGCCACACCAAATTAATATTTCAATCATGAGTCTTACCTTTGCAGTTCTCCGCATCAGCTTTTATCTGTTCATTTTCGCTAGCTATTTTATGCAGTTCAGCTTCAGAGGCAGTCTGTTGATATTGCAGCTTGTTAAGCTTCTCACGCAGATCGCCGACTTCTTGTTTCAGAGTGGTGTTTATCGCCTGTAACTCTATATTACATTCTGAAAGTATTCCAAGCAAGCAGCAAAATATCATTCCAAGATACACAGCGAGCGATCTCATAGATTTAACAAGGAGTTTCGGTAACGGGAACATCGTTAAACAAATTAAAAGGTTTTATGAGCAGAACAATAGCTGTGCACGTGCGTTGTAACTCTTGGTACATTTCTTTGCCGTCCTCTGCAAAACAACAGCGGAAAATGACCAAATTCTGCGCTGCGTGGAGAACGTGAATCGCGACGGCCTTTTTTTAATTTTATTTAAAATTTATCGCTGTGTTCCAGATTCAGGTTTGACAGTGATGAACAAAGTAAATGACTTAAGAGTACCAGGAGATTCGTTTGTAAAATATAAATTCGTTTTTTAATCGAAGTTGTCCTCGTGGCAACTTAAACTGCCTAATGCTGAATAATCAAACACGAAAGACCGTGTTGACCAATTTTCCAAGATTACGAAATTACGAACTGTAGAAAAAAATTTTTTTGTCTGAGCGTTGTGATAATGAAATTGTTCCAAGATCACATGAAACAGTTAAGAATGAAATAAACTTTTGTCAAAAGGTCTTTATAGATATAGCTTTAGTACTGTTAAGCAAACACAGAACGAATACTGATATTCCGAGACTCTCAAAACATTTAAGCTACCATCAATTCTTCGCGGTTTACGACGAAATTGTTATCTCTTAACTTTGATCATTTGCCTGTGTTTCAACGCTTCCCAATTACCTTTTGTGGCCATCCCAACTCGAAAGTGTCCGGGATAGGTTTTCAATTGTTTAACGTGGTACGTTTAGAAAATTTCTCCTCAATATAGAGAATTGTTTGCTTTATACCACAATATTATACTTTCTTCCTGAATGATAGACGGGTCTGTCTAACCCACGTAAATTTTTGCCTGTTTGTCAACTAAAAGTGTCGCATGTGCGAGTTTTAATTTGTATGACTATGTTTACCTTTGAACCCTCGAAAATGTTTCGCAGCGTTTATTAGGTGGTCACAAATCTTTTCAAGAGCTGGAAAGTCTCTCGTTTGTTAATCTGTACATGCATTGTACAGCCATTGACAGTATGCGAAGCTGATCAACGTTTTGTTGCGGAGTAATGGTCGAAACCTTAAATTTCGCAAAAAAAATGTACACCATGTCTCTCAGCGTCATTGTTATGGCAGCTTTGATGGCCACACCAAATTAATATTTCAATCATGAGTCTTACCTTTGCAGTTCTCCGCATCAGCTTTTATCTGTTCATTTTCGCTAGCTATTTTATGCAGTTCAGCTTCAGAGGCAGTCTGTGGATATTGCAGCTTGTTAAGCTTCTCACGCAGATCGCCGACTTCTTGTTTCAGAGTGGTGTTTATCGCCTGTAACTCTATATTACATTCTGAAAGTATTCCAAGCAAGCAGCAAAATATCATTCCAAGATACACAGCGAGCGATCTCATAGATTTAACAAGGAGTTTCGGCAACGGGAACATCGTTAAACAAATTAAAAGGTTTTATGAGCAGAACAATAGCTGTGCACGTGCGTTGTAACTCTTGGTACATTTCTTTGCCGTCCTCTGCAAAACAACAGCGGAAAATGACCAAATTCTGCGCTGCGTGGAGAACGTGAATCGCGACGGCCTTTTTTTAATTTTATTTAAAATTTATCGCTGTGTTCCAGATTCAGGTTTGACAGTGATGAACAAAGTAAATGACTTAAGAGTACCAGGAGATTCGTTTGTAAAATATAAATTCGTTTTTTAATCGAAGTTGTCCTCGTGGCAACTTAAACTGCCTAATGCTGAATAATCAAACACGAAAGACCGTGTTGACCAATTTTCCAAGATTACGAAATTACGAACTGTAGAAAAAAATTTTTTTGTCTGAGCGTTGTGATAATGAAATTGTTCCAAGATCACATGAAACAGTTAAGAATGAAATAAACTTTTGTCAAAAGGTCTTTATAGATATAGCTTTAGTACTGTTAAGCAAACACAGAACGAATACTGATATTCCGAGACTCTCAAAACATTTAAGCTACCATCAATTCTTCGCGGTTTACGACGAAATTGTTATCTCTTAACTTTGATCATTTGCCTGTGTTTCAACGCTTCCCAATTACCTTTTGTGGCCATCCCAACTCGAAAGTGTCCGGGATAGGTTTTCAATTGTTTAACGTGGTACGTTTAGAAAATTTCTCCTCAATATAGAGAATTGTTTGCTTTATACCACAATATTATACTTTCTTCCTGAATGATAGACGGGTCTGTCTAACCCACGTAAATTTTTGCCTGTTTGTCAACTAAAAGTGTCGCATGTGCGAGTTTTAATTTGTATGACTATGTTTACCTTTGAACCCTCGAAAATGTTTCGCAGCGTTTATTAGGTGGTCACAAATCTTTTCAAGAGCTGGAAAGTCTCTCGTTTGTTAATCTGTACATGCATTGTACAGCCATTGACAGTATGCGAAGCTGATCAACGTTTTGTTGCGGAGTAATGGTCGAAACCTTAAATTTCGCAAAAAAAAATGTACACCATGTCTCTCAGCGTCATTGTTATGGCAGCTTTGATGGCCACACCAAATTAATATTTCAATCATGAGTCTTACCTTTGCAGTTCTCCGCATCAGCTTTTATCTGTTCATTTTCGCTAGCTATTTTATGCAGTTCAGCTTCAGAGGCAGTCTGTTGATATTGCAGCTTGTTAAGCTTCTCACGCAGATCGCCGACTTCTTGTTTCAGAGTGGTGTTTATCGCCTGTAACTCTATATTACATTCTGAAAGTATTCCAAGCAAGCAGCAAAATATCATTCCAAGATACACAGCGAGCGATCTCATAGATTTAACAAGGAGTTTCGGCAACGGGAACATCGTTAAACAAATTAAAAGGTTTTATGAGCAGAACAATAGCTGTGCACGTGCGTTGTAACTCTTGGTACATTTCTTTGCCGTCCTCTGCAAAACAACAGCGGAAAATGACCAAATTCTGCGCTGCGTGGAGAACGTGAATCGCGACGGCCTTTTTTTAATTTTATTTAAAATTTATCGCTGTGTTCCAGATTCAGGTTTGACAGTGATGAACAAAGTAAATGACTTAAGAGTACCAGGAGATTCGTTTGTAAAATATAAATTCGTTTTTTAATCGAAGTTGTCCTCGTGGCAACTTAAACTGCCTAATGCTGAATAATCAAACACGAAAGACCGTGTTGACCAATTTTCCAAGATTACGAAATTACGAACTGTAGAAAAAAATTTTTTTGTCTGAGCGTTGTGATAATGAAATTGTTCCAAGATCACATGAAACAGTTAAGAATGAAATAAACTTTTGTCAAAAGGTCTTTATAGATATAGCTTTAGTACTGTTAAGCAAACACAGAACGAATACTGATATTCCGAGACTCTCAAAACATTTAAGCTACCATCAATTCTTCGCGGTTTACGACGAAATTGTTATCTCTTAACTTTGATCATTTGCCTGTGTTTCAACGCTTCCCAATTACCTTTTGTGGCCATCCCAACTCGAAAGTGTCCGGGATAGGTTTTCAATTGTTTAACGTGGTACGTTTAGAAAATTTCTCCTCAATATAGAGAATTGTTTGCTTTATACCACAATATTATACTTTCTTCCTGAATGAAAGACGGGTCTGTCTAACCCACGTAAATTTTTGCCTGTTTGTCAACTAAAAGTGTCGCATGTGCGAGTTTTAATTTGTATGACTATGTTTACCTTTGAACCCTCGAAAATGTTTCGCAGCGTTTATTAGGTGGTCACAAATCTTTTCAAGAGCTGGAAAGTCTCTCGTTTGTTAATCTGTACATGCATTGTACAGCCATTGACAGTATGCGAAGCTGATCAACGTTTTGTTGCGGAGTAATGGTCGAAACCTTAAATTTCGCAAAAAAAATGTACACCATGTCTCTCAGCGTCATTGTTATGGCAGCTTTGATGGCCACACCAAATTAATATTTCAATCATGAGTCTTACCTTTGCAGTTCTCCGCATCAGCTTTTATCTGTTCATTTTCGCTAGCTATTTTATGCAGTTCAGCTTCAGAGGCAGTCTGTTGATATTGCAGCTTGTTAAGCTTCTCACGCAGATCGCCGACTTCTTGTTTCAGAGTGGTGTTTATCGCCTGTAACTCTATATTACATTCTGAAAGTATTCCAAGCAAGCAGCAAAATATCATTCCAAGATACACAGCGAGCGATCTCATAGATTTAACAAGGAGTTTCGGCAACGGGAACATCGTTAAACAAATTAAAAGGTTTTATGAGCAGAACAGTAGCTGTGCACGTGCGTTGTAACTCTTGGTACATTTCTTTGCCGTCCTCTGCAAAACAACAGCGGAAAATGACCAAATTCTGCGCTGCGTGGAGAACGTGAATCGCGACGGCCTTTTTTTAATTTTAGTTTTGACAGTGATGAACAAAGTAAAAGAATTTAGAGTACCAGGAGATTCGTTTGTAAAATATAAATTCGTTTTTCAATCGAAGTTGTCCTCGGCGTCGCCGTCGTGGCAAATTTCTCCTCAATATAGAGAATTGCTTGCTTTATACCACAATATTTTACTGTCTTCCTGAATGATAGATGGGTCTGTCTAACCCACGTAAATTTTTGCCTGTTTGTCAACTAAAAGTGTCGCATGCGCAAGTTTAAATTTGTATGACTATGTTTACCTTTGAGGATCTCCATCTCTGCCTTAATCCTCTCTTTTTCTCCAGCTTCTTTATCGAGCTCAGAATTACAAGCAGACAGCTGACTAGTCAGCGCACAAATCACCGATTGCTCCTCGACTTGACTGTTTTCCAGCTTCTCTTGTAGTTCCTGGAGTTGTTGTTTTAAAGAGGAGGTTTTCGCCTCCATCTTTTGTTTGTTCTCTGAATTTGTTACACGAAATGTGTTTAGAAAGTGACGACTTATAAATACTCTCCTCGCTATGGAGAATTGTTTGCTTTATAACATAATATTATCCTTTCTTCAAAACGATAAGCTCTATCGGATAAAAGACCCAAAAGTTTTTCCGAACGTGTAGCCTCGTGCCATCTGCTTCCCCGGCGTGATCGGTCAGTTAACAGTGTCGCAAGTATACTGTATACTAAAAATTACCTTTAAAGATCTCTATCTCGGCTTTCATTCGTTCCTTTTCTGTAGCATCGTTAGCAAGTTCAGACTTGCAAGCAGCCAGCTGGCGATTCAGTTCACAAATATTCTGAGAAAGACACGACTGAGCGATCTTTGATTGTTCCCGGAGTTGACTGTTGCCCAGCTTCTCTTGTAGTTCCTGGACTTGTTGTTTTAGAGAGGAATTTATTATCTCTAACTTTCGCTCGTTTTCTGAAATTGTTCAAAGAAGGTCAAAGAAGTGCGTTTAAAACATGACTACCAAAATAATATCATTTTGAAAGAATCGTTTGCTTTATGCTGCAATATTTCCTTTTTTACAAACATTTAGTCCTGCGTGCAAAGAATCTCAGTGAATGTAAAGTGGCTTCCCTTGGTAGTCAACACAACAACCATGACATGAGCTACAGGGGCCTCCACCAACATCTCAAAACGTTAAATTAACAGCCATTTTAGAACTGAGAATAACTGATTAGAATACACTTGCATCAGTATCATTATCGTATCTCCTTGCCTTTGGCTGTCTGCAGCTCGTAGCTAAGTTTTTCAACCTCTGCTTTCTTTTTAAGAAAGTTTCCTTTAGCAAGGAAAGCGTTCTTCATTGCTTTCTCTCGCTGCTGTTCTTTTTCTGAAAAGAGAGAGATTATTTGAAATACTAATAAGACTAATAATCTGGACATTTTTGGAATAAATACAGTCTTCAAGGTTTCTGTAATAAGGAAGGAAAAGCGTTGCAAATAAATCTTAAAAAATTCATAAATAAAAGATTGCAAGCGAGCCTTGATTATAATTCCTCTATGACTGCCATTGTAGAACTAGGTGCTATCGATCCAAAAGATGTCGTTTCATAAAGCCTATGTAAAATTTGCAAACATCTAAGGAAAGCGCCGAACGGGAATTTTTTCGTATTCTTGTTCTCGAGAAAAATTGGGTTGGTCAGGCGATGGCAAACAAACAGTTTATGGCGATGGGCTAAGTTAAGATTGGCTAACATATATAGAACTTACCATCACGTTCCGCCTCAAGAGCAGCAATGTTCCCCTCGAGTTCTATTTCTCGCTTAAGCTAGAGGAAAAGAAAAGAAAATTTTAAAACTCTTAAGAAAGTTTCTTTTTTAGATTAAGATCATTACCGGAAATAGAAAACAAAATTAATTAAGGCATTCCTGGTACATGCAGTGAAACAAATCTCCTTAAATACGTCCGGAGGTATTCCTTCAAGGAAGCCTGAGCTTTATCAACAAAGGTCGATAATTAATATTTTGTAAAATAAAATTGAAACTTCACAGATTAGTAGTAGAATGAAGAATCCGAAACTAAATGTTAAAACTTTAAATACCTTTCCTTTACATCAAAGACTGATCAGGTTTAATTTGCTTAACTCAAAGAAAACATTGAACTTAGCTCAGAAATACGACATTTTTCCGCGCGGGCTATTTATCTCACTCGCAGATCGATTAAACACCCAAAAATGTGATAGGATTTTTTAAAAAATCTTTTAAACGAATCGGACCAATATATTTGATTTCTAGTTTCAGCACTATTTTACGATCTCATTGAAAAGTATCTTGAGCAAATGTTTGTTCGGTCATTTCTTGTAAATAAAATTCCAGATGGACAAACACTGTAAACTATTTTAATAACTTATTTGTTTGCGTGTAACACTTTAACAATATTTCTGAGACGATAGCCAGGCCCGTGATACGATACAACAAACTTGTCACTGTAAAAAAAGCAAGAAAAAGAAAACGCTCACCTCTTTGGCCACCGGTGAATTTTCAAGCAACTCGTAATCATTTGTTGGCAAATCTGTAATCCAGAATCCTTTTGAAAGAGCACGCAAAGAACTTGAAACTTGTGCTCCTGCAGTTTCTTTATTACCTGAGGGTGTAATATGTTCGTACAAATAGTTTCCTATCCCACTTGAACACGAAACGGAAATTTTCCAATCTGATTAGTTGCTATGACAATGCCTTTGTAACCGATTGTGTTGATATCCTACGTCATGCTTCAACGTCATGTCATTGAAACTGGCGTTAAGCCTGGGAACTACAAAATTTGAACTCTTTGCGCGCGAAACTTCTCCAGCTCAAGACCGTGTTTGTTTATTGAATATTAAAAAGATTAATTAAGGGTCTAAGGTAAAAAAAATGCCAAACATCTTGTTATGTTCTACATAACTGAGCGTTGTCAAGAAGTAGAATTCAGCACGCCATACCATCAAGATAGAAAAGAAATAATCTTGGCTTCCCGTCAGATAACAATTGATCCGATCTTCAAATCTCAGAATTCATTGTGAAGTCTCGTTTCTGTGTTTTATTTGTTGTCGAGTATAATTAAGGGTCTCAGTTTTTCGTCGCAGTCGTGGATGTCTTCTTGAGTATCATAGCAACACTGATACAGAACGTTTATCTCTATCATTGGCTGCTTTTTTCAATAGATTACCTCTGTGGTCATTTGAAGAATTTTTCTCCTCTGCTGGGAGGCCATCTTCTTTCTCAAGTTGAATTTCACGCCGGTTAAGGCAACTTTGATGGCCACAACAAATTTATATTTCGAACAAGAGCCTTACCTTTGCAGTTCTCCGCATCAGATTTTATCTGTTCATTTTCGCTAGCTATTTTATGCAGTTCAGCTTCGGAGACAGTCTGTTGATATTGTAGCCTGTTAAGCTTCTCACGCAGATCGCCGACTTCTTGTTTCAGAGTGGTGTTTATCGCCTGTAACTCTGTATTACATTCTGAAAGTATTCCAAGCAAGCAGCAAAGAATCATTCCAAGATACACAGCGAGCGATCTCATAGAAAAGCATACCACTGGTAAGAGATTTAACATGGAGTTTCGGCTACGGGAACATCGTTAAACAAATTAAAAGGTTTAATGAGCAGAACAATAGCTGTTTCCGTGCGTTATAACCCTTGTTACCCTTCTTTGCCGTCCTCTGCAAAGCAACGTTAGGGAGCTTAAGAAGACGACGCCGAGGACGACGCCTAGTAAAAATTGAAGTTATGTTTTACAAGCGAAAGCCGTGATTGTCTCGATCCGTTCGGTGCGCCAGTGGCTCTAAAAACGTGTTCAAGCTTAATATGCAACGACGACGTTCAATTCCAAATGGAAATACGAAAAATTAGCCGTCGTCGTCCACGTTCTGTAGACGACGGAGGACTTGGTCATTTCACGTTGTTGTTTTGCGGAAGACGGCAAAGAAAGATCCCTTTTCAGAAAACCACGACGACAACGGGAGCATTGATAAACGAAAGGTTTTATGAGCAGAACAATAGCTGTGCACGTGCGTTGTAATTCTTGGTACATTTCTTTGCCGTCCTCTGCAAAACAACAACGGGAAATGACCAAATTCTGCGTTGCGTGGAGAACGTGAATCGCGACGGCCTTTTCTTTTCTTTTTATTTCAAATTTATTGCTGTGTTCCAGATTCAGGTGACAGTGATGAACAAAGTAAATGACTTAAGAGTACCAGGAGATTCGTTTGTAAAATATAAATTCGTTTTTTAATCGAAGTTGTCCTCGGCGTCGTCGTCGTGGCAACTTAAACTCCCTAATGCTGAATAGTCAAACACGAAAGACCGTGTTGACCAATTTACCAAGATTACGAAACTACGAACTGTAGAAAGTTTTTTTTTTCTGAGCGTTATTTCACTGAGAAAGCGTGTGTTTGGTCATAAATTTCTGTATTTTCAGAGTTCACGTGGTTGAACCTTACTCCACTGATTTCTCTGTAATAATGAAATTGTTCCAAGATCACATGAAACAGTTAAGAGTGAAATAAACTTTTGTCGAAAGGTCTTTATAGATATAGCTTTAGTACTGTTGAGCAAACACAGAACGAATACTGGCATTCCGAGACTCTCAAACAATTTAAGCTACCATCAATTCTTCGCGGTTTTACGACGACAACAATCTTTATAACAACAATCTTTATTTAAAACATATAAATTACAAATTATAACTTAGGCTGGCCCGCGGATAGCTAAAGCTAATCTAGGCGGGCCAGTCAAATTAAGATCTAATTACAAACAACCATATACGTATTTACAAATTGTGAAACAGAAAAAAACTGTAAAATAACTTTACATAAGATAAAATAGAAAGGTGAGATAAAGTGATGTTAGTAGACCATAAATACACAAAAAAAAGAAAACTTACAAAACTGTTTATACAAGTACATTAACATATTTAGATAAATACAAGGTACTAAAACTAGAGGTAAGACGATTAGTATTTATGAATATATTAGGCACGAAATTGTTATCTCTTAACTTTCCTCATTTGCCTGTGTTTCACCGCTTCCCAATTACCTTTTGTGGCCATCCCACTGACTCTAAAGTGTCCGGGGTAGGTTTTCAATTGTTAACGTGGTACGTTTAGAAAATGTCTCCTCAATATAGAGAACTATTGTTTCCACAATATTTTACTTTCTTCCTGAATGATAGATGGGTTGGTCTAACCCACGTAAATTTTTGCCTGTTTGTCAACTAAAAGTGTCGCATGCGCAAGTTTTAATTTGTATGACTATGTTTACCTTTGAACCCTCGAAAACGTTTCGCAGCGTTTATTAGGTGGTCACAAATCTTTTCAAGAGCTGGAAAGTCTCTCGTTTGTTAATCTGTACATGCATTGTACAGCCATTGACTGTATGCGAAGCTGATCAACGTTTTGTTGCGGAGAAATGGTCGAAACCTTAAATTTCGCAAAAAAAAACTGTACACCATGTCTCTCAGCGTCATTGTTATGGCAACGTTGATGGCCACAACAAATTTATATTTCAATCAGGAGTCTTACGTTTGCAGTTCTCCACATCAGCTTTTATCTGTTCATTTTCGCTTGCTATTTTATGCAGTTCAGCTTCGGAAGCAGTCTGTTGATATTGCAGCCTGTTAAGCTTCTCACGCAGATCGCCGTCTTCTTGTTTCAGAGTGGTGTTTATCGCCTGTAACTCTATATTACAACCTGAAAGTATTCCAAGCAAGCAGCAAAAAGTGATTCCAAGATACACAGCGAGCGATCTCATAGAAAAGCATACCACTGGTAAGAGATTTAACATGGAGTTTCGGCAACGGGAACATCGTTAAACAAATTAATAGCTTTTATGAGCAGAACAATAGCTGTGCACGTGCGTTGTAACTCTTGGTACATTTCTTTGTTGTCCTCTGCAAAACAACAACGGGAAATGACCAAGTTCTGCGTTGCAAGGAGAACGTGAATCGCGACGGCCTTTTTTTTATTTTTATTTCAAATTTATTGCTGTGTTCCAGATTCAGTTTTGACAGTGATGAACAAAGTAAATGACTTAAGAGTACCAGGAGATTCGTTTGTAAAATATAAATTCGTTTTTTAATCGAAATTGTCCTCGGCGTTGCCGTCGTGGCAAATTTCTCCTCAATTTAGAGAATTGCTTGCTTTATACCACAATAGTTTACTTTCTTCCTGAATGATAGATGGGTCGGTCTAACCCACGTACATTTTTGTCTGTTTGTCAATTAAAACTGTCGCATGCGCAAGTTTTCATTTGTATGACTATGTTTACCTTTGAGGATCTCCATCTCTGCCTTAATCCTCTCTTTTTCTCCAGCTTCTATATCGAGCTCAGAAGTACAAGCAGACAGCTGACTAGTCAGTGCACAAATCACCGATTGCTCCTCGACTTGACTGTTTTCCAGCTTCTCTTGTAGTTCCTGGAGTTGTTGTTTTAAAGAGGAATTTGTCGCCTCCATCTTTTGTTCGTTCTCTGAAATTGTTACACAAAGTACGCAGTTTAGAAAATGGCGACTTAAAATATTCTCTTCACTACTGAGAATTATTTGCTTTATACCACAATATTTTACTTTCTGAGTAACCTACCGTAATGATTCCATTTAGCGCCCTGGTTACTTACTTTACTAATAGTACTTCATGGGAGGGCACTTCTTCGAGACAGGGCGCTTATTCGGCCGACATTTTGATAAACTGCCGAGTGTTCAAAACAAAACTTTAATACGGTGTATATTAAAAAATTGTACAATAATAGAAACTGTAACAGTGACCAAGTAACAAATATACGGTGAATTTGTCGCCTCCATCTTTTGATCGTTCTCTGAAATTGTTACACGAAATGTGTTTAGAAAATGACGACTTAAAATACTCTCCTCGCTATAGAGAATTGTTTGCATTATAAAAAAATATTATCCTTTCTTCAAAAACGATAGGCTCTATCGGATAAAAGACCCAAAAGTTTTTCCGAACGTGCAGCCTCGTGCCATCTGCTTCCCCGGCGTGATCTGTCAGCTAACAGTGTCGCAAGTATACTGTATACTAAAAATTACCTTTAAAGATCTCCATCTCGGCTTTCATTCGTTCCTTTTCTGTAGCATCGTTAGCAAGTTCAGACTTGCAAGCAGCCAGCTGGCGATTCAGTTCACAAATATTCTGAGAAAGGCACGACTGAGCGATCTTTGATTGTTCCCGGAGTTGACTGTTCTCCAGCTTCTCTTGTAGTTCCTGGACTTGTTGTTTTAGAGAGGAATTTATTATCTCTAACTTTCGCTCGTTTTCTGAAATTGTTCAAAGAAGGTCAAAGAAGTGCGTTTAAAACATGACTACCAAAATAATATCATTTTGAAAGAATCGTTTGCTTTATGCTGCAATATTTCCTTTTTTACAAACATTTAGTCCTGCGTGCAAAGAATCTCAGTGAATGTAAAGTGGCTTCCCTTGGAAGACAACACAACAACCATGACATGAGCTACAGGGGCCTCCACCAACATCTCAAAACGTTAAATTAACAGCCATTTTAGAACTGAGAATAACTGATTAGAATACACTTGCATCAGTATCATTATCGTATCTACTTGCTTTTGGCTGTCTGCAGCTCGTAGCTAAGTTTTTCCATCTCTGCTTTCTTTTTAAGAAAGTTTCCTTTAGCAAGGAAAGCGTTCTTCTTTGCTTTCTTTCGCTGCTGTTCTTTTTCTGAAAAGAGAGAGATTATTTTAAATACTAATAATCTGGACATTTTTGGAATAAATACAGTTTTGAAGTTTTCTGTAATAAGGAAGGAAAAGCGTTGCAAATAAATCTTAAAAAAATCATAAATAAAAGATTGCAAGCGAGCCTCTGATTATATTTCCTCCATGACTGCCATTGTAGAAGAACTAGGTGCTATCGATCCAAAAGATGTCGTTTCATAAAGCCTATGTAAAATTTGCAAACATTTAAGAAAAGCGCCGAACGGGAACTTTTTCCTATTCTAGTTCTCGAGGAAAATTGGGTTGGTCAGGCAATGGCAAACAAACCGATTTTATGGCGATGGCCTAAGTTAAGATTGGCTAACATATATAGAACTTACCATCACGTTCCGCCTCAAGAGCAGCAATCTTCCCCTCCAGTTCTATTTCTCGCTTAAGCTAGAGGAAAAGAAAAGAAAATTTTAAAACTCAGATTAAGGCCGGGGTACACATGAAAGCCGTATTTTGGCTGGGTATTACGTTTTTTATGCAAATATCTTGTTTACGTTTTAAGCAATCAAGAATCTCTCTGCTCATCTCACATATCTATGTTTTGGGTTGTTTTGGAAATTTTTTGGTGATTTTTAGATATATTTGGAGAGAAATAGTTTTTCTCAAAGGATTAGTAAAATTGATGGAAATAGGAAATTTTGAAGATTTGTTGTTGTTTTAAAATAGAGTTTGGAATTAAAAAATTGGTAGACACACTCCAAACAGTTGCCCAACAACCTGGGGTGCCATTGTGCGGTCAGGCAACTGTCTGGTGGTGTTCCATAACCCTTTTTTCCCCTTTCAACCTCTCTTTAAACTTACCAAAATTTCACTTACATTCATGTGTACCCCCGCCTTAAGAAAGTTTCTTTTTTAGATCAAGATCATTACCGGAAAAAGAAAACAAAATTAAGGCATTCCTGGTACATAGAGTGAAACAAATCTCGTTAAATACGCCCGGAGGTATTCCTTCAAGGAAGCCTGAGCTTTATCAACAAAGGTCGATAATGTTTTGTAAAATAAAATTGAAACTTCACAGATTAGTAGTAGAATGAAGGATCCGAAACTAAATCTCAAGACTTTTAAATGCGTTTCCTTTACATCAAAAACTGATCAGGTTTAATTTGCTTAACTCAAATCAAACCGGTGAACCAAGAGATTATAATCTCTTGAGTTGAATTTAACTCAGAAATACGACATTTTATCGCGCGTGCTGTTTATCCCACTCGCAGACCGATTAAAAACCCAAAAATGTGAAAAATTTTTTTAAAAAATCTTTTAAACGAATCGGACCAAGATATTTGATTTCTAGTTTCAGCACGATTTTACGATGATCTCGTTGAAAAGTATCTTGAGGAAATGTTTGCTCGGTCATTTCTTATGATTAGATTCCAGATAGACAAACACTGTAAGTTATTTGGTCGCGTGTAACACTTAAAACAATTTTTTTGAGATAGCCAGGCGCGTGATACGATACAACAAATTTGTCACTGTAAAAAAAGCAAGAAAAAGAAAACGCTCACCTCTTTGGCCACCGGTGAATTTTCAAGCGGCTCGTAATCATTTGTTGGCAAATCTGTAATCCAGAATCCTTTGGAAAGAGCACGCAAAGAACTGGAAGCTTGTGCTCCTGCAGTTTCTTCATCACCTGAGGGTGTAATACGTTCGTACAAATAGTTTACTATCCCACTTGTAGTTTCTGATAACCACGAAGTATCCATGTTTTTACGCAGTGCTTCAGCAAGCGCTCAACACGAAATCGGAAATTTTCCAATCTGATTAGTTGCTATGACAATGCCTTTGTAACCGATTGTGTTGATATCCTACGTCATGCTTCAACGTCATGTCATTGAATAAAACTGGCGTTAAGCCTGGGAACTACAAAATTTGAACTCTTTGCGCGCGAAACCTGTCCAGCTCAAGACAGTGTTTATTTGTTGAATATTAAAAAGACTAATATTAATTAATAAGGATCCAAGGTGCAAAGGAAAACATCTTGTGATGTTCTACATAACTGAGCGTGGTCGAGAAGTAGAGTTCAGCACGGATGGATGCGTCAAAAAAAAAGGCGTTATGTATTATCGGACTGTTAGATTTTACTGAGCTCGGACAATAAACCCGGCCCTACGCTATTTGGCGTGCACGCTGTAGGCTAATCTTTTAAAATAATATACTCACCAAATAGCTAATAAAGCTGTAAGTTGCTCAACAGAGGCTGCAGTTTAGAACAGGCTAATTCATATGCTGCGCGCACCGGCGTCGATATGTAAAAAAGATTTGAACTGATATGACGACAGCAGGTTTTGTCGCGTGCACTTCTGAATCTGCGTAAACTGGATCTCGCGCAGAACGCTATTTCTGGAAACGGATTGCTCTATGTGTAAACGCTACAGCAATGCTTTACCAGTCTTACCACCGTGTGCTCGTCAGTTACGACGTTTTCCCTATTGCATCTTCCACTCGATAATTCACGAATCTTGTCAGGTCCTTTTTATGAACAGGTGTTTTGCAAAGAATAGCACCAGAACGTTTGGAGCGATCTGCATCAGGATCAGTGATCCAAGATTACTCGGCTTATGTTGGATCGATGGAGCGGATGAATCCGTGAACAGAGTTGATTCATCGGTTCCTTTGATGCACCATGATCTGAATGATCTTGGATCACTGATCCTGATCCAGATCACACATACGGAACACGTTTATATTATTACCAACCTCGACTCTCGCTATTGTTTGAAAGATGCTTCAGAGCAGTAGCAGTTTCATTATTATTTAACAACTTGACGTCAGTTCTTCATGCGTCTGTCCGGTTATTGATTATTAATTTCGTCATAACAGTCGAAGTAGCTGCGCAGCCGATCGTATCCGCAAACTACTTTGACGATGTTATGACGAAATTCGTTGTCATTAACAGGACAGACGCATGAAAAAGTGACGTCCATTTGTTAATTGTCGACTTGTCCGCTCTCGCTTGTCGCATTGATTATAAATTCATGCGCCTGTCAGCTTATTGACAATGAAAATTAGCCAATGAGCGCGCGAGAATTTTTGCGGTTATTGTAAAAAATAAAATTTTTCCAAGGATTTAAGGCAATTCCAAGAAAGACAAACGTCTGACGTGGTCCGAACAATTATTCCAGACCACCGCAATAATTAAAACAAGCCTTCTAGGCCCACATGCTTGACTATCGGGACAAACGCTTTCTTTCCAGGCATTTCTTTTTCTTTTCTTTAAACAAAAGAAAAACTGATGGCAGGCTTATCTACACTCGTAGCTAGTTACCGTAAAAATTTGTCTCCCATCCCTCTAGCCTGCACTGGATTCGATCCAGTTCTTGTCGTCCCTGCAATTCGGATTAATGAATCCGAGTTGGGAATGTTCAAAGGGGGAAATTGGGGAGGGTTTCGCTTTAAGGAACAAGAACCCAAGCAAATCTTTTTTGTTGTAGCAAAAAACGATACAAAACAGGAAGAAAGTACACAGCTTTAATGCTAAAAACATTTCTTGACGTAGCACTATAAAGTAAACATAATAATTTACAAAGAAAATCTAAAATTGCAATACAGCAAGTGGTCCAAATGGCGTCCTCTACAAAACAAAAAAAGGAAAGGAGAACATGGGGGTGAGTACGAACAACTTTCAAGGTCACAGCAGTGCTTTTTTTGACAGGTCGCAAAAATGCTTTGTTACATGCATTGTTGAGTAGCAAATAAATCTGATATTACAAGTTCCTTTATGCCTGTTTTCAAAGATTGTCATACCAAAACTACACCATGCACAGCTGTTGCTATGCATATACATGCATCATGATTTGTGAAAACGCTGTCAAATGATGCACAACTTGTTTGGCTCACGCCGTCAATAGCCGAGGGTTAGGCTCCCTTGGAACTTTTAAACCGGGGGAAAGGCCTTAAAGTGAAGAGGGTATAGTGAACAGAGGTCTGACCTTAACAGTCTAACCCTAGGGTAAGGTGGGAGGGTAAAAAGAGTAGCCTTTCGGGCTAAACACTTTGCAGGAAAGCCCTGGGCCGGGTTGTTCGAAAGCCGGTTAACGCTAACCCAGGATTAAAAGTTAACCGAAGCATTGATTTTCCTTGTATAAACATGTTTTTCGCTTCCTATTTTTTTGCCTAGTTTGAGATTATTCAAATTCAAAAGAGAAGGCCAAACAATATAAACAGAAAACCTCTCCGAAAAGTTGCAAAACTGAAATCAAAATTCTTGCTAACCCTGGGTTAGCTTAATCGGGCTTTGAACAACCCGGCCCTGGTGACTGCTACATGTATGCTTATAGTTACAAAGCAGCAGTTAGTGTGCATGCTCTCCAGCGACAGGTTGCCTACAAGATATTGATTGAAAACCTCGGTGCACTTCCTGGAAAGTCAAAAACTTGTAGTTTTATAATTGACATGCTTTTTATAAATCCAGACCTTTATCGTTTGTGACCAATGAAGCTTTTCTCCATAATACTAACCAGGACTTCATGTTCAGTTCTCCTGGCTTGTCTCCATCTTTTCCTCAGGCAGTTCCTGGCCTGACATCTCAGATGATTCCTCGTCCTCGTCGTCTCCTTCACCCTCTGCCTCTTCGTCTTCTTGGTCTTGTTGCTTCTCGTAAGCTTTCTGTCCAGGTGTGACAATCACCCCTCCCCAGCTGGAAACCTCAGTGTCTAATGCTGTGGTGTTACAGAGTACAAGCATGCAATGAGAAAAATAACCACTAAGATTGAATTGCAAACGTGCATGTCAAAATGCTTAGGACATAACACTTTATTTATTATTTCAATAGACAGTTTTTGACCCATGTACATTAAAATTCAGCTTGGAAGTGAGTCCTGGAGGACATAAACAAAGGAAATTGAATAAGCATGTTTATTTGTTTTCTTGTTTGTGTCTCTAGGCCTTGCTACATGTATCAAGCTGAATTTTAATATATCGAAAACAGCCTATTATTGATTTCTATTTAAGGTTGCTTGAAACAGTTTCCACTACTTTCCTAGACTTAGAGCTTGATGGGTCATTATAACCACTCTATATCGGTTGATACCAAAATCATGGTATCAAAAAACTGCCCAATCATTGGTGAACGAATTACTGTGAATTTTGTGGCACAATAGGTTACCATAGCAACAATATGACCTGTTAAAAACACCCTTAATTTTAGCTTTAAGCACTTATAACACAAAAAAGAGCTCACTGGCCCCCATTTTTTATTATCGAATAGTAATGAACATTATAAGATGCAAGTATTTTGCAAAAATTCTATAAAGGGGGTTCAGAGCCACCTTAAGTTTTCAAAAATTTAAGGTGGCTTTGAGCCCCTTCTGTAGAATTTTTTAAAACTTTACAAAAAGTTGCATCTTATCATGCTGATTACAATTTGATAAAAAAATGGGGGTCACCAAGCTCATTTTCGAGTTATAAGCGCTTAAAGCTAAAATTAAGGGTGTTTTTAGCAGATCATATTGTTGCTATGGCAACCTATGGTGCCAAAAAATTGACAGCAACTTGTTCACCAATGATTGGGACGTTTTTTGATACCATGATTTTGGTATCAACTTATATAGAGTGGTTATAATGACCCATCAAACTCAAGTCTTGGAAAGTAATGGAAACTGTTTCGAGCCACCTTAATGAAATAAATGTATATACATGTACGTTTTACATGATTCAACAAGAACCTCTCAAGACTCCTATCAGCACATAATTATATGCTGTAGTTTGGTAAATAGTAGTAACTAGTACTCAAGTGTATTTCTAGGTGAAAATTCAAGATCACCTGCTTCTGTTCATTGGACAGTTAAGAAACTTACCAACTGGAGGAATTCCTTCCAGGTTCTGAAGAGAACAAGGGCAATAAAAAATGAATACAGATTGTAAGTTAAAATACGCCCTGGATGCCAGCTATATAATAAAAGACCAGGGCCAGGTTGTTCAAAGCCTGGTTAAGGTAACCCAGGGTTAGCAAGAATTTTGATTTTAAATTTGCAACTGTTTGGTGAGTTTTTCTGTTTATATTGTTTACCCTTGAGTTTTGAGTTTGAATAATCTCAAACTGCCCAAACCATAAGTAGTGAAAAACATTTTTAAACAAGACAAATTAATACTGTGGTTAACTTTTAATCCTGGGTTAGCGTTACCCGACTTTCGAACAAACCAAGCCCAGGTTAATCCTTTGGCAATAATAGATTAGACAGTGTTCTTACCAATCCTAATATTTCATTGTATGCACCATGGTTCAAACATCGAAGAAGGGTCTGAGCACAAGTTGTCACAGCATCCTGAAAGTAATGACAATACACAATGAATAACATGTTTCACAGTGAAGGCTTGATAACCATCTACATGTGTTGTTCAGGGAGAATGCTTCTGCTTACAAGAGGTTCAACTTAATTTCTGTATAAGTTTCACAAACTAAGAATGCTCTTCAAATAAAATTAAATTACCTGCTCCTCCAGACTTAGAACACTGTGGGCACGCACATTTCCTGACTAAAATAAGGAAAGAGAAAATGTGTAAAAGCCAAAACTGGTGTCTTTTGTAAGGACCAATTTACATGGCAAAACTTTGTCGCACACATCAAGCTTGCGACAGGCCTACAACATGAATTGTTTCGTGCAAAAAAACCTACAACTTGCTTACGACTGTTGTATAGGTCCAAAAAAATGTCGTAGGATTTTGAAAAATGTTTTAAAACACTGCGACAACCATAGCCAAAATCGATAGAAATGACGTATTTTGTGACAAATTTCTACTAAGGGGACTAAGGTGAAGTTTTCTTGAATCAAAATGGCAGACACACAGTTGTTGTTGACTGATATCATAAGAAATCGTTACTTGAAAAGTACTGAATGGAATAAACCAAAAAGCATCTTGTAAGAATTTTTTTGAAAGTGCAGGACAGCTAAAATATTTGTTTACCATTTGTTAAAACTTTCACTCCGAAAATCCTGGTGCAAACTTTTGTATTAATATTGTAAGTGAAATTGTTGTGTGGGTGTAAATGGTCTTAAGTCGTGCCATAGGCCTGTCACAAGCTTGTTGCATGCAACAAAAGACATATTGCGTTAATCGGCCCCAAAACAGTTTCAACAAACTTGTAGTATTGTGATATACATTGTACTCGTCATGAAATTGGTGAGTTTAAACAAATCAATAGCACACATCCAAGTAAAGAGTGAACATATTACAATTACATGTACCTCACAAGGGTCAATTATTCCTAAAGAACCTGGCAAAAACAGTCCTGATGAGAGGAGCTGGAAGGCACGCCTGAAATAAAATGACAAAGATCTCTACAGCTCACCTACATTGTACCGAAGTATTACACATACATAATACAAATTCAATTATCCTTTCAAATTGGTATGCATTTCATTCAAAGTTTGGCAAAAAAAAAAAACAAACAAACACTACATGTGCAAGGAAACTCTGCTCTTATAAGTGAGGTACGGTATTGTAAAAAAGTATTTCGGTACTTTCAAAGAACAAGTCATAAACTAAATTTGCTCTAATCTTATTCATGAGGTGCAAATCAGTATTGAAGCATTTTTCTGAAATCCCACATCTTGGAGCAGACAGGCAAAGGGAAGCTTACATTACAACAAGTAACACAATAATGAAATGCTCATGGAAGAATCATGTATCAAAGAATTCTGTATATCATGAATCAGAATCATGTATAAAGAATTCTGATTCAATGAGGTGTTTTACTTCAAACCATTGGTTTGAGAAATGATATTTTATTTTACGTGTATATATTTTAGCTTTATGCTTATCAAATTATTGAATTTATTTATTTAATATTTATTTATCTGTTTTTATAATTATTCAGTACACAGCTTCAATGTAAACAAGTGTCAGCTTTTTGAATTCTGTGTATAATAAAGTTATTATTATAATTATTATTTCTCAGAAAATTCTCTTCACATGCTCTTGACATTATACTGTTAATTGTTGGTACTACTGGTGGCTCCGAGGAATTAACAGTTAAACAAGAGGCAAATACAGTAATACAGTCCACAATTATTTGTGTAGTAAGATCTGTTTTTTAACAACACAAGAGAGATTTCTGCCCTTACCTAAAAGCAACATTGACCGGGAGAGGTTGTCGAGAAGAATTCACCATGGCAGCACGGTGGGCCTAAAAGGTTGAAGTTGAAGCACATACTTGTTTTGTAGAGCTCTACATAAACATTTCTTGGAAAACTCGATTCAATGTCAGTAGCAGTTGCATGGTAACTCTTTGTTAACTGGTTTGATTTACACTCAACAATTTGCATTGTGACATATTTCACATTTTCTATTTTTCTTTTGTTCAATGAGCTCTCAATATTACTAATCAGACTTTAATATTTGACCTATATTGACTGGACTTACAAGCAAGTCTATAAGCCATGGTGTGAGACCCTGTAATCCTGTAAAACGTTTTCTAAGGTCTTTAAAAAGTCTCACCAACAGACGGGTACTGAAAAGGAAAATAAAATATTAAATACCAATTAGAAACAACTGTTGGCTCACGTTGCCAAAGGTTGGTTTAGTCAAAATCTAAATACATAACAAACTCTACCTTGTATGAAAAGCATTTTCTTCAAACCACCGAGCATGTCTAATTGTTGCCAGTGCTCCTTCCAGAAGCTTCACATCAACTGTCAAAAGTGACAACAATATTTAGTTTTTTAACACCTTTGGAATACTATGCTGAAGTCACATCCACAAGCAACATGTGTGCATGTATGTATGTGCATATATTCCATGGCAGTTTTTGTTTTCTTCCAGAATGATGTAAACCTTCACTGGACTACCTCACCAAACAGGCAACTTTTAATTTGTGTGCCACTTCACATACAGGTACATGTAATTCTATTATACAAAGTGCATTGCTGAACAATAAAACTTGTAATCTGGCATGCCAACATGGTTTAAAATGACAGGTCACTCACCATGCTTTGTCGGGTCAGCATCTCGAAGATTTTTGGGAAGTGTTGTGATCAGCACACGAACAAGAGCTCCCTCAGGACTGCTTATATTGAATCCTTGACAAAAGGAAACAACAAAGAAAATTATCCTGTGAGGTCAAATTATGACATTGACTACAGCTACACCCTGTAGTCACTGAATGTTTTTCAGTCTTCCGACTCTGTTCATGTATTTAACTGGTCTACATGTAGAGGAAGGAGTGCCCACTCCTACAATTGCCATGGGTTGTATGATTTTAAACATTAATATTTAGCACTGTACAGATACATACCACCCTCATTTGACTGCATTGGATAATCTGCCAGAAACAGAAAACAAAAAGATTAAGGTTCTACAAACTGCAATTCATGTACAGCTGCACAACAAGTAGTGCACACATTACAACTGGTTTGTAAAAGTAACAGAGGCATTAGCCATCATCATCATCATCATTTTATTTCTTTGTATAAATTTCCTTTCACAGTTGGACTCGCTTGCGGATAGCTATGCTAGTCTAGGTGGGCCAGTCGATCAATAGTTACAAATTATTTCCTATTATTATTACATTTATTTTATTAAAAACTATGGTAAGCAGAGAAAGATAAAAAGTTGGGGGGAAAAGTGAGTAATAAAAATAAAAATAAAAATAAAAAGTGGAAAATAATTTTAATACAAACTTGATTAAAATAATTGTATGAAGGGAACAGGGAGAGAGAGCAATGTATATGTCTGTGCATGTATTGCAAGAATTACAGTATTGTAGCATTGTTCATACCAGCTGATGCACCATCATCTTTTAATGATTTCTGCACTCTTGTTGCCAGAGCAAGAATATCACTTTCTGTTAACAAACAAATATCAAGTACAGCAAGTAAATAAATTAAATGAAAAGTTTAGTGTACAATGTACATTGTACTAGACTTCCTGAAGAGTAAATAAAAGATGTACATGAAATCTGAAACCAACACAATTTTTTTTTAAGAAGAACCTACACATGTTACTATATTTTCATCTATAGCCAATGTTATCTGTAGAGTATTTCTACAAACAGCAGAGCTGAAAATAACAATTTGAATTCCGCCATTGCATATTGAAATACTGCAAATGACCCTGGCCTGGGTTAAAGAACTTATTTTATTTGCATACCTGATGGTAACTTTTTAAGAATTACAGTCAAGTCAGCAACTGGATGACCAAGTAACATTGTTCCTTTTTTGTGTGAACCTACAGCACGAACCTCTTCTAAACCCTGTAAAGAAAATAAACCACACTTGAACGAGGGTTCATTACTCTACTCACATTCTATGCAGTAATACTGTAATACATAAGACAGATAACTACATCAATTTATAACACAAAGAACAAATCACATTTAAATTACGGTATTCTTACCAGTTCAGCTGCATCTGGTGTGACAATCAAATTATCCAAAACTGTTGTTACTTTAGTCACAAGATTTTGAACGGCAGTCTGGAAAAAAATTCAGAAAACAAAGACCATGAAACAATTCTTCAACTGTACATGTACATCAAGCTGAACACATATGCAGTGCAGAATGTAAATGATGCAATTGTAGTCAGGATCGTTCATTTACATTAAAAATTGTTTGTACAGTTTGACAATGATTTGATAAAACGTAAAAACAAAATTGAAACTCATCACCAATCAACACTGGTTGGAACATCCACTCTGGTTTGATTATACACCAACAATAAATTATTCATCAACAGGATTAAATGTATTTAGTATCACCCAACTAGTGGACTAATGCAAATCCTGCATTTTGATTGGCTACGCTACTAGGGGACTATTAGTAATAGTCATCGAGTAGCAAAATTCTCCCGTTTTTCTTTCGTTTTTTCCCCAAATAAATATTTCTTCAACTTGCATTTGGTAACCTTTTTGTTGCCTTTTCTGTCCAACTAGTTGGGTGATACTAAAACAATTAGACCCTTCGCCCTCAAGGGCCACGGGTCAATAGCCCATTCGGCTTCGCCTCATGGGCTATTGACCTGTAGCCCTTTCGGGCTACGGGTCTAATTGTTAAATATAGTCCTTGAATGTTGTCCATTCACCTAAAACAATTAAGCTTTATCAGTTTAATGCTGTTTACAATCTATACCTGTTCCTGCCCACTCGGGGTTAACTCTTGATTTCTTTTCAGAAGAGCCTACATGATATAAAGACACATTGAATAAAACAATACACTTTTAAGGTTCTACCAATACCAGTCACTAATTAACAAGGAGACTCCATGTTGACATATGTCTTTTCAGTAATAGATCACAGATGACACCAAAATATGGTTAAAAAAACAGTGGGGCACGATCCATTGGTGAGTGTCATTGATGTCCTTACCACATTTTCACATCATCTGTGAGCTACAGTGTATCAAATTTTTTAACAGACAAAAAAGCAACATGTACATGTATGGAATCTATCTGTTTTGTATAATGCAAGAAACAAAAAATGTTAAAGACATGATCCATGTGTCTGTCCATAAGTAAGAACCAGTCAAAATGCGAGACTAATTAAGACATATTAAAAATGAATCATACATGACAGATGAACATGTAGATCAATTGGTTCATGATAAGGACTACAGTTTACAATTTCACAGGAAGACACAGTGGCCTCATGGTTGGTGCCCTTGTCTTCAGATCAAGCAGTCCGGGTTCGGGCCCTGGCCGGGGACACTGTATTGTGTTCTTAGGCAAGATACTTTACTCTCACAGTGCCTCTCTCCACCCAGGTGTATAAATGGGTACAGGCAAACTTAATACTGGGGGTAACACTGTGATTGACTAGCATCCCATCT
The DNA here is from genome assembly GCA_964020085.1 of Micromussa lordhowensis. Taxonomy (NCBI): domain Eukaryota; kingdom Metazoa; phylum Cnidaria; class Anthozoa; order Scleractinia; family Lobophylliidae; genus Micromussa; species Micromussa lordhowensis. The sequence goes on from OZ026595.1 coordinate 44,562,828, forward strand.
ACGGGGGGAGTACATACTCCTAGTTGCTTCATGCTACAGAAACTGGGATAAGCTCTGGCCTGATGGGCCGCTTGGCTCGTACTTTTTTTATTACAAACCTCTCCCGCACTATTGTTATCAGGGCAAAAAACTTTTTTTTATTTCACTTGTCCATTGGACAAGTGACGTTCAGATTTTGGTTGTCCGAAAGTTAAATTCACTAGTCCGAAAAAATATTAAAGTGATCGTGAATAACAAAATATCATTAAAAAACGTAGAAATTGTATTATCTCAAGTGTTAATTTTAACAGTTACTTTAATTTGTGTTGTTCTTTACACTTTTTAATTCAGCACCATTTCATACAGACACATCGGGGATCACTCACATTCTTTACGTACAATACAAGACTTGAGAAAATGCAGCACATCTATGAGGCGTTAAAACTGCGATCTAAGATGAAACATAGAAGTCCCGGCAATATTCTGAGGCTGTTTTGAATTACTACTGTTCTACTCACAAGAGAATCACGGCGAAAACCAGTGGCGGACGATCCATTGATGCCGACGTAAAGCCGGCTCGCTTTATCGGCTACTGTCGGATACTTGCGGCACACAATGCAGAACATTTCATTCTTCTCCTCGTCAAATTGAACCCAGGGAAATTCTTTTTTCCATGTTGGTTGGAATTTTCGAATTCGACTTTCTTCATATTTTTTTTTTGCTTTCTCACTTTCCTCCTTACTAGGGTCAGGTTTTCTTTTCCTACCGATTTTCCACAGGTCAAGCAGATTAGCCGACATCTTGTTCACTGACAGTGAAGACGTAGCGTATGATCTGATTTTGTTTCGCGTGTTTTTTAGGTGGGTCATGTGACAGCTTCAAAGCATCAGCGCCTTTTATAAAGCAGAATGGCTAGCTAGGACATTAAAAGGTTTTATTACTTCTTTAATGATCACAAAACTTGCCACAACGGCAATCGCCTCGTTCAAGTGTTCGTGAAGCCTTGTCTCGAACGCTGTTGTCATTTCCATATATGGAATTTGGATCCCAGTCTTACTTCATCGAAACAACAGAACCAGATATTCTCGGAAAACGAAGGCGAAAGAGGCTACGGTAAGTTGCCGTGAAAAGAAACCAGACTTCGCGAAGCTCAGGCTAGTTTACAAAGTCCAAAATGCTTGGGAACTCAGACCTCAGTAGCAAAGAACATTTTTTTCACTCTACTCGTCCCATAGGACGAGTGCTTTAGGAAATCCACTCGTCCGAGATACGGGAGTACTCGTCTCGGACGTGCGAACGAGCGGAAGTTTTTTGCCCTGTGTTATCATGTTATACCTACATGTATATGCAGGACAAGTAGAGAAAGGAGGAGGAGAAAGTGACAATGATATGGAGGCTATAGGTTTGATTACCAGCCATTTGGGGGGGGGGGGGAAATTGAAACCAAAGAAGGATGCAGGATCTCAGCTATAGCTAAACCGTTCGATCCAGATAATCTAGCCTGATTGAGTCAGGGCTGTTGAACTTGGATATAGCACAAATCCTGCAATTTCCTTCTTAGATATACTTGTTACCAAGCAATGTAGTGAGCTTAAGCTATCCTGTTTGAATTTCCTTACAGGTTTACCTGTGTAAAAGCTGTTTCGTCCAAGACAGGAGTAGTTCTTGGAAAGAAGTTTTCAGCCTACATGTAGAAGTGGGAGAAACACAACAAACAATTATAGATCAAATAAAAACTAGTGCATTCTTAAAAGTCATCAATATTTAATTAAATTAACGGGGCGTTTTTATTTTAACACAAAAAGGAGGCCACTGTTTGAAATCAAATGAGCAAAAGATATAGTGGGACAGTATCTTGTTGCTAAATAAGTCCTATCATAACAGACTTTAACAGACAGTAGACATGCATCATAACAGACAGTAATGATTCCATCTCTAGTTCTCAATTGTGGTCTGGTTCCAGAACTGGGACTCTTTGACAGTTTTTAAACAAGCAAGACATAAGCTGTTTGGCCAACTTTTTGCCTGGTTGATGTCTTTTCTCTGTCAAGACAGTCTGCTATTGTGCATCTTCAGTTGTACACAAAAAGTGCATCTGGACGATAATTGCATCAAGTTATTTCATCTAATGGTTCTACCAGTTAACTAGCTAGATACCTAACAGAGACGTCACCCAGGCATAGTCAATCACTAAAAATTGATATCGTAAATCAATTGATATCGACTATCGGTTTATTGAATTGACTACACCTGGAGTGAAATAAGCCTTAATTCACGACTCCTGTCAGACATATTGTGCATAACATGTCTGGAAGACTTCTTCCTGCCATACAGACTACAGTGATGCTACTGTAATCCATTGTAGGCAGTTTGAAGATACAAACAACAGAGTTCTTTCCTCACTTCTCTCTCCCATACCAATCGCTCGCCGTCAATTAATCAACCTACCATTGCTGGATCAAACGTAGAATGACTAACGACAAATTTCTGTCCTGGTGGACCGCGCATGAAGGGCGGCATTCGGCCAGGTCCTCCGCGCATTCCTCTAGATCGAGTACGGCGCATATTTCTTTCAAATCTGGTAAACAAATTAAAGCATAAAGAACGCCAAGAACAATTCCGTGGTAGCAAACAAACACGTGGGAAATTAGGTGAGATTAAATCGAAACTAAAAGCCACTTCATTTAGTCTCTGTACAACCAGAATGTTCAGAAAGGTTTACAGTAGCCAAAAAGAAGGACAGTAAAGTGTTAATACCTTTAAAACGTCAAAATAAACTGCTTTCCGAGGAAAACAACAACAACTTTGACCGCTTGTTGAAGTCACATGGAGTGGCATCCGGGCACTTTATGTCTGTCCGCTGACCGAAAAATCGTAATTTCTCGTCATGTAATACCCAACAATTTGTCCTACGAAAAGAAGAAAAAGAAAGCAATGCATGATCTAAAAACCGGTAACGTTTCGTTTGAAATTGAAATGGCCGAAAGATAAACGACATGATAAAACGATACAGGCTTTAGCGTAGTCAAATTCAAAAGAACATGCAAATACGAATTACTTTCGACAGTCAAGTGAAAACCGCTCTAATCTCCAGTGTTGACTTGGGGCGGACTCCGGCAGTATTCAGTATCCGATCAGTGGAAAACGCAGACTACGGACTGCAGACTGTACACCAGGGGTAAAATGCATCACTCAGGTTAGCCTGGATATCACTAAAGGGGGCGAGTTTCTAAAGAAACTGTGGGCTGTGTCGGTGGGGAGTATTACAAGATAATTTGGTTTTATCAACTGAGTTGATAATGTGAATTGGCCACCATAAAGAGATTCGAAAGCTGACGTTACGAGTGTTTTAGCTCTTTGTCGTCGCTCGGACGAAGGGCTAATGCTGGAAACGTCAGCTTTCGAATCTCTTTACGGTGGTCAATTTACATTATCAACTCAGTTGATAAAACCAAATTATCTTGTATCACTCAGGTTAGCCTGGATATCTCTCAGGATATCACTCAGGTACACTGACCGTACCTGAAACTCACACCGTGCATATCCTGTGTACTTCCGGATTCCCGTTTCTAATAACAGCTCTCGCCCTCAGCTCCTCCATAGAACTGAAACATTAGGATGCGGGGAGTACCAATCCGTTTCTCTCAAATCCGTGTAAGCGAAAGCGAAAATAGCGCGCGGTATATATGACACTGTACGGGCTAGTGCAGGGGCTACATGTAGACTTGCGTTAGCGCGCAAAACAAACTACTGGCGCGCGAAATCATCCCGCTCCGCTGCCTACGTTATTCTCTATTCTTGCAGAAACTTTGCTGAACACGCGTAAAATTATCAACGACAGAAACGAGATCCTTTGGCCCCATGCGTGAATGAGTCGCCTTACAATTTTCCCACAAAGGTTTACCTTTTAAATAATTTTCATTGAATAAAAAAGTACGATCACGTTGAGACGAACATCTAAGAGTACGCTAAATTATGAGTCCGAAGCAGACATTTCGTGGCTTTTTGCGATCAGATTTATGGTTTGGCCAAGAGGCCTGGAACTTCGAAAGAGCTGTCCAAAATAATGTGCATTACGAGAAAAGGCAACTGCAATCACGTACAAAACACTATGCTGTTGATCATTGGATTTTATAACATTTGGTGGCTCCTAAAGGAACCGTTTGTTTTGGCGGGAAACCCACGAGGTGAGTTTACTTGCTGCTGGTGTACTTGGCCACAGCCTTGGTTAACGTTCCTTCACTCACGGCGTGTTTGGCCAGTTCACCGGGCAGAAGCAGCCTGATGGCGGTCTGGATCTCGCGGGAGCTGATGGTCGATTTCTTGTTGTAGTGGGCAAGGTGGGAAGCTTCGGTGGCGATGCGCTCGAAGATGTAGATAGCATAGCTTTCCTTTCTCTTTCCCCTTCTCTTCTTCTAGATCAGCTGACTTTTTAGGTGCTATCGGCTTCTTCTTAGTATGTCTAGTTGATACTGAACAAGTTGGCAATGTTATTTTATTTATTTTCTTGTTTGTGTGTTTCGTAATTTGCACTGCTAGTTGATTTATTTATTTCCTTTTAACGATCCTCCAAAAGGGTCTTTTTGAAGATTGTCTAGTTGATACTGAACAAGTTGGCAATGTTATTTTATTTGTTTTCTTGTTTATTTGTTTCTTAATTTGCCCTGCTAGTTGATTTATATATTTTCTTTTAACGAACCTCCACAAGAGTCTTCAGTGCTGAAGTAGGCGAGGTAACGTGGAAGACTGCGAAGAAGAAGAAGAAGAAGAAGATAGAGAATCGGATTTCTGTCAGTGGCGGCAAGCACTTCGACGGACGCGCTTCTCACTTTCGATATGCAAAGATTAACTTGGCTCGTCTAGATAAGTTTGTTTTTCCCAACATGCGAGATTAATTCCAGAACAGCACTATTTTCACACTGATATTACTACAAATCACCACCCGATATTTTTATCCACCATCATATTTAAACGATTTCTAGAAACGGTTCCACACCTACTTCTTCTCCTCTTTTAAGAACAAAATAACGGATATGATCAAATGTTGTTAAAAGATGCTTACAAATTCCTAGAAACGTACTCATTGCACGCAAACATCGCTTCCATGTCAATGCTGTGAGAACAGGCTTTTTGCTATAGTCCTTCTCACTAGTCGTCTAGAATCTTACTCTCAATGCGATCTAGACAAGAACCGCGCCAGGTTAAACCAAGGATGGTCTCTTTATTTACCTGAAAAATTACTAACCCTAATTGAATAGTGATTTACCCTATGATAGGGGATCCACCTTTTGAACAACTGGGCTAACTACTCATGCTTTTTACAATTACAGTTTGTGGTTGAAGCTGAAAGCAAACAAAAAACAACAAAAGAGATATTTTTGCCAAATTTATTTATTAGACATTGCTAAAGAGAATTATTTCTGTCGTCATTCTCAATATCAATAATTCGGATTTCGGATTCCCTATTTTACTGTGACGGTTGCAGTCTGCAATCTACACTTTACACTGTCTGCAAATTGAGAGTGAATAATCTAGCCGTTTTAGCAGAATTCAAGCTAAATTTCTCTCAAATAAAGATTTATAACATTTCTGTACATATTTTAGAAGTATCAAACTTCACGCTTTAGTTAAATCTCGCCAGTTGACGCGAGGGTATTCTGGTTTTCATAATGACCCAACTTCGTTCCCAGAGCCGTTTCTCTGAGGCGCCCCCAAGCCAGGGAAACGGCTCTGGGAACGAGGTTGTTTTAATAATGTTGTTTTAACAATGAGGTACCTGTCTAGTTTGTTTCCCTTCAGTTTCTGCGACAGCATTCACATTTATTTATTATCCAGAGGTTTCAAAACGTTCGTTCAAAACTTCGTGGAAACGACAAAAACCACATCAAGTGACTGAAAACTAATGGCTGATGGGTTTTGTAATGGCTCAGCCAATCAGATTGCTGGCAACATTTGCATCACATGTACTAAAAGAATATTGTTCAAACTCGAAAGAAACGGAGAAACAGCTGTTTTCTATTTCTTAAACATTCCCTACACACTATTAACACTAGAAAGCCTACACTTCCATCTCCATGATGCTTACATTACAAAAATAAATATTTCAAATATTTCGAAACACGTGAAAATAAACTCAAGCTTATCTTCTCTTGATGCAACGCATTTTTTCTAAATATTTTTTTTTTCTCGCACGAGGAGGACAAAATTGATATTTTCGATCAGAATACTTTACAAAGATGGACAGAAAAGAACATTTTCGGACAAGAATTAGGGTGGTGGTGGTTCAGTGTCAACTCAATGAAATCATTCCAGATAAACCGATAGAACACCAATAGAGTGACGTAACTTCTCTATCACAATTAAAGAGTGTATGAATCACTGAATCATTGATTACGTTAGCGATCCAAATCTACTTTTTACTCTCTAAGAGTACTTTAAAAAAATTTTAATTGGTCTTCGTCCCAGTCAGAAACAATTATACGACCAATATTACTCACAGACACGCCATAGGGGTTGGAGAGTACGAAAATACCAAACTTGGTGACAAACATTCCATCTGTAGTGAGTACTTGAACTCCGCTATCATCAGCCACTACAAGCTGTCCCATTTTGTCGATTGCTAACCCAGTAGGTCGACTGAATTTTGCATTTCCAGAACCCTGTTTTCCAATTTCTCGAAGCAATTTTTCATCACAGCCGAAAACATCAACCGTATTGGTCGCCCAGTTTGACACGAATATTTTCCCTCCCAGTACATGCAGTCAAATGGATCGAAAAAGGCCTCTGTGCTTATTGTCTTTAAGAGTTTACCTTCTGGAGAAAGAATATGGATCCCATTGTGACATACAATGATATTTCCCTGTTCATCCAAGGAGATTCCACTCCAGTACACATCTTCATTTACCTCATAACTGATCTCTTTGGCATACTCTCCGTCTGGATTAAAAAGGAGAATCTTATTCTTAGCTGTTACATAAATCCGACCAGCACTATCTATGCATATTCCTCTTGGACCAGTTAACAGCTCACGTTCAATTGTTCTGATGAAGTTTCCTTCTTCATCGTACACTTGGAGTCGATCATTGCCGTTATCACACACAAAAATCTCATTTTGGCCATTGACAGCAACCCCCCAGGGAGCATTGAATTCTCCAGCTCCAGTCCCTTGGCCGCCGACAGTTCGCAAAAGTTTGTAGGATCGTTTCTTGACGTGAACAGGGTGAAGGTTACTGATTTCTTCACCGTTTACAAACGCTGAAAATTTATGTTCGCCTTTTCGTTTTGGAATACAAGAAACTTCGTAACTGCCATTATTCCTATCCACGATTTTCATCTCCGTTGAGAGTGTGCCATCTTCTGTTGAGGCCAAGTCCATAGCAATACGATCGCCAGGAGAATATGACTGTTTCCCTTCGGCATTCCGGGTAACTAGTTGAAACCTTGCTTCCAATCCAGCGGTGACTTTGTCAAGGCTTTCCATGGTACACTCATTTGATTTTGTGGGGCTTTTGTCAAGGCGACCGATTCCATCATTTTGCACAATCTCAGTTAAAGCCCTGTTTTCCAAGAAGACAATGCGAGGAGTTGCGGACGGAACAAATTCTGTTTGCGGAAAATGTTTCAATAGCTTTTTGACAAACGGTCCTGCCTCCACGAGATCGGCTGTCGTGCTGCAATTAATGGAATGCCTCGCTCGTGACAGAGTGTCTTTAATCTCATGCAGATGATCACTCACTTCCGTTTGCTCCCGGGTCACGCGATCTTGTTCTATTTTTGTCTCCTTTTCAACTTCCGCAATCAATTCCTTTTCCCGCTGCTGAAGATTTCGGATAAGCAATTTGACTGCGTCTTGAATGTGACTTTTGACAAACTGAGAACGCTCTTCAATTTCTCGAGATTCCTCCTCCAATTTTCGCAAGGAATCGGAGACAGTTCGTGCTTCGTTTTCTACAGCCTCTACTCGAGTGGTCACGGTTTCCTTCATGGCTGCTGCCGTCACTTCCAAATATTCCATTTCGTGTTTGTTATGCTCAACCCTCGCGCAGTCCTGACACACAGGGATTTTGCACTCTTTACAATAAAACTTTAGCACCTCGTTACAGTGAGCCTTCTTCTGACAAAGTGCCGGTCGCTTGAGAATGACTTCAAGATCTTTTTCTCGAAACTCTTCCAGCGCAAGAAAGCGGTGACCTCTGTCAACACGAAGAATGCAATCGTGGCACCAGAATCCGCCACAGCAAAAACAATAAGAGGATGCTTCTTCTTGGCCCTCGCATTTCTTGCAAGAAACTTTTGAGTTGCTGCATTCGGTGATGGTCAAGATATCCAGCAGATTCTTCAAGTAATAACAGCTAGGCAGAGTTTCCACAGTGCCGCTTTCGGAAACAGCCACTTTTTCCTGACAAAGCGGACAGCTTGTTACATTGTTCAGACATTCGATGCAGAAAACGTGTAAACATGGCAGCTGTTTTGGTTCTGTGTACAACTGCATGCACACAGAACAAATTAATTCTTCCGTCAGGTTATGCATCAGAGTTGGAACATCCATTTTAAATCGATAAAGGCTTAGCTAAATGCATTGCTTGTGTTACGACTGTAACATACTGAAGCCATGTTGTTTATTACACCTCTCATGAGCATGTGATACAGAGTATACCGCTGGCCAGTATGGGCCGAATACATTACATCTCTCTTCTCATACATGCAACAAACGAAACAAAACCTAGCTAGGGCAAACTCTAAATGTTCTAGAGTAATAAATCAATGTCCTAGAATAAAGAGTGCAAAACTCAACAATGTCCAATGTCCTCAAATCAATAACAATAATAAGTGATTCCACCTAATGGCAGAGAGGTCAGTACTCTAAAAACTACAAGGCACTGTACACATGTACTTGTACAAATGTTAGTTAGTGACTCTATAAGTCAAGTCTTTGTGGGCAGCGAACCGCGCGACCACTCCTGGTTGTGTACTGCTCCTCTGGTTGGGAAGCTTCAGCACTAGAGGTTGTCGCAGGTTCCTGTTGTTGGCTTGAGGGGCCGTTGCAGGGTTCCGTGGGCGGTGAGGGAGACTGATCGTTGTTCAGATGGGGTTTACCGTCATCTGCTGAGAGATCTGAGCAGTGGTCAGTAGTATTGGCAACTTCGGTTGATCGATGCAAGTGTCTTCGGTTGCGGCGGTACTCGTGCCCACCTGATTCCACAATGTAAGAGCGTGGGCTGACGTGTCGTTTGACAACGATGGCAGGGTTCCACCTTTTGGATCCTGGGTTGGGTGCCATTCTCACTTGGTCACCTGGGAGCAGGGGCGGAAGGTCACTTGCTGATTTGCTGTCATGGTAGAATTTCTGATTTGCTTTCTGCTGGTTTAAACGTTGGATGACGTCTTGGCGGTTGTATGCTGTGGGTGTGAGTAGCTCACGAAGGGAGGGTAGTTTGTTTCTCGGGCGTCTGCCCATCAGTAGCTGTGCTGGTGACAAGTTGACTCCTTCTAGCGGGGTTGTCCTGTAATCCAGGAGGGCAAGTTGCTTATCAGTGGCTTTCCTCCAGAGACGCTTTACTGTCTGCACTGCTCTTTCGACCTCACCATTCGCACTGGGAAAGTGGGGGCTCGAAGTTTTATGGGCAATGCCATATTCTTTGCAAAATCCTTAGAGGCGAACTGTGGACCCCCGTCACTTCGAATCACTTCAGGTATGCCATGTCGGCAGAATTGCGCCTTCAGTACTTCTATGGTTGCTTTACTTCCCAGGTCTTGAAGCCTGTCCACTTTTCAATAAACTTCGAGTAGTAGTCGACTGTAAGCAAGTAGGTGTTGGACTCAAAATTGAAGAGGTCAGTCCCCACCATAATGAAGGGTAATCCGGGAGTTTCTGTTGGTATGAGCGGCTCGGAGGGTTGTTTTCTTTGAAAGTCGGCGCACTTGGTACAGTTCTTAACAGTTTCCTCAATGTCAGAGTTCATAGCTGGCCAATATAACACTTCGCGAGCACGTTGTTTGCATTTAATTATACCCAGGTGTGACTCGTGGACTAGGTTCACCATTTGTCGACGCAGACTGGGGGCACTACGATCCGCATTCCTTTGTAAATGATTCCATCACATACAGCTAGCTCACTTCTGGAGTCCCAATACGGGCGCAGTGATGCAGGTACTTCCTGTCGAACGTTTGGCCAGCCATTCAAGATTGTTGTTTGTAGCTGGTTTAGCTCACGCTGAGTGTGCTCTTGCAATTCAGTATACTTGTCTTTGGTGATGGATAGGAAGTCCAGAGTGCTCACTGGTTCCAGGTCAGTGATCTCGGGATGGGGTGTATCAGGCAGATATGCTCTCGATAGAGTGTCGGGTAGATACATTTCTTTGCCCTTGCGGTACTTTACGATGAGATCATACCACTAAAGGTTTAGTATCATTCTCTGTAGCCGCATTGGTGCTGCCAGAAGAGGTTTCTTCAGAATCTGTTCGAGGGGCTTGTGATCGTTGTACACGGTAACTTCCTTGCCAAAGATGTAAGGATGGAACTTCTTGCAGGCATGCACAATAGACAGCATTTCTTTTTCGATTTGTGCATAACGTCCTTCAACGTCAGTTAAGGAACGCGAGGAATCGACAATAGGCTGACCGTCTTGAATGAGTACCGCACCGAGGCCATGCTGGCTTGCGTCACACTGTATTTCCACAGGCTTTTTGACGTCGAAGTATTTCAGTACTGGTTGACTGCAGCATTGCCCTTTCAGTTTAATGAAAGCTTCTTCTTGAGCTGGTTGCCAGTCAAACACGGTGTCTATCTTCAGTAGCTCTCTGAGTGGGGCGTCCAGTTCACTGAGGTTGGGAATGAACTTTGCAAGGTAGGTGACGAATCCTAGGAATCGTTTGATATCGTCTTTGTTCTTTGGGGTGGGCATGGCCCGGACAGCTGCTACCTTCGAAGGGTCTGGCTTCAATCCTTCAGATGTCAGGAGGTGTCCTATGTATGGGACGGCGGGTTGCCTGATTAAGCACTTCTGAAGATTCAGCTTCAAGTTGTAGGTGGTCGCTCTTTCGATGACCTTGCGAAGCACTGCGTCATGCTGTTCAGTATTTGATCCTGCGATCAGAATGTCATCCATAATAGCTGCTGCTCCCTCTATTCCTTCCAGCATCTGATCCATGATTCGCTGAAAAATTTCGGGCGCACACTTGATTCCAAACGGAAGTCTTAGCCACCTATATCTGCCGAGTGGAGTATTGAATGTTGTGAGCAGTGAAGAGGCTTCGTCAAGCTTGATTTGGAGGAATCCGCTTTTCGCGTCCAGCTTAGAGAATACTTTGGCGTCAGGTATTGCGCTGATGACTTCTTCTATAGTTCTCATAGGATAATGCTCGCGCTTGATGACTTTGTTCAAGTCACTGGGATCAATACAGATGCGGACTTTGTCGCCTTGAATTGAAACTACCATGGAGCTGACCCACTCGGTTGGCTCTGTTACCTTGACTATATAGCCATTGGTTTCCATTTTATGGAGTTTGTTGATGGCCCTTTCCTTTAATGCTACTGGGAGGCGGCGGGCAGCATGGATCACACCTTTCGCATTAGGTTCCAATTTGATTGTGTAGGTTCCAGGCAGTGTACCGTTTGTTTGAGGTCTGGGAACTCGTGAAGTCCTTCGGGAACTTGGTCTCCCTCGGTGGCAGGGGGCGTGCTAATGGATGCTAGTCTCGATATTAACTGTAGTGCTTCAGCAGTGTTTCCTGATAGCACGTTTTCTTGGTCGATATCAACAATCTGAAATGTCGTGGTGACTAAGTTGCTGTTGTGTTCCAAAGACAGTTGGGCCACTGCTACAGGCTTTATCTGATGATTGGAGTAAGTACGAAGCAGTTTTGTAGATCTTTTGAGTTCGCCCTCGTGTTGGATCTTCTGGTAGTCAGACAGGGTAAGTGTGTTGCAGTGGGCACCCGTGTCAATTTTGAACTTGATTTGTTTGTTTTCCACTCTGCATCTTATGGTCCACTTGTCATCTGGCACAGCATCGGCAGGCTGGGTCATGTGGATGTGCAACACCTCTGTTTCTGATTCATCATCTGAGCTGGTGTCAATCTTGTGTACACGAAGGCGGCGGTTGCACACTGCTAACCAATGCTTAGGCTTCTTACAGTAGGAGCATGTTGATCCCAGGGCAGGACATTTTCCTTGGTTCCAGTCATGCTGGGGGTCTTTGCCACACCTGGGGCAGTGCTTCCCTTTCCGAGGGTCAGGTTTCTTTCAGTTTTTTTCGGATCCAGTGCTAAGATGGGAGGTTCTTCATCACGAACAACGCGTACTTGCTTCTGGGACATTTCGTATTGTTGCTCTATTTCGATGGCTTTGACTAGAGTTAGTTCTTCTCCACGATCAAGCAGTCTCTCTTGAAGCTTCTTTGCATGTACTCCATCAATGATCGAATCAATCAGAATGTCATCAGGGTCGGTATATTCACTGTCCATGAGAATGAGACGAAGATCTTTCACAAAATTATCGAACGACTCGCCTGTACTTTGTTTGCGTAATTTCAGCTTGTGCCTTGCGAGGCGCTTATTTTTTCGCGGTCGTACGTAAGCTTCGAGTTTGTCAAGAACTTTTACTGGGTTTGCTTTTTCTCCCTCTTCCCAGTGGAGCGTCTTGTAGATTTCTCGGCCTTGTGGACCTATCCATGTTCCGAGCCAACCGGCTTTTTCTTCTGCTTTGAGTTTGCTGAGCGGCCCGTCGAACACGAAGCCAACATGATTGCGAAAGCGGCTAAACTCCTGGTACAAATCTTGGCTGTCCCAATCAATTTGCGGGTGATCGAACGGTACCTGAGACATCGTCTGGGATGAAATTCGGTTTCGGATGGCTTCTTTAACGCGAGGATTTATTGGATTTTGTGGTCCATTCTGACACCATGTAACATACTGAAGCCATGTTGTTTATTACACCTCTCATGAGCATGTGATACAGAGTATACCGCTGGCCAGTATGGGCCGAATGTACATTACAACGGCATGGAAATGCGATACGGTTGTGGTTTCTCAGAAATCGACACCAGAGTTGGTAAGTGTCATGACATTTGCATGTCTTGGATTCACTATTGAGTTGTTCTGGGTAATATTTTTTAAGTTAATTCTGGACTAACCTGTCGTCCCCAGAACCCTGAGCGTTCGGTACATTCAACGCTCAACGAACGGCCGACGCTCTGGATAAAATCGCATGCTTGCATGCTTGGTAACCGTATAGCCTTATAGGTGCCTCGCGTCCAAGCGATTTACCACATCCGGTTTAAAACGGTATGTATCTAAACCACTAAAGCTTACAGAGCTGGCTATCACACTATACCAAGAATTTGAAATAAATTGTTGAATTGTTTACGACCTTTAAATGTGAGCGTCTGAATCACGAGCTTTTTGAATGCCACAAGTCAAGCGAATTTTATTTTTCACTTATTTAATTTGTCCCTCAATTTCCAGACGCAAAGCACTAAAAAACGTGTCGAAGATGAAGATGAAACCCAAACTTTGGAAAATTTGTGACTTGCCGAAACCAGTCTGTAAAACCGCTAAAACATCTCTTTTCATCATCACAACCGCTTTCAAAATTTCATGCTGCTGTTCTTCCATAGCCAAATTCGACTTCCCTAGTTTTTCCAGAGCGTACTGAATGGCTTTGTGGAACGCATCCACATTGACTTTATCTCTGGACGCCATGTTGTAAACCAAGGCACATATGCGCCGTGGAACCGGAAGTCCTAAATTCTTCGTCTGGAAATTTGATTATTCCAGAGGCTGACAAAAAGGCACGTAGGCTCTGGGAACGAGATTGGTGACAGCCGGAAATACGTCTGCTCCTTACGCATGAGCAGTTTGATAAATCGAGGAGCCAATCATCATAGCTCTGAAATTTGATTATTCCAGAGCTCCGTGTCTTGGTGCTGACCAAAAGGCACGTGGGCTCTGGGAACGAGATTGAACGGGCCCCAGCTGTCCCAGACGAAAATAATGGAAAACTACTGTCGGTGAGATAATTATACGGCAAATTATACGCATCGAGTTTTCTGTCCTCGAAATAGATTGCTTTCTAAACGAATAATAATAATTAAATATATTTTGTAACGCTTCGCTAATAACAATGGAGTATGTTCATATGCAAGATTGGTGTTAATTGTTGAAGTTCTTTAGGCATGCTCGCAGGTATGATGAACCCCTAGGGGTTTTTTAGGCTACTTAAGATTTTGTAAGTTATGCAAGAGCCACTCGAAGGCATCTCTTTCAACTTTGACTTTATTTGCTTTGTCACTGATGTAATTTCTCTATGATATGCTGTAAACGCTCGCTGTATCAATAAACGAGATGCCCGCCCCTGATGCTGTGTTTTTGTTTATTTAAGATTAGTTACAAAATGTTTTATAATCGTTTCTGGGTGATTAGAGTATAATAATAATTTATTACTTATAGTGCGCCTGTTACATTGGGAAATGCACACAGGCGCATTACAAAGAAAAATTACAAAATCAAGAAAAACTTAATGTACCTTCATTACAAGTTGTTATTATATTTAAAACTCATTAAACAAATTGTCAAGAGCTAGAACTTCATGTATTTACTTTTTACCTAAAATTCACAAACCTAACAACCCAGGCCGACCTATCGTCTCTGCGTGTAGTTGCCCTACCGAACTCATTTCTAGCTATTTAGACAAAATTATGGCACCTATCGTCAGATCTTTACCGTCTTATGTTAAAGACAGTCAACACGCCCTTCAAATTTTTCGCGATTTCAATTTCCTGGGTGAAGACAAACTTATTTTTACTATGGATATTACATCCCTTTACACCGTCATCCCTAATGGCGAAGGTCTTCTAGCCCTCAAACATTTTTTTGATTTACGCACTGTTAAGGAACCAAGCTCGGAAACACTGCTCCGCCTGGCTGAACTAGTTTTAACACTAAATTGTTTTTCATTCGCTACCAGTTATTATAAACAAATCAATGGTGTGGCCATGGGAGGGTTGTCCAATACTGTCGACCAGATTCCAGTCGTATCCCTTGGCCTTCGATCGGAAACCGGAAGTGTAGATGTGTAAAGGCCTATTAATGGAGGTTATCCATCGGATACAAACAGATACCGATGGAAATGTCCATGTTCTATTAGAAAAATGTCACCCATATTGGACATTGGGGTGGAATGTCGATCCGATGGAGACCATCGGTTCCATCGAATACGAACAGATTCCAATGGAAAAGTCCTTGTGCTATTCGTGAGAGACTTAGTAAAATTCCAGTCATATTGGATATTGGTGTAGAAAGCCGAACCGATGGAATCCATCGGATCTATCGGACACGAACAGATTCCAATGGAAATGTTTATGTGCTGTTCGTGTGAGACTTAAAAATTTCACCCGGATGATATGGATATTGGGGTAGAAAGTCGGTCCGATGGAATACATCGGTTCTATCGGATTCGAATAGATTCCGATGGAAAAGTGCATGTTCTTTTTGGAGACAGTTTGAGAATTGACACTTATAATGGATATTGAGGTGGAAAGTCGATCCGATGGAATCCATCGGTTCTATCGGATACGAACAGATTCCAATGGAAAAGTCCTTGTGCTATTCGTGGGAGACTTCGAAAAAATTCAGCCATATTAGATATTGGTGTATAAAGGCGATCCTATGGAATCCATCGGATCTATCGGACACGAACAAATTCCAATGGAAAAGTCCATGTTCTATTCGTGTGAGTCTTTCAAGCATTTCACCCGGATGATATGGATGATATGGTGAGCATACAAGATCTGTACTCTGGCTCGAGTAACAGAGAATGTTTTAAATCGAACGCACTTGCAAATACCATACACAATCTAACAAATGATGGGTGTTTGGTACTTGCCCCTTGAGAATTCAAATAGCCTTCTTTATTAAACAGTGGCAATTGCTTAGTTGGGAAAAGTAGGACTCAGGGGACGCAAAACAAAAGGTAAATTAAAGGGATCATTGTTGTATGTACTGCCGAAGTGGACAAGTAACAGCAATTTTCATTAGGGATTTAAGACAAAGAAACTGGTAAAGGACTGATAAAAAAATATAGAATTAAGTTAAACGGCAAAACAGCGCCGCGATGAAAAAAATAATGGAACAAAGAGTGCGCGATGTTTAAAAACAATGTCACGAGTAAAACTGAATAATGTTAACAAAGCAGGAAACATTCCGGCAAGAAACAAACTTAAACTGAAATGGCGACTCCGGAGGAGTTTCACACTCAAACTCATTTCCCGAACAATAAAGGAGACTAATTTCCAAAGCGTACATGGTATTGCGATTTTTCTATAAATTTAAAATCTATGAATGCAGGAACGCCCCGCTTGGATATTACAACAAAGGTGGTGTGATATTATTCAAACAACGGGGGAAGTGGAACGTAACAATCACGTTTAAGACAATGGAAATCCGAGCTACTCAGGCATCATAAGACATTGCAATTCTGGATGGTTATCGTAGCAAGTTTCGTTGTGATAACTAACAAGAAAAATAATTGACAATAAGATAGATTAACGCGGCAAGGAAGTGAAAGAACAATTGAATTAAGTTGAACGAGAAAATCAGTGCAGCAATCATATACAATAATAAAACGACGAATGCGCGTTATTTGAAAAAAAAAACGCAAAGGCTAAAACAGAACGATGTTTACATAGCTGATATATAGCTCGCTTGTAAAACAAATTTAGAAATAGCGGTCATGGATGGGTTTTATAGTATATCTCATTTGCCGAACAACAAAAAAAATATGCTAATGAATGTAGATAGTTGAAATGCGTAAATAATAATACTCTTTTTTTCATTAATCCCTTTAACTTTGACGGTACAGACCACGCCGCATGGATTTCATCACAACAAAGAAGGTGCGTTAATTTTTTAGACAACGTAAGTGATGTGACGGGCAGTCATGTTTAAAACACCATCCCCATAAAACACAACACACATCGACACTAGTTGAGCATTGCTTGACATGGCAACTCTGAATGAGTATCGTTCCAAGTTTCGTTTCCTTAGCAAACAAGAAGTAATTGCGGAGCGGAGGGAACTGTTTGAAAGCATTATAGTGGTACTATGATCAAATTTTTACCCCTTGATATTTTAGGTGTATCACATAGAATGCCATGAAAGAATAAAAACGCCGTTTACCGTTTGCAAATACCTGCATTAGTTCTGGAGATATTTAAGTTTGAAAAATTTGTAAATTATGCAAATGAGATAACTGATGACGTCATATACTCAACCCAATATTATCTCAAGTATATAAATAGAGCTATCTTGGCCAATTTGCACCGCAGACCATTAAAACTTGGTAGGCTAATAGTTTTGCAGGAAACACACCTACGACTATAAAAAGTTCTGTTCCCATGGCAACTCACTCTTTTCCAGTCCCCACACACTTGATTTTGATGTGTTAGTGATTTTCAGCTCGAAAAACACTAAACGGGGGCCACAAACCCTTGCTAACATATTTATATGCCTGCTGGATCATGCATACGAGGCACCATTTGCAAATATGAAAATGGAATGCAGAGGGTGGCCAGAAATGCCTTTAATTTTGGGGAGGTCTGAAACCCAGTATGTTGCCATGGTAACAAAACTTTTAAGCTCGTATTGTGGAGTACCTTTAGTAGAATCTTAGTGCAAAGAATCAAACGTTTCTGATACAAATTGGCTGAGATATCTTTTGTCATCATATATGTGCAAAAATAGGTTAAGAATGTGACGTCATCACTTGGCTCATTTGCATATTTTAAAAACTCGAATATCTCTGGAATGAAAAGAGATATTTGAAAAAACTAAACAGCATTTTTCTTCTCGTACAGACTACTTGTTTATGTTATAAAATGGCTTCAATAGGAAAGATGCGATTCTTATCATAGTACCACTTTAATGGTAATGCTTTTTTTTCTTTAAAGTCGTGACCTGAAGAATATCAAAGAATGTCCTGGGCAAAACCCATTGGCGACAAGGAAACATTCAAACTAATGCTGTTTTATTTGGGGAATGGCTGTGCCCCACAGCTGATTACTCATTGGATACTCCTTTCACAAAGTTGACTACCAACGTAACCAAGGCGGAAAAACGAGCGCGGCAACTGGACTTTATTTTGAACAATGTTGATGTGAAGCGCCACAGCTGGTTCTACTTTGACCTGGATTACGGTAAATGGCTGCATCTCGACGGTCTGCCAAAAGAGAAATCGACTTCCCGCTAACCGGAAAACATTGAACGAATTTGCACACCATGGGCACCAATTTCGAAGTAGTACTTAAAGGAATTATGTTACAGAATTATTTTAGTCGCACGAGATGCTTGTTCACCACAACGAACTGCCCAGAGAGAAATCGGATCGCACTGACAACACCAAGCTAACAGGAAACATGGCATAAATATGAACACTATGGGCAGCAATTTCGCAGTAGCACTTAAAGGAAGTTATGTTACACAATTTTTTTTAGTAGTGCAAGATGCTCTTCCACCTCAATGAACTGCCCATGAAGAAATCGGATCGCACTAACAAAACCACCTATGGAACAAACCTAAACGTCATTTTAGAAGTTATGTTACAAAATTGAGTTACAATTACATGACGGTTCTTTGGAACCAGAGCATATTTTTGCAACCCAATCATATATTAAAGAACGAGTTATCTTATTACAAGATCAGTTACTTGTTGTGGCTTATTCTAATATATTGATATATCAGTTAATTCGTTCGTTACCTAGAAATTCAAGAATGAGTTGTGACACGTGCAGTAGGTAACCGGTTGTTTCGCCTACGGGTCGTTTCGCAGATTGTCTGTTCGCCTACGTCTAGAGTCGATGCGCCTACCTCTTAATGCTGAGTCTAACACAAATAAACAGGCAGAAAAAATTGTTATACTCCCTTTTCTGTTTTTAAAACGAGGAAAGATTATGCATTAATGCCATTCGCGGTTTTTGCATTGCGTAAACTATCAGCCGGTTCACGGTTAAACTCCCTTTTATGTTTTTTCGGAACAAAATTGTTTCTGGAAATATGTTACGTATATACTAACTTTTAAGTTTTTAAAGCAAGCGGACGTTTATGGATTTAAGCGGTCTTTCACGTTCATCGGTCGTTTCGACAAACTGTTTACCAGTCCTTTTGTGTTTTTAGAACGAGGAAAGTTTATGTATTACTCGTTTTTCGCCGGCGTTTATCGGTCGGTGTTTCTGTATTAGTCGTTTTTCGTCGGCGTTTATCGGTCGGTTCGACTAACTGCTCTAGCTATTCCTTTTTGTTATGTATTAGTCGTTTTTTGCCGGCGTTCTAGCTATTCCCTTTCGTGCAAGTGCAGTATGCTTGTTTTGACTCATGGTCCGACTAGACTACCACAGATTCCATCGGAATCGTTATGTCTCCAATGGATCCAGTGGACTCCATCGGACTACTTTCCAACCCTTCTCCTCTCAAAGAATCAACACTTCCGGTTTCATCATATGACTATACTTCCGTTAACTCAAATGGTTTCCGACTAGACTCCATCGGACTCTAGGTTTTGTGAACTGGAATCTGGTTGAGAGTATTGGACATGTGTGGGCCATGGGCACCAAAATGGGACCCAGCTACGCCAATCTTTTCATAGGCTACATATTGAACACAAATTTTTTAATCAATACAACGGCCCTAAACCTGAGCTATACCGTCGCTATATTGACGATTGTGTCGGCGCCACTTCCTCTACCAGAGAGGAACTCAATCAATTTATAACTGCTGTTCATTCGTTTCATCCGGCTCTTAAGTATACCTGGGAAATTTCCAATACTTCTTTGGCATTTCTAGATATCAAAGTTTCTGTCGAAGGCAGCGGTTTATGCACCAGTGTGCACTACAAACCCACAGATTCTCATAGCTATTTGTTGTATTCATCTTCACATCCATCACACGTCAAGAATTCTATTCCTTATTCTCAGTTTCTTAGACTTCGTCGCCTTTGTAGTGGACTCTGATTTTTCCTTTAAATCAGAGGAAATGTGCAATTTTTTCGACAAACGTGGATATCCTGCCTCTGTTGTTCAAGCAGGCCATCATCGTGCCCAACAAATTGATTGGCAGTCAGCACTACAAACGTCTCAGAAGGAGAATAATAATAGAATTCCATTCACTCTCACATTTCACCCTCACAATCACGCAGCAAAATCCATCATTCTCAAAAACTTTAAATTACTTCAAAATGATCCCGATACTGGTAGAATCTTTTCGCAACCGCCATTAATTTCATTCAAACGCGACAAAACCATAGGTAACTTTTTAGTTAGAAGTGCATTCAAAACGAGTGAATAACCTGGAACTTTTAAATGCGCACGCGCGCGATGTAAAACATGTCCTTTAGAAATTGTCGGGACCCAAGCGATCCATTAAGATCACAGATCAATTTACCTGTACCTCAGCCAATGTCATCTACTGTATAACTTGCACTCTTTGCAAAAAGTTATATATTGGCGAAACAGGTAGACGACTAGGCGACCGTTTCCGAGAACACCTTCGCGACGTAGAGAAAGGCGATAAAGACGCTTCTAAACCGGTTGCTAGACACTTTAATCTGCCGAATCATTCTAAGCAACATATGGCAGTCTGCGGCCTCTGCCTACATCAAGGAAGCACAGAAAGCCGCAAAACTCTTGAACAAAAATTTAGTTTTCAAATCGGCACTCTTAATCCTCACGGTATCAACGAACGCTTTTCATTCAACTAATTCATTCTGTTGTTTTTCACGTTGCCAGGCACCAACCAATAGCGTAGCTTCACATTTCTGTATCCACACACAACCCACAATTCCTTGATTCGCTCCGACGAAGGGCTAACGCTCGAAACGTCAGCTTCCGAATCTCTTTACGATGGACAATTCACATTATCAACCCAGTTGATAAAACCAAATTATCTTATTTACAAACCTATTTACAAAGGATAATCTATGTGATTAAAAATGAGTCGCATAGTTACTGTTTCTCGTAGCAGCTGAATGCATCGCGGAAAAGATGCGTTTTCAGGAGGCGCTTAAAAATGTTTACATTGTTCGCATATCGTATTGCCTTGGAAAGATCGTTCCAGAGTTTTGGTGCCGCATATGTAAATGAGCGGTCACCAAGAGTGGTAAGACTCTTGAACGCAGGATACTTCGATACTACTAATCAATGGCACGTACGTCCTACAACGAGGCGATTGAGATTAGAGAGGCTTCGAACTGGAGAACTAGCTATGTACTAGATAAAGGGGGCAAGTTTCTAAAGAAACTGTGGTGTACTAGATATATTTCGTTGCTTAAAGAACAAAGCAGTCGTGTATGCAGATGAGAAACTCAAGCGCCGATTGTCGACGTCGTAATTGTGGTTGTGTATTTGAAATCCGCAAATACATATTTTTTCGTGTTTTATACACGCCCGAAAAAAAAAAAACAACTTTAAACGCCTGTAGAATTGGGAAAACTAGATTTCATTTTGGGGGTTAGCTGCACTTTAAGCCTTTCCGGCATTATAACAACAATGAAGGCAACAATGAAAAAGTATACGTGAAAGGCAAATTTATTTTATTTCAAGGTTCGCCGAGTACGAAGTCCAACTGCATTTTTTCTAGTTTTACTTCCGTAATCCTTGGAGACAAGTTAAAAATTCAACGAAAAGATACCCAGCAAAAAGACCGAACCAAGGGAAAAAAACAGCCGTGAGGCGGCGACGCCGTATTGGTTTTATTTCATCATTAGTCGCACTTACTACTAAGCACTGCATACATTTCATTCAATGACTTCTTAATTCTAACAAAAAATCGGGCGCCGAAAGAAATTCACAGACTATGCGAAATGTAAATATATTTATTAATTATTACCTACGGCTTTTTACAGAGACTACTTATCAATGAAAAAAAAGTACTAAAATGAAAACAAATGGTTTAAAAACAGGAACATTGCTGACTGACAAGAGTCCATCATTTTTACAAGCAAATGCACTACAGAGAGCGCACGGTTATTGTGAATATAACGACTTGCACTGATCTCCCGACGCGATATGGAACATTACCATTTAACATTGGTGGCCGTTCATTAAAACTATTTATTTGAACAAAGGTGAAATAAACGCTGTCAACACCCATCATTCATAGTTTGACGAAACAACTTCCGTGCGCAATTCAAGGGTCGCTGGTCAGAGAAGACTCCTCGCATAATCCAAATTTCCTCATCGCCTGGGAGGTGACACTTTAACAAAGAAACGCAACTTCTGTTGAAAGACCCTCTTCAAGGCTTCTTTTTCCTGAGGAATAAATGCAAAAAGGAAGTAAGATTCTCTTTCTAATGAAATAAGAGTTCTTATCGCCAAATGTGACGGCTATTTCCAATACAGTTATACTCTCTGTAGTAACCACCACCACAATTATAAATCACAAGTTGATGTGGTACCGTGAGATTAAACCTCGTAGACGATGAAACTGGATGGTCTCATGTCGAGGATTCAACTAATACTATGCGCACCAAATTCTGATTCTGGTACTCGAAGTCAATTAAATAAAATACTTGACGAATCAAGCTAGAGGAAAACGAACTCATTCAAAGGATCAATGCACATCCACGAAGCAGGTTTTCTATTTTATTACGATCACCGTTGCGAGATGACTGCTTTCACAATGAGCAAGACGTTGTTTCTTCAGGTTAAAAAAATTATCTAGCAAGGAAGAAATGTTTTTAGTAAATTCTCAGCTCCGACTATTGCATTTCTAGCTTTTTAATTGGCTAAAAAACTCCGACAATGAGGCAATAGTCGGAGTTTTACGTCATATGGAAAATAGTGCGCCAAGTTTAAAAATTTTCCGCAAGACGTTTTCAACTTCAGCCCTCTATAATGGCCGAAATAAAAATCGGCGGCAAAACCCGGTTTGAGAATTTAATAAAACAATTATTCCATTCGCCCTTGTTGGATATGAAGTGATTATAACCAACTCGCGCTACGCGCTCGTTGGTTATTTTATTACTTCATATCCAACTCGGGCTCATGGAATAATAGTTATATGGATTCATCCATTTGTTACTATACGTACTTTGATGCTGTGTGGCAATAGCTTGGGCCAATGCCCGGTCTGCCTTCAATTGCTGTAGAACACTGAAAGCAAAAACGTTTTGATTAACATAATATAGTATTTAGATTTGATAACTATCCAAAAAGATGAGCGGGACATGGCGATCAGGTGACACTTACCCTTGTTTCTACATCAGTCCAGCTTGAATGACTCTCATCATCGATTGAATCGGACGCTCGGCGTTTTCTGTTTCCAAAAAATCAAACAGTTAAAGGTGGAAGACATGAGAATACAGAGTTACGTTTCTTTATAATACGGAACCAATAAGTCAATAGTAGCTCTTATCTAAACTTATCTGATATTTCTGAAATATTAATTAAAACTGAAGCTTGACAACGAAGCGTTTCCATTGAACAGAACTAAGATCTAGTATGTAACTCTTTTGATATCTCTATCTTATGACACTATGACCCACAAGACAGCCCACTTACCTTCCTGGACTTGTCAGTTCGTCAGATCTTGTTTTCAAAGTCTCTACTTCTGTGAACTGGATACAATGACCACCTCCCACGGACTTGTATACGTCTCCCTGCGGATAACAGTACAGGGGTAATTTACCTCATCATCAACATCATCAACCTCGGAACAGTAGGTTCGTGACATGGCTTACACTGTTACAACTGTTATATTGCTGGTTTTCAGTGTCACGCCATTCAAAATAAACCAAAATAAAAAATCAAAACCGTTTAATAGATTAAGTCCAGAATCTGGAAATAGAAAGAAGGTACATATACAAAGACTCTCGCCAAGATTCAGATCACAGCAATTTTTCTCATGGAAGATATGCGAAGAAACGTTTTCCCCAAATTTATAGAGATTTGTATGGAGACGCCATGCTGGTGCCCATGTACATGGGCACCAACATGGCGGCCGGAAACCAGCAGAAACATCTGTCACTGAGTTTTGCTACGAAAGAGTGAATTTATCTCTCGAATAACTCAAAAACGTAATAATAGTACTTTATTCTAATACAAGACCTGTTCAGATAGGAGAATTCCCCGAAATAAGTCACCTTTTAAACCAACATAACAGCTCTCTCGCCCGTCATGTAAATGTCACGTCACGCAGAAGCTTAGAAATTCAAGGGTAGTCTATCACTAAACCAAGAACCCATTCGGAGTGAAAATATGTATGAATGTTAGTTTTTAGCTGCTCTCATTCAGCATGAAAGTAAAATTTCAGGAGGATCAATATTTCTGAAGCTTAAAATTTAGTGACTTCATGTGAAAACCAGCAATACACCGCACGAAAAATCTTTATAACATGAAAATTACGGTGGTCTTACAGTTGCGAGGCAAGTTGGACTGAGGATATGACGCTTTCAACGTTCAACAGGGATGCCACCAACCGGAACAGAAACAAAATCCCTGACTCAAGCAATTTTCACTGACTGTGTAGGATCAGGCCATGAATCAACAAAAATAAGAAAGACTCCGATAATTTTTAAAACAAAATTGCCTTGTCTATACGAAAACATCTAACTGCGGCAACCGTAAGATAAAATTCCCTGACTTTAAACAGGGATTTACAAATTCCCTGACTTTTTCCAAACTTCGCCTTGATTAAAATCTTCTCCGGGACCGTGGCAACCCTGTTCACAATATGTTGCAGTTATACCGTAATCACTGTGAAAAACAGAACTTTACGTAAAACAAGAGGCGGGCGAATAAGCCCGCATTCGATCGTTTCAAGCGACCAGCTGGCCGGTAGCGACAACCGGCGGCGGTATTTGCGGGCTACAAGACAATCAAACTCCTGGCCCGGGTTGTTCGAAAGGCGGATAACGCTATCCACCGGATAAATCACTATCGAGTGGATAGCGTGGTTTGTTTTGTTAACACATATCCGCTGGATAGTGATTTAACAAGCGGATAGCGTTATCCAGCCTTTGAACAACTGGGGCCTATTCCTTAAAGTGGTACTATGACGAAATTCACACCTTCCCTATTTACGCCATTTTGAAACATAAACAAGTAGACTGCATAAGAAAAATGCTGCTTACTATTTTCAAATATCTCCTTTTGTTCCAGAGATAGTCAAGTTTTTAAAATATGCAAATTAGCCAAGTGATGACGTCATACACTCAACCAGATTTTGTTCAGATAAAATGAATGACAAGAGATATCTCAACCAGTTTGTATCAGAAATGTCTGATTTTTTGCAGTAAGATTCTACTAAATGTGCTCCACAATATGAGTTTAGGAGTTCTGTTACCATGGCAACATACTGGGTTCCAGACCTCCCCCATATAAAAAGCTCTTCTGGCCACCTTTGGCGTTCCATTTTGATGTTTGCTAACAGCACTTCATAAGCATGATCCAGCAAGCCTATAAATATGTCTCTTGAACAAAGATTTATTTTTCAAATCGGCACTCTTAATCCTCACGGTATCAACGAACGCTTTTCATTCAACTAATTCATTCTGTTGTTTTTCACGTTGCCAGGCACCAACCAATAGCGTAGCTCCATATTTCTGTATATAAACCACACACAACCCACAATTCCTTGATTCGCTCCGACGAAGGGCTAACGCTCGAAACGTCAGCTTTCGAATCTCTTTACGGTGGACAATTCACATTATCAACCCAGTTGATAAAACCAAATTATCCTATAAATATGTTAGCTCGACTTTGTGGCCTTGTTAAACGTTTTCAAGCTGAAAATCACCAACATGTTGAAATCAAGTGGGTGGGGACTGGAAAAGAGGGAGTTGCCATGGGAACGAAATTTTTCATAGTCAGGTGTGTTTTCTGTAGAACTATTAGCATGCCAAGTTTCAATGTTTTGCACTGCAAATTGGCCAAGATACATGTAGCTCTATTTAGTTACTCAATATAATATTAGGCTGAGTGTATGACGTCATCACTCGGCTCATTTGCAGCTATTTACAAACGGTAAACATCGTTTTGGTTCTTTCATGGAATTCTTTGCGATACAGTAAAAAAAACAAGGGGTAAAAATTTGATAATAGTACCACTTTAAACGTCCATGGCACGGGTGTTTAAAGGTTGGATGGCATTACCCACCAGATAAATTACCATCCAGTGACTAGCGTAGTAGGCTTTGTTCAAGCATATTTCTTAGCTAGTGATATATCCAGTGAATGGCGTTATTCACCATTGAACAACTGGAGACAAGCAAAACGAAAAGAGACTCACTTTAATCAACTTAGTCTCGATTTCGCCGGCAGAATCTTCCTCTTGATGAGATAACACGTAGTTTGTGGCCTGCACGAGAACAAAACAGATATCCGCGTTACTTGCGCGATCACGGCTTGTCGACACGTCGGAGAAACAAATACAGTAGTTTACAAGCGACTGGAAATCTTGCAAACAAGGCATTTAAGGTAAGGTTCAACCGTATCGTTCTCTTCGCAACACTGCGTGATTACACTACAGCGTGAAACACTCAGCTCACAACTTGTCTCGCGAGAGTAAAGGCAAGTTGCGGTACTAAAAACTGCCTCATCTAAAAGGAGTTTTAAAATAAGCCACGACGGCTAGAAAGATGAAGAGAACATCGTATGCGCTCACGTTAGTTGCTTTGAAATCCTTTTCCGCGGGTCTGCTCACTGTTTTCTTGTTCTTAATTTGCGGCTTGAGAACCGTATCTGCAATGAACAACAGGAAGGTTAGCAATTTTTGACATATAGTGGAGATGACTAGATGAACCAACATGAAACTAGTAAACAGCGGTGACAAAGGAGCCATATAAGTTTGGAGAAGTATTACAAACCTTTTCGAGCTACTGTACGGTTGTACAATTTAACGTTCACCTTCAGTTACAGAAGGTACAAGACACATGGTGTATTACTGTTTTGGCCCAAACACGACCCCAAAGCAAACCTATTGCTAGAAACTACATCGTACGGTGTAAATAAAGGAGTGTTGTTGTTGTTGGCTGCTTCTGATGTTTTTGCTACAATTTTGCCGTAATTTGTATTGGTTGCCAGCGTTTCTATCAACTCTGAATATGACTTCCTGCTCTCAGGTTGAAGAAATATCACTCACCAACAGTTCTTTGCGACAATACCCTGAACTACTGAAACCTCTGGGTCAAATGATTGATTCAACCGCGTAGAACAGTATTGGTATAATTATTAGAACGCATTTCCAGTAGCCAGCCATACCTGTTTCTAAATGTGTAGGGGGTTTGTGCTCTATCCAGCAATCTGATGACTTAGATCGTCTGTGGCGAGATTTAATAGGAGGCTGAAAAATAAAAGTAAGTAATCATTCAATATATTAAAAAGCCTTTGGCATGCCTTGAGAAAAACCTCTGCGTGGAATACCAAATTACCTTTCTGGCAACAGGCGGTGGGGGAGACTTGGACCTAGACATGGCAGCAGCCCTGGCCTGGGATCGAGTTGTATTCCTTGTGTCATTGGTCTGCATACTCTAAGGACAGAAAACATGTTTTAAGCACATATCCTCGGCTTGTCTTGAGACTTTAGAAGAGCCGAGAGAAGGAGTACACTGTGTAAGCTACTCTCCCCTCCGTGTCACAAGGTGGAGAGGGCAGGGGGGGGGGGGGGGGAGTCAATGGAACCTTAGCTAGTTTCTCATTCTCTCAATAGACAAAGAGCTATGCCAGATGGAGAAGGGGAGGTGGAGTTTCCAGCAGATATTTCCAAGCACTCGTTCCCACTAAAACCGACAGCAGCATATTAAGTCGTCCAAAGAATCTGAAGAATGACAAAGGATTTTCCTGGCCTTGTGACCAGCGTTCGAAAAGTTATGATGACACATGGCATGGAGGAGAGGAACAGGTGCAAACTGCGATGAAAAGACTCGCCACATTGCAATTTGATCAACATACCTGTACGATCTCCTTGAGTTGTCTTAGCTTCTCATCCTTTTGCCACATTTTGGCTTGCATCTCCATCTCCTTGTCCTTGACGCGTTTTGACTAAACAAGAACAAGATTATGAAACGTTTAGATAGGCAGTTGGGAAGCTTTTGAATGGTAGTTAGAATAAAAACAAGAATGAAAATGAATCAAATCTTTTGGAGTAGCATCAACAACAATTTAAGCGCTAATTCCTCTACGATAACATCATCAATCTAGCGTGTAGTCACCCACTGACGACAACAACAACAACAACAAAGAAAACATAATAGAAAAACAAGAAAAAACAAACACATAGTGAGTAATAAACACCGGACTTACGCATTCTCGTTCCCACTTGCCCTTTTCTTGTGACACAACTCCTTTTAAGGCCTGAAAAATGAATAGAATCAAGACAGGTGAACACTATTTCTTTGGAGTCATAATTTCTAAAGCTAAACTCGATTTTCTCAGTATAAAAAGTGCTGATCGAAATATGTCTGCTTTACGAGTCCTGCTCATGAACATAACACAACGGCAAGCCTGGATCTCGTAACGCGCCTTACAAACGACAGAAACACTTGCGTTACTCCACAGCGAGTCGTTTCGAGTCGAAGAACGTTGAAGGGATTGAAGGGGAAAAAAACTGACCTGGCGCATTTTAACTTTGTCGGTTTTCTCCTTATCAGCTCGTTTCTTCTGATCATCCAGCTAGAAAGGAACGAGAAGTCGGGATTAGACAGTCCACAAAATTGATGTATAAAATAACCACTGATTGTAACTGTTTGGGGAATTCCGTCTACCCAGTGATCGCACGAGTAACAGAATTGCAACGATGACCCCTCAGTGACTTTCAAGTATTGCTGTATAGAACGTGGCCTCTGTTATTGTACTCGGTGACAATAGTCAGTAGGTTTCCATACCTCATATTGCAGTTCTTTTTTATCCTGTTCATACATTCCTGCAGTCTTTTGAAGCATCTCATTCTGAAAAGAAATATTTCCAAGGTAAACTGACGTCTTTCACCAGAACAAAAAGACATGTTTCACTGACTGTAAAGCAATTTTCAATGGCCGCGTAGGATGATTATTTCTGGCCATGAATCAACAAAAATAAGGATGGCTCAGATAATTTCTGAAACAAAATTGCATTGTCTATACGTAAACTTCAAATAATTTGTGGCAACCTTAAGATAAATTCCCTGACTTTTCACTGACTTTGAACAGCGATTTAGAAATTTCCCTGAACTGATACAAAACTCCCCGAATTTTCCCTGACCTTGATAAAATCTCATTTTCCCTGGCCTAGCTGGAACTGTTTGTAAATAATATATTCTTGTATATATTTTTTTTTTAGTTTTTATCCTTGTAATTTTAAATTTTTAAGCTTCGATCAGTTTTTAATTACTCGTAGCAAATTTTAGTAATGTAGATAGAGGACTACCCTAATTGACTTAGTGTTACCTGGTGATATCCTCTGTAAATAATGTATATTATTATTATTATTATTATTATAAAATTGATTTTCTCCAGTTGTCAGATGTTCCACTGGGCCTGGGTAACACTGATTGTGTCTCAGCAACTTCCCGTAGCTTAGAGACACAACACTTTTCGCAACAGATGAGCAGTTCCAAGAATGGCCGATTATTATCATTATTATTATTATTATTATTACACGTACACACACAAAACGCATTACCTTTTGCATAACAGCCTTCAATCTTCTTTCGAGTTTCTGAATATCTCTGTTAAGTGAGAAGTACATGGTTCATATCATTCTCAAGAAGCGTAACATTCTGTTTTTTGAAACTATCCTTGTTTGATATCAATGATTTGCACAAAACAAAGACAGACAAAAATTCTTGCCGTTAATCAAGAGCTTCGTACCTGTCTTTCTCCTCGATTGTTGTCTTAAGGTTGGCAATAACCTGAAGGAAAAAGTCAACAGTTATTGTGCTGAACCGTCAGAGCCTGGCGTTGGCAACACGTGATTACACTACATTGTTTATTATCTACAGTAAGAACACAAAGGCAAGTTAGTCGTCAAACACGACCTTTGAGTACAGAAATATCCTTACTTGCTCGTTAATTCCCGACTAATGATTTATTAATTAAATTGAATTTGGATTTCCTAATCAATAGACAGAGGCAGCAGTTTTACAATGTGAAGCGACGCACTACATGTATACAAGATTGACTCAAGACTACAGCCCAGTTTAGGTAAGTAACCATGCATTAGCAGGGTAACTGTTTTCAATGAGCAAGGAATCAGAGCAGGGTAAAAGGGTAGCAAGGGAACGTATTTAGACTTCACAGTTGTCAATCACTCCAATAAATGCTTTTATGATTGCTAACACTATTAGTTTTAGCTTTAAGGTTTTTACATTGCTTTGGTGTGATTTTTTGGTAATGTTACAGGGGTCGAAATGTTCCAGACTGTTTACCTGTGTCTAGTGACAGGCAGAATGTATTTTTACCTGTCTCCACCAATATCCAACTTGAACAATATTATTTTATTTTACTTTTTGAAACTGAGCTGGGGTTGTACAATCATTAATAATAAACTGATAGAAAGAAATGACTTATGGGTCAGAAAATGATCCATATTGCGAACTCGCGCTTGATCGGCAAAGAAATGCAGGAGCAAGACACATTTGTTGTCTTTGTCATGCGCACTACAAAGATTGCATCATCTTGCTTTCATTCAGTATTGAGTAAAGTCTGGTAAATACTGTACCTCAACGGAACAGGCATATAGGACACATGTGCATGTAAATTTACTTACTCCATTTGCTTGGCTGTTTTCTTTTTCTAATTCCAAGAGCTGAGCCCTAAAAATTCCCTCTGCAAAAAGAAGAAATACAAAACCAAACAAAATTAACACTAAACATGTACGAAGAAATAAGAAAATGAACAGACCACAAAAATTGGCAGCCACCCAGGATTGACTTAAATTAAGCACGTTTATGCACATTCAATGGTTAAGGACTCGCTTATTTTATAAACATTGTAACAACTTACCTTTTCTTGACAAATCATCAATGAGAGTTTGTCTCCGTCTTTGTCGTTCTTGGAGAAAATAAATCAAGTTCATCAGCGTTGTGTTATCTTCTGGTGAATTTAGCTGAAAGAAAACAGAATATTAATCACCTGTTATGTTACGTGGCTGTCGATCACCTTATGGTGGTTCAGTACATGAACATTTATCAGTGAGGAGTAGTACATGTTACTCCGGGACTTTTTATTTTTTTTTGGTCTTGCCCAGATATTACCACTGTTCACTGCTTCACTTGATCTTGCTGGTACTCTCATGGTAATTAATCACTGAAAAGGTGCTGTCATAAGCCATAATCATACATATCAATATTCACAATGCAGTACGCTTAGATTCTGATCAAGTGGAATCTACATGTTGGAAAGGCTGTAGGTGACAAGAGAGAAAGCAGTTCCAACATGTACATTCTGAGAGACTGGACCAGGGCCGGGTTGTTCGAAAGCAGGTTAACGCTAACCCAGGATTAAAAGTTAACCGAAGTCTTTATGTTCTTGTATAAAAATGTCTTTTACTGCCTACTTTTTGTGAAGTTTGAGATTCTTCAAACTCAAAACTGTGGGACAAACAATATAAACATAAAACCTCGCCAAAAAGTTACAAAAATAAAATCAAAATACTCGCTAATCCTGGGTTAGCTTAATCGAGCTTTGAACAACCCAGCCCAGGATGGCAACATGTCTACACTGTCTACCTTGTTACACTATGATAAGTTGAAATGGACTGGATGCTGCTTTGTGATTAATTTACATGTAGCGACATGCTTGAGTTCTGTGGTTAAATAGGACTGAATTAATCATCCTGTAAAGCAGAATGCAACTTACCTCCATAACTGGGAACGGTGGTCCCATGGTTTGAAGAGGTTTGGCTATGACCACTGTTTCTCCATTATCTACAAAATATGTAACAAAGCTTGCAGTGTTCTGACGAAACATGAGTTCTTGACATTTTCCAATGATAATGTAATGAATGATTTCCATATAGACAAAGTAATATGTATTTTACACTTTGAAATTGCTGGTCTTAATGTTCATTGTGAAAAGCCCCCATTCGATAGTTGTCAAAAAACGTACAAAAAATGTCAAGAGTTGGTTGTTTTAAGGCATACCCCATGTTGTGAATTCAATTTTAGGTAAAAGTAAAAGAATAAAAGTTGACTTTATTCTATTGCAGCCTAAGGGAGCTACCCAGGTGAAGAAAACCTTTACAGGATCTTGCCCTCCTGATGAAAACGTTCACGAGACCCCCTGTGCAAACATAATTTATTACACTATATGCAAGTTCTAACGTCTTCAACATTTCCTTCGTTTCCTGCTGCAATTCACACAGTAGAAATTACAGTAGGTCTTTGCATAATCCAAGCACTGTGTACCTTTATTATCCTCAACGTGTGCAAGAACTTCCTTGTACATTTGATTTGCTACAAAACAAAAAGACAAAAAACATGAGTTATGACAAAGTGACAATGTACATTTCACAGGGACTACATTGAAGGTTTTTATGTGGGTGTTAATCTGCAAGAATGTTGGAAAGGACTACCAGCTAGATCTTCAGGGAGTTGTAAATGGTAATGATTTACACAAATGTTATATCACAATTTCAAACACTGGACAATAAAAATCATTCAAATACCTCTTCTTCTTCCAGGTGTCAGGCCAGTTTCAAATCTATTCAAATTTAAGAAAAAGGATTTATAGGGTAAGCACTGTCCAGTTACTGAATCGTTTGCAATACCTTTGATGTGGCTGGCATTGCTAAGTTCAGAGTTTTAACATCACAGCATGCCTTAGGTCCAGCTGGTGCACTGGCACAAGGGGGACCTTGGCAATATTGCAATGAAAGCTTTAAAATATTACATTATTAAATTGTTAATGTACAAATAAGCAGCGCCGTAGCTAGTAACAGGCCAACAGGCTATTTCTCAGTTTTTTCCTTTGTTTTAGTTTTAATTGAGAAGACACATCAAACACTCGAGACAGTGTTTAACCGCATTTCCAAACACCTCAACGTTTGCCAATTTAATAATATTAATCATATTTTCTTAATGTTTGGAAACGTGGTCAAACACAGTCTTTCACGTTTTGTTAGATAACTATTTTACTAAAAACAGTTTTGACAATAACTTGTTTGCTGAAAGTTACCTGACTGATTGCGGTCTGGCTATAACAACATCTTGTGTCACCTCGGCAAATTTCATCACATGCTAAATTAATAAAAGTACAATGCATCATTTCCAGGACCTACACTGTAGTAATGTTTAATAATTAATTTTGTGGACAGAACACCACCATGTTATAAGAATTTGAAATCTTACCACACTCTCATCATAATCGTCTGCATTAGGATTCAAACAAACAACCATCCGAACCTGAAGAAAGGCAAATACACAATTGTACTGACTACATTGTTGTTATTAAGAGCTTTTATGGTATCACTAATCTTTTATTGTGCACATAAATGTAGTTACATGTATGTAAAGCCTTTACAGATTTTATTGAACTCACCTTTCCTTCTCCATCGAAGAAATTCTTAAACAGATGAGTCAACTTGGTGTCTCTGTAAGGAACAATCTGATAACAGAACATTAAATAAATTACATCTGACAAAATTCAATGTAGTACACAATTTATACCTGTATATATACTGTGTTGCACATTTGTATTAAATGGGCTGGGACTCACCCTTGGAGAAATGCCATTGTCAGCATTTCCTTGGTTTTCTCTTAGAATCTCCATGCAAGTTCTTAGTGTCATCAAAGATGCATTGATGTTGCCTAAGGAGAGCAGATTTACACAACATTGTCAAGAGCCACTGTAAAGTGAACAATTTTTGGTTTACACACACAACAAGATTAAGAGGAGTTTCTCTCTTGCAGCAAGTGAAAAGCCAAGGGAAGAAAAGGATTCAATCTTGACAACCTGTAATAAAAACTTGCAGAAATGGCATATCACTTATTGTACAATCAGCTACAGCAGCTCTAAGAATTCTGTCAGTATTCATAAAGAACACAATATTCACTTGCATGTACTAAAGTTAATTTAATAAGATTTTGATTAGACAAAGCATTTAAGGTGGATTACTACAGTTTTGATGGAGTACAACAGCACAACTTTAATTGAACACTGTTTGCTTTAGTCTTTATAATTCTATGTGAAACTTGAACAATTTAAATGCCAACAAATGGCCAAACTGAATGACTGATTGCCTAAGGAGAGACCGGCGACTAGTAGGTTTAATAGGCATTTCTGAGTTCCTTTTTGCGTGTGTCAAAACGAGTCTAAGTGCAAAACCATTCATTTGAAAATGAGTTCCGCCTACAGGTTTGTTTCCATGCAAATCAAACTCATTTCCATTTGAATGGTTTTGCACTTAGACTCACTTTGAAACAGAGGCACAAGGGAACTTGGAACTTGGAAATGGCCTAGTATGTTTTTTCTCAAAATCTTCCTGTATGACCGCATCTCAGAATTTACAGGAATTAGAAATCGGCTCTGATTAAACATTCATAAAAAGTAAAATAAAAATCCACAGGACATATTTTTCAGAAACTAAAAAATGTGAAATTTTGCCTACATGTATTTAAAAACTAGCACAAGGTCTGTCTTTTGGCTCTCAAGGAAATTCACCCCTACAAATAAACTATGAAAATTTCATCACAGGTTGTACAGTTTTTGAGCAATCTTGGATCAGCGACTGGCCTTTACAACCT
Source organism: Micromussa lordhowensis (assembly GCA_964020085.1). NCBI lineage: Eukaryota > Metazoa > Cnidaria > Anthozoa > Scleractinia > Lobophylliidae > Micromussa > Micromussa lordhowensis. Next base: position 44,597,509 of record OZ026595.1, read on the forward strand.
TGTGCAAGAATTGAACTGTGCATGCCTTTTCAAGTGCATGCTCATGTGACACCATGCATCGCATGCAAGCGAAGCTCTTTACGTGGCTGCTTATCAAGTCATATATTGTGTACAGGGTCCGACATTGCGACTGACTGGTGGCCAATGCGACCAAAAATTGAGCGTTGGCGACCAGAAATTTAGACCTGGTCGCCAGCAGGCGACTAACCTTTTGTCCCCTCTGCATTTGGAATTCCAAGGTAAATGGACTTTTTTTAAAAGAAGCTGCTGTGGAGAATTGTAGTAAAACAAAGCGACGATTTTACGATCGCCATAATTACCCGGCGCCATATTGTTTCAGCAGCTTCTCGCAATTCTGATATCGCGGGCGAAAACGTGACGTGGCGAAAATCTAACTAACACTTGTCATTGGCGACCAAACCCTTCCATTTGGCGACCAAAATTTTTAGGTTAGTCGCCAATTGGCTCCCTAAGAAAAAAGTTAATTTCGGACCCTGGTGTATGTTACTGGTCCTTCACTTAAACAAATGTTTGAAAGCAAGTTGAAACTATTGCTACATATACCAAAGTTGTTTAACATGATTCAAGTGCTGAAGTTGTTTTTGTTTCTCCTTGGGGTTACTGTTTTTGCATGCGTGGCTAATGCTGATGTCAGGAAGGCAATCGTAGCATTGAATCTCGGAAAAACTACAGTAAGCCACATCAAGGAACAAACTGACCATCTACATGTATACCAAGGTTTTTTAACATTAATTTTTTATCTTTTTGAGTGGCTGGACCACCAGTAGTTACAGTAACTGATTGTCAGCTCTCTAACTCAATAGACCCTAGTGTGTTACATGTACATGAATTTCAGTGATTACCAGCCTCTCGTAGCCTGTCTCCACCAGCTTTTGTCCTGTTTGTCCTCTCAGACCCTGCTAAATCACAGAGTGATAATGTGCACACTGCAATTTGATTTCTATCCTGTTCAAAAAGAGATAAATATACTGTTGATTAATTAAGTTCTTTTTTCCCCAATGATCTACCCTCAGGTACATGTAGCTTAAGGTGACATGTTTACAGTAAAGAATAAAGAAATGCATCCAGTGTAAAATTGATGGGATCATGTGTATTAAAGGCACCCATTGACCAATACTCGACCGATACTGTCTGCCAAGTATTGACCGATATATTGTTCAATCCACAGTTGACATGTCGGTCGAGTATCAACCAACATATTGGTGGATACACGGCAGACAGTAGCGGTCACTATATCGGCCGACAGCATGTCGGTCAATACATTGACTGATGTGCTGACTGACACTCAGTAGTATACCATTGCCAGTCCACAGATATACCACTGACAGTAAACCGACATACCGCCGGTCGAGTGTCAAAGTATTGACCCACATGTCGATCAGATGTATCTACTGACACACAGTCGACTGTTATGTCAATATGTTGATTGATACGTCAGCCGAGACATTGACAACATGTCATGCAAATATCCACCAATGTATCGACCAACACATCCGTCCACTCTCAACCGTGAGTTGGCCTTTACTCGGTCAACATGTCAGCATTATGTTGACTGATACTTGACCGACAGTATTGGCCAAGTATCGGTCGACAGGGGGCCTTTGATACACATGATCCAAAAAATGTTCCCATGTGCACAAATCATTGATCTCGAGCATTTTAATCCAAGACTAAAAAATTGAAAGAGATGCAGTGTGGCACTTTTGTCAAGACTAAATTGGTTACAATGTTCTTGTTTTCCAAAAAGGAACCAAAAAGGACTGTTGTAAGGCAAAATTAACTGGCCATTGTAGACAGGTTTCAGCAGACTGTGTATATCTAGTGAGTGTATGGTTAGGACCAAAACTCTTGTCTGTTGTGGAGTGGTGACTGCTATTACAAGGTGGCCATTAGTGCCTGTTTGACAGTTATTGTGGCATGAATACCTGTAAGACCTCTTCCCCATCAGGATCTAAGGGAGCCTGCACCAGTTTGATTGCAAACACACTATGACTTCGACTTGACTCTCGATTTAGTACAGTGTTAGCAACACGTCTTTTCCTTTGGCCTAAAATGTAAGATCCAACCAAAACAATTTACAATGTACATCTGACATTTTGTTGGTGATTACTGACTTGATGTTTCTGTAAAGATCAATCAACAAGCTGATACCAAAAAACAAACAAGACTTTATACTTAAAATAAAACATAATACTCCAGGAAAGTCGTCATAGCTACAGCTGAACAAGTTACTCAGGGAAGACCTATCTAGTTTAGGGGTAGGATATACAAGGCATCTTCAAAGAGGTTGAACTCTTGTTTCTCAGATTTTTAGTTCTTTTTGAGTGGAAGCTACACATGTTCCATTAATTAGCAAGTGCCAAGGTGAGTAAAAAAAGGAGACCACTGCAAATTTTGTGGTAATGTTGGTAGATCATGGCCAGTAGTTTTGACTGTACCTACTATTGTACATGTGCATATTAGATACGTGTGCCTACTACAAATGGAGAGAGATATGAAATAAGTTCACCTTTCCAGAAAATACTGTAAGCCTCTTCTGTGCTTTTGACTTCAACTTCTGTTACACCACTAACATACATATTATGATTCATGTCCTCTCTTAGATTCTTTGAAGCTGGTTGTCTGTAGAGAAGTCAGAGGGAATTACAGTCATTATGGTATTTACATGACTTTGTACATGAGATGTACATTTTACAGCTTTTGACTATATGCAAGTCACAGCACCAAGCTTACAGAAGCAGCATTAACATTCAAGTAGTGCTGCATGATTTTATAGACACATGCACTGTAGTCCAAAAACAAAAAAGCAATGCTCACTCGCGCTGAAAGGCAACAGTGGGAGTGAACAGCTGAATATTAGTAAATTAAGCTTGCACATGTAAATGTAATTGAAAGGTCTTGGAAATATGTTAAATTAAAGTTGCTCATCATTCACCAGAGAATCTAGCTACAGGCTGTGTAGTACAGGTACAGTATAAAATTATAAGGGACACCTTTCTTGGGATACAGTGTACATGTATGTACACATACATGTTTTCAACAGATCTGAACATTAATGATGTTACCAGGTAACCACTGAGTGTTTTACAGAAAGGCTGGTTTCTAGTCATGTGGAAAACTTATTAAAGTCTTTCAATGGATGTCTGACTGATGTACATTGAGGACTTACTTTGGACAGATGGGATCAACTGGAGTCTCATCAAGCAGATCATAGATATAATTGTTGTAAATTTCAAAGTAAGACACAAACACTGCATAGGTATTGTCTTCATCCACCTGAAAAACAAATGAGTTGCACCTTTTGATAAATATTACATGTCCCAAGGTGCAAATGCATACATGTACAGTGTACACCTGTACATGTAGGTTTGCATATATCATTGCATGGCTCACATCTCACTGACTCTAGGCTTTAGAAATACAGTCACTGTCTTGTATTTCTTAGTCCTTGTATTGAATTGTGTTCAATTTAACATTACAAGCAAGTATACATGTAAGTAGACATACCAGGGTGTAAAGAAAACCAATGGGCCATTTCCGAATTACCTTTAGCCTCTTTCTCAAAGCGAGTCTTGGTGCCCATCCTTTCATATGAAAATGAGATTCCATTCACTTCCAAATTACACTCATTTTCATATGAATGGTTGTGCATCAGGTCTCGCTTTGAAAGAGAGGCTTTAGGTAACTCGGAAATGGTCTAATTTGGAGGTTTCCCTTCAGCAAGCTGTACTGTAATTCTGATGTACATTTTCTAGCCCTAAAGTGATTCTCACTAACCCCCAAAATATTTCTTACTTAATTGGCTATTTTAATATATACAGTATATGTACTGGAGCTACATGTACATGTACACTGTATCCATTTAGGAAATAGCCCAAAGAAAATATACATGCTGACTGGTTCAAAATTGTGTTTCTACAGCTTGATAGAAACACTTACCGGTACTAGCTCAAGCTGTTGATGTGACGATGGCACGAGCAAAGAGAATTTACATTTTGATGATCAAAGTAAACAAATTGTTTTTCTTTTTTTCATCACTGTATTTTCTAAAAGAAATCGAAAACATGCCCTCTGCGTTATAGAAATGTCTTGTAAAAGTTTGGGATAACTCAAAAAAGCTTGGGAAACACTCTCCAAACAGCCCATGTTCCCATTCTTCCAAACTTTCACTGTGTTTCTATTAAACAATTATATTATGAGCTCCAGATTTCAATCCCGTGATAGCTGATGAGTGCGCAGCTCCGAGTCAAGAATGAATATTGGTAATCTAATTGTTTAAGTATAAATCTGCTAGTCGTTCAAAACTTAAGGTGGCACGGAAACAGTTTTTAGTACTTTCCAAGACATAGTTTGATAGGTCATTTTAACCACTCTGTATCGGTTGATGCCAAAATCATGGTACATGTATCAAATAAACTGCCCAATCATTGGTGAACAAGTTCCTGTCAATTTTACGACTCAATAAGTTACCATTAGATAGCAACAATATGATCTACTAAAAACACCCTTAATTTCAGCTTTAAGTGTTTATACATGTAACTCAAAAACAAGTTTGGTGACCCCCATTTGTTATTTTTAAATTGAAATCAGCATGATAAGATGTAACTTTTTGCAAAGTTTAAAAAAATTCTTCGAAGGGGGTTCAGAGCCATGTTTTTGAGCAGGGGAGGAAGAAGTGTGGAATCAAGCATGTGATACAAAAATCTGTTTTCTTTAGGCTATGCTTTACACAGGATAAATGTACCGGTACATTGTAAAATCAAAAATTTCCAACTTACATCAGAGATAAGTCCAGTTTCAGGTACTCTTATCAAATCAGCAAAGTCATTATCTGCATTCCTAGAAAAAAAATTAATAAACAAATAAAATATGTATTTTGCAAAACAAAAAGTGACTACTACTTTTACATGTATTCAAAACGTGCAACTTTCAAGGTTCGCAACAGAAAAAAATAAAATAAAAAGGGCTGACAAGCACTGCATAAATTTGCCTACTAGCTCATGTATAAATGAACAATAAATATCAAACATTAACAAGTACATGTACTCTTTCTTAATCTTTAGCAGCCTGCACTTCTGCTTAATTCTTAAAGGACACTGGTACTTTGACAGGTACTGTAGCTGACTCTACATTGTGTAATTTCTGCTATCTTACACTACTTCTCATTGAGATGTCAAGATTGAGAGGTTCAGTCCAATACAAATTTATCGTAACTATGTGACGTAAAACCAAGCGATGAGTCTCGACAAGCACTAGTTGAAACCATAATAATTTTACATAGGATTTCATGTCACTACCTATTTCTTCCACCAGGAGTGGCCACTGTAAGTGCTGCTTCTTTTTCCCGTTTTTCTTTTTCCAGTTTGGCTTCAAGTTCTGATTGTATTTCAATGCCATTTGCTTTGTCTGGTTTGAAGACCTAGGTGCGACAACATCAAATGAATATTATAATATTATAACATCTTGATCAACATCGCGATCGCTACTCGACTGAGTGTCAAGTACTGTACATGTATCAACCCAAGTGCTGATAGAGGATCAATTGAGTACACATGATCCAATTTATTGAGCTTTCAAAGTAATTAAGTGGTCTTAAACCCACTCAACAGTAATCAACTTGAACTAGTTTTTCATTGTCTATTGTACATGTACACTATCAAGTCAAAAGGCTGTGGTCTAAGAAAATTACAAAGAGGGCAAAAGTTCCTAACCATGAAATCCTAGTTGTCTGACACCTAAGTTTGTACATGTATGTGAAAAAAGTAAGTTTCTTTCAGTCGTCCAAAGACAGGAGTAAGTTGCCTGTGGCACCCGGGAACTTCTAGAGCACAGCCCTGAGTCAACTACAGTAAACTTCTGTAGTGTGCAGTGCATAAAAACCTAACACTCCCAGGGATGGATGAACTATCAGCATCTACAATGGAAGACTTGCAACTTACATATTTAGGGGATTGCAGTTCTCCAATAGAGTTGAAGATAACATCTAAGCATCTCGGAAGCAAGCCACTGTCACTGGGTGTCCCAGTCATGGTGTGTGTCTTGCCAGACCCAGTAATACCATAGGCAAATATCAAGCCTAAAAGTAAAAACCATAAAATTGATAATACAACCCTGACCACTTTGCACCCAATGTGCATGTACAGTAGTTTTTGGCAAAAATGGTGTAGTATGGTGTCTCTTATTGTGTAGTTGTAGTTAGTTAATTGCAAGTACAGTGGAACCCAGTTAATATGGACACCAACAGGACATGCCATAGTGTCCGTATTATCTGGATGTCTGTATTAAGCGGACTCTCAGAGAAAATGCCAGGGACATATGTACGAGCGGAGGATTTGCGCAGCAAGCAAACAATGTCAAAGAGGAAGAAGGCTAAGAGCAGTGACTACAACAAAAAGCTAAGGAAGTGAAATGTGTGTAACAGGAGGCAGAAAACTTTATTAAAGGACTAAACGTAGTACAAGAGTCAAACACTGGAAGAAAGACACTGTTCAAAATCAAATATTTCATGCTGCTTCAGCTGCTACTGGGTTTTTTTAGTACTAAAATTCTATCAACCTGTAAAAATCTGTCATTATTTTAACAGGGTACAATGTCTACAATTATCGCATAATTGTCACAATGAAATGTGGCTAAATGTAATTTAGGCTAAGTTAAACGCGAAACAATGCTGGCCAGCGGTCACTCCCTGGGCTTTGGTGCGGGGTGGCCTGGGCCTTTACGCAGGGGTCCAAGCGTGGTTTACAGTTCGGCTTCGGATGTCAAGTCATTCCGCATTTGCTTTCTCTATAGGATAGTTCGCTGAGTTTATTCCCGGCCCGCCCCTCCCTCTTGGCATGGTAAGTAACTTTGTTTCCACTGTTGTAACAGTGTGACGGTGCCTGGTGGTTGTCGCTCACAGGGTTGTCATGGATACCCTTTGCATTCGGCTAGGAGTGGCTCGTGGCCCCACCTTCCTGTTTTCAGGCACCATTTCCCAAGCTTATCTATTGGGATGAGTTTAAAATAGACAGCGTGCAGATAACCAGTGTCCGTAAAACAGGGTTGACAAGTATGGGAGTTTGTGACTCGGGACACTGTAAAGTGTCCATTGTCCGTATTAAACCGGTGTCCATATAAAGCGGGTCAATTTTAGAGAAAATATCAGAGCTTTTTGTCGGGACAAACGAAACTGTCCATTATAAGCGGGTGTCTGTATTAAGTGGGTGTCCATAGAGCGGGGTTCCACTGTAAAGGTACAGTGCATCCACGTGTACATGCAGTTATAACATTATGCAGTAAATAAACTCTTATCAAATCAGGATGAATCCCTATAGTACACATGTCTATGTGATCGTAACATGTACTTTGTCCTAGTTGTTTAAATGATGGGAAACCCTACACTGTATCTACATGTACTACATGTACATAAATCGCTATCCTGTGCCTGGCTTGAAAAAAAAAACTTGAATTCCAGCTTGCCTTTCAGACAAGCAGCTCTCAAATTTTAGTTGCCTGCCTGGACAAATTTTAGTTTACTTCTTTTCTTTAGTTCACAGAAAACTTGCTTGGGTCCTTGCCCATCGGGAAAAACAGAGTGAGAATTTATGGCACTTTTTTTTTTTTCAAGCCCTGCTGTGGATAGTGGTTTTCAGTTGACTAACATTCAGTTATTGCTTGCCAGCAATAACTAGAAATGCGAATGACAAAATGGATATAACACGACAACAATACTATAGAACTGTACTGTAGAACTTACAGTGTGTAGCACTCACCATTCTTTCCATGAACTAGATCATCAACCAAGGGCAGTGCAACATGATCAAAAAGTACTTTCTGGGATGTCTTTTCATCACAAACTTTTTTAAACGTATGCTGTGTCTGGAAACAAAATTTTAACGAGTCTAAACAACACATCAAAAATCTACTTTGGATTAAATGTGTACAGCAAACTGCAAACCGTAGTTCATTCAGTTTACTACTGTGTCTCTTTGCTTCATGTATTTACAGAACATACATATATTCTTAAGCATTTGTTTTCTCTGCCTTTTTTTACCCTGATAGCCATAACAAAGCCCAAAGAGGTTGCTAGGCAGGTTAACAATGTACCAACATGTAACATTTAATTACACTTGTACAGCAGGTACCTCTAATCTATGGCCAGACTTGAATCCTGCAGAATTCTGTAAACCAATTTAATAAAAAATAATGGTTAACCTACTTCCTGTTTGCATCTTAAATCAACCTATTTTTAGAAAGGCTTTTTTTTTAATAGCCTTCCAGTTTGTAATGCAAATTGACCACAACAAAGCAGATAAGAGGTACATAACAAACTGTGGTGCTGCGTCGGTGGGGAATATTGCAAGATAATTTGGTTTTATCAAATGAGTTGATAACGTGAATTGGCCACCGTAAAGGGATTCGAAAGTTGACGTTTCAAGCCTTAGCCCTTCATCGGAGCAAATAGATTCGCGGCAAATTGGATTCGCTCTGACGAAGGGCTAATGCTTGAAATGTCAGCTTTCAATTCTCTTCACAGTGGCCAGGTCACATCATCGACTCAGTTGATAAAACAAGATAACAAGTATGTTAACTATAGTTTCCTGTGTACCCATCCTTCATTCCCAGTGCACATGTGTTTTTTCCTTCTGAAATCTTATAAGACTGAAAAGCTACTTATGATGTTTTAATTAGTAAAGATACATTGTACATGCATTGCATCACATGAACACAACCCAGGATAAAGGTGGATCCTTCTGGTACTTTTTATATTAGTACTATGTAAGGAGCATTTTGCATCGAGACAGATCTCCATATCATGAATCATGTGATCCCCCAACTGGTGTCTCTACACATGAACAGAGCGACTCTTTCACTTGTTCAGTATCCTTTTTTTCACCAAGTACAAAAACAGAAAAGGTCGGATTCTACGTAAACAAAAAAACATAAGCTTACTTTTGGTGCGGTGAGCTGCAATACTGTCTCACTGATGATTTGAACACAAGATTCTTCTTCATTGTCGCCAAGAGGTCGTACTCGACAATAAACCTAGAAGAATAAACATGGATTAACCCTATGGGTTCGAGTTCACATTGGCAGTATTTAGAAAACTCCTTACCAATCGCAACACTTTAAAATCCCGTGGACTAAGCTTTAAGCTTGTGACAGAACTGGTAGATCAAAGATGATTCCCGACCGAGTCACGGACGATCAAATTGAATGCACACGTCGAGCTTCTTCTATATCATTCTGTTTCGAAGTTCTAGTCTAATAGTACAGCCGTTTTTAAGTGATACGAGATACTTTAAGTTCCCTTGCTATTTTCAAGCAAATGAACAATTCTCATTGCTGCAGGCATAATTAAGACTTATTAAATTTACTTCTCGAGGAATAAGCTTACAACTCGGCAATTTTCTTTGATGCAAGCATCACAACTCTAATACCAAGTTCGAACGCTTGCATGTTATTATTGGGAAAAATATTTGTCGACGATCTACGAATCAAAAATCACGCTTCTTTACCTCAACTGGATCCTTGTTGCCTGTTGGTCTTCTTGGTGTCTTTCCACTGCGCGGGGTTTTTGCCGAAGCAGGGGTTTTCGGGCTAAACAGAAACAACACGTCAATTTCCCTCACAAAAATGACTCCAGCCTACACAACTACACTTAGTACTTACATTGGTTTCATTGCTATTTAACACAGATGTTCTCCACCATAGAAAAGGATAAAAACGTTTCCGAAGAAGCAACTCGAAAATCAAAATGTCCGTCCAAGAGTTCTTGAATAAAACCGCCTTGACGGTGTTGGTTCAAACCGGCCAATCAAAGAACGGCATAACGTCATCCTTTACTCGGTGCGCATGACTTGTTGAAAACCCGCTGTCAAAAGGTCTTTGCTCTGCAGGCTCATATTTATACTTTGGCTAAACGGTCGGCTAAACGCATTTTATTTTGGAGCACTTTTCTCGGTGTGTCGACCAGGAAAAAGTCGAAAAACTATTGTGTCATAATAAAACAACCATTTGTGAACAGATTTAGCACCTTATTCTGTTTAAGCCCATTACGTATATAACTTTTCAAAAAAAATTATTATTTATGCGCCTTCAGTCCTTTTCGTACGGAAGAATCACACTGGAGTTTGGAAAATAACTTGAAGCATTTACAATTTGACCCTAACATTCCTTGCTTGCGTATCGGTGATTTGTTTTGCCGGGTTGTATATTAATGTTTTTTTATTTGTCACCAACATTTATTTCCGTGGTGACATCGCGATCTCAGTTCGGTCTGAGTTGTGCTTAGTGAGTGGGCCTCCAGTTCACGGACGGACGCAGACTGAATTGGACTCCGCTTATTTGTAATGTTCCTTTTTTAATAATACCTAGGAAAATTTAGGGCTCGTGACAGGAAACTAATAAAACAAGAACAGAGCTTTCCTTGAAAAGCATTCTAAACATGGCTATCAGTATTTTAGAATTTCACTACGCATTTCAGATTTCGCCAACCCTCAATGAAGACCCATGCATGGATACAGCGGCAGTTAACTTGTGAGTTAAAAGAGACCTCAAGCAAACCACGACGGCAACGGCAACGAGAACGCTACCAAACAAAAGGTTTAATGAGCAGAACACTAGTTGTGCACGTGCATACGCGTTATAATTCTTGGTACATTTCTTAGCCGTCCTCTGCCAAAACAGCACTGACGTGAAATGACCAAGTTCTGGGTAAGCTTGGGTATTTTGGAGAATGTGAGCGACCACGGCTTATTTTTCGTTTTTCGTGTAACGCTGGCATTACATACAGTCGAACCTAACTGGTTTAAAGTGTTTACTATAACTTAACCAGAGAGGATCGTGACCAGCTATAACTGTTAGTTTTACATGATTATTAGGGACCTTTAGCAATGACGAAGGTGACGCCAAAAGACAACGCATTTATATTTTACCGTCGAATTTCGCAGATGCCTCGATCGATCTGTTCAGTGCGTCTATCGGTCTCAGAACTTGCTCAAGCTTAATATGTAATGCCAGCGTTCAATTACAAATGAAAATACGAAAAATAAGCCGCCGTCGCTCACGTTCTTCAAAATACCCAGAACTTGGTCATTTCACGTTGTTGTTTTGCAGAGGACGGCGAAGAAATGTACAAAGAATGATAACACACGCGCACAGCTATTGTTCTGCTCATTAAACCTTTTCACGGTTTTGTGGCGTTCTCGTTGCCGTTGTGGTTTGCTTAAGGTCCCTATTCGGCCTAAGGCAAGTCATAACACATAAGCGTTGGTCGACTGGGTACGATTTAAGCTCCAAGTGTACCTGGTGCTTGCCAGGTTTAGATTCAGTGTAGATCCAGGTTCACACAGAGCGTTACGCTCTGTCTACTGTGATAATGTATCATCGTATGAAGGCCTCTTGCAAAGAGCGAGCCTGCCTACACTATACACGCGAAGACTACAGGACATAGCAATCATGGTGTTTAAAGTCAAAAACGGTTTGGCGCCCCCGTATATCACGGACTTATTCGTTGTCTCTTGTACTCATTCTAATTTAAGAAACTCAGATTTTATAATACCAAGATTCAGGACAGTTGCATACGGTCAACACAGCCTGTCTTACCTAGGCCCTGTCCTATGGTCAAAACTCGAAAAATCTATTCGGCTGTCTGATTCACTGGAAATTAAAAAAAAAAAACGAATAAAACAGGTTAATTTTAATAGTCTACTAGACATTGAATGTAAAGACTGTTTCTTATGTAATAATTAAGCAATCATTTTATATATGTAAATACACATACCTACATATCTAGTTCATATCTTGTAATTTTTAAAGTAATTTTAGCACTAGGTAATCAGGTGTCCCCAATTAGCGCACGTTGTATATACGCTAGAGATTTTGACACGGTAATAAAGTTTTTATTATTATTATTATTATTATTATTATTTATTATTATAGATGTCTTCAAAAGTTTAGCAATCTCAAAGTGAACAGTATCACTTGTGATCGTCATGCCACTAAACGTAAGTGCATGAACAGTTTGGCATCGCTGGCCAGATAACAATGTGACTAACATAACATATGAATGTTGTGCCGCGTAGCACTATGAACACAAATGGTGGAACAGAGAATTAACTCTGAAGTGTAAATTTAAGTGCTAATTAAACCATGAATAACCCACTGGGCGTTAGCCCTAGTAAAGGGAATCAGGGAACCACACGAGGTAAAGAAAACATCTTTTGACCTCAGTGGGAATCGAACCTACGACCTCCGGATTAGATCTACCGTTATTCTGCCGACTGAGCTACGAGGTCGGACAGAGAAAGAGTAACGGTAGATCTAATCCGGAGGTCGTGGGTTCGATTCCCACTGAGGTCAAAAGATGTTTTCTTTACCTCGTGTGGTTCCCTGATTCCCTTTACTAGGGCTAACGCCCAGTGGGTTATTCATGGGTTTAATTAGCACTTAAATTTACACTTCAGAGTTAATTCTCTGTTCCACCATTTGACTAACATAACAGTTTTGTGTGTGATGTCTTTAAGGTTTAATTCCTCAGAAGGAGTTTTTAAATAGTATAAAACAACAGACGCATCCCATACATCTTTGTAACGGGGAAGAGAAGGTCTTGACTCATAAACGCCTTTAAGGAAACGGGAACCCAAAGGGTAATTTAAAAAGGAGCCATCTTCTGAAAGAGTGATTGTGGATAAAGCGCTTCTGGCTGTGTTAATTACAACTATATGTATTTAGGTCATTTTCATACTGATGACAAAGGAATTCCAAACCATTCTGTATAGAAACTGAAAAGGTATTAATACCCCTTGAACGACAGAACTCTTGCCATCGCTGGTGATGAGTCTGGTACTGCTTTTGTGTACCCGCAGATCCCTGACATGTGGTAGACCACTAGTTGAAGTTTCTTGTGTAGTGGGTGCAGCAGCTGGGATTGTACTGGTAGGTACAGTGTGTCTTCCTTCCTGCATGTAGGTAGAGGGAGAGGAAAATTAATGACCACATTCATTAGATATGGCCACCAAGTGGCCAATGAGGAACTGCACTGGTTTCGCACATGGAGCAGTTGCGCTTGTCGGCGACAACTTTAGGCCATTTGTTTGCAGCCAACAGTTTATCTGCATCGGATTCGTCTAGGTCAGAGTCATCGCCCATCAGACGGGGATTTCGTTTTCTGGTAGATTCTGCCGTTGTGGGGGTCTGAGTTTCCCATGTCGGTTTCAATGACCTGCCAACGATTCGCCTATTTCGGTCATGTTCTTATTCAACGACTGGAGGACAGCAAGTATAGCGTAGATGGTATAAGAAGATTTAAGAAGTCCATCCAGAAAATACGTCAGATTCTTTACTAAGCAATGCATCCCTTTGCATCGAAGAAGCGTCGTCAGTATTCATTTTTGAATACGACTGACTGCTCAAAGTCAACGCTCGATTTCCCGCGCTCTATCTCACGTGACTCACTAGCGACTTAGACCAATGACGAAATAGATTTTAAAGCTTTAACCCGCATTTCAGGTCAATATAATTGAATACACATACAATTGTTTCAAAGTAACAATCTGCCTAAAGTCGTGACACCTAAAATATCGAAAAATGTGATGATTTTGGGTACTCAATGAATTCGTGTCGACGTCTTTGCAATTTATTTTCACAGGTCGAATCGCATGTAGACACATTAGAAGGACTCTTAAAAGAGCATGGTTTTGAGGACCTAGCTAATACCAGTCTTGGTCGTAACTGAATAAGGTACGTACAGTATGATGTAAATACAGAATCTTCTGGCCTAATTGTAAGCTTATATCTCTTTTCTAAAAAAATAAAATGTGAAGACATAATTGATCATCGCAATTATACACACAACTTAAGCAGTTGTGAAATTAAAGCCTGAAAAAATTCAAGCCTGGACGAGATTTGAGACCATGACCTCTGCGATATCGGTCAAAGCCAAAGCATAAATAGTTTAAAAGTTATGGTGAATTAGACATAGGCACTTGAAAACTGTGTTCGGCCACCTTAAGTGGAGTATAGAGAAACTAAAATTGGCTGTAGAAATTCGGAGCTTGATCCAATATATTTATTAAGTCTGGCATCACGTGGTCGTGAAGGCGGTCTTGATTTGCTTGCTATGGCGGCCATTTTCCCTTCAGTCATTTCTTCTTTTTTTACCCAAAATAAGGGGGGGGCGGGCCCCCCGGGCCCCTCCCCTAGATCCGCCACTGCTGAGGAAGAGTTAGGAGATTACTTGGGCGACTTCACGAACGAATTAGACGAAAGGAGACGACATCAAAGTGTTCGCATCGACTGGCCCAAAACATTATGGGTACGAAACAAAGAACGGTAAGCAATGCTGTTATGCGAGAGGATTCATTTTAAACAGACGCGGAAGACGAATCTTAAATTTTCGTTCCTCCATAAAAGATCACATTTTGAATGAAGTAACAAACCCCCAAGATGAACCACGCGTCATTGAGATTTACAGTTCGGGATGTAAAAGAAAAAAAACTATTGTTATATATCAAGGAGGAATACAAGCAAAATAAACTGGTATCTGACAAACGTGTTTTAGACTACGAAACATTGCATTGAAATTGTACCCTTATGGCTATTTTAACCTATTTATAAGTATATTTCTTTCATTGCGTAAATGTAACCAATTGCAGGAATTTATTGGATGCCATGACATATTTTTAACTTGATGCTCTGAGTCGATCAGAAAAAAAAAATGTTTATAGATGATTTCCAGTCCGTACTGCACACTCTCGAGAGTTTGTTTGCTTTTTTTTGTTTTGTTTTATCTAAGACATCGACATCACAAAATGTAAACATTTCGCAACTACAGTACTTACATGAAGTAAATTCAAAGTTTCAAAACAACCGCCATTATGGATGCAAAGCGGTCGAAGCTTTATGCTTCGTTCTTTCTCATATCACTTGATGAAACAACTTTGCAACTGTAAAAATCAATGAAGCTGTTGAAAAAATCAGTAATTTGAAAGGCCTCAAAGATTACGTGCATATAGGGTGCTCAGACTGCACAGTGCGGACTGGAAATCATCTTTAACAGTTTTACAGTAATTCACGTAGACCGTTTGCGTCATACAACATGGTAAATGAGAAAATTCCTTTCCAGTAAGGATTGTCCTTAACTTTATCAGCCGTTTCAGTTCCATAGGTTTCACTTAATAAGTAATACCACTGTTCTTTGAGGTTGTCAAAATACATTTCTCTTCAGGCCATGTTAAGAATTCGATGAATATCATCCATGCAGTTACAACCGACTCGATGGCGGTAGTTAGGGTGTTTGTTTGACATTTATGGGAAGGCAAGTGCAAGACTATTTTAAAAAAGAGCGGGTTTATGGTAATAAATCTGGAACAAAAGAAAACAAACACAAATCAAGCTTGTTTGAAATCGTTTTGAACAAGAATTTATTTTAAACTACAACACAATGTTACGTAGATAAAGATATAGTATTAGAAACGACATGTTACTACGCTTTCCGTTTTTTAGTAGCACCAAAGGGCAAACGCTGTTTTAAAGCTTGGTCTCAATATGAACTTAAATTCTAGCAACATCGTCTTTTAGCAACATCGTTATAAAGAATACAGAAATAGCCAGAGTTAAAGTATATGCAATTTATTGAATGAATTGATTCATCGTCAAATCACATTTGTTTTACTCAAGCAGCAAAATCCCGTTATAACCCACATTTCTTATTACTCACGAACAAAGCTCGCTAAACAATTAATTTATAACGTGTTCACACTTTAGTCTATGTGGCCTTGCTATAGGTTACTTCATTGCTGTCAATTTTAAAAACATTGCATCTTTTCTTTTTTTCATCGCTGCCACTCTAAGATGCTGCAAAATATACGAAAGACATCAATTAGTACATGTTCCAATCAACTTAGTCTGCTAAAAAAAAAACAGGAGGAAGAGGAACTTACATGGTTACAACATATGAGGGAAGGTTTTGTAAAGGCCCTGATTTAAGATCGCCGATTGAGCGTTTCAGCCACGGTAGGGCATCGTGGTCTCTTGATTAGGCCAAATTAGTATACTATTGGAGCCAAATATTGCTGCCCGCTACCCTCATCATCCCTCTCCACTCCACGGGCGAAACATTCAAGAGCAGGGTAGGGAGGGTTCAAATACTTCTAGCTTTTTATTTCAATGACAACAGGGTAGGGGAAGGGAATGTGTGGTTACTGAAGATAGGCCGCTGACCGATTGCGGCTGAAGTTTGCTCAGTACGTTTTCTCCTTCCCATGTCCTCTTGGAATCATTATGGAGGAAAGAGCGAATGACCTTAGCACACTTACTAGTTATTTTACTCACCTTCACGACAAATGGCAAAGCTCGCAAGACTTCTGGCAATTTATAAATGAAAAGTCTGGATGGTCCCAACAAAAGCTTTCGGTTGTCTTTCCACATCCACGGTCGTGCTTAGACGTATCCTCGCATTCTGAAATTAGTAACATAAATTAGTTGATAAGAAACCGGTTAATTTAAGATGTTTTGTTTAGAAAAACACGACTTGTATTCTACCTGGTGACATTTGATGAGCAAGTTACCAGAGGCAGGCGACTTAATTTCGGCCTCAGATTTAATGCTTTGTGGTACAAAATGTTACTTATCTTTCGTTTTTTGAAATCTGTCGGCTTTCTAGAATTTCAGCATTCTTAAATTCCGCTTTGAATATTCAAAGTGAGAGAAGTGAAACGAAATGACAACAAACATATCAGGTCAGGAAAGTACAGTTTTCCCCGCCTACTAAATCACTGCTAAATGCTAATTGGGTAATTCAAATTTCAGGTGCATCGCGTACCGGCGGTATGCAAGGTATAAATCAAAAGTATTGATATAGCAGAAACAAAACCATGTGATCAACGCCAAATTTTGACGGTCGCCAACTGTGGCAAACCCAGTGCATGATTGAACTGATTTGTCTTCTTACGCATAAAATGTTTAGAAACAATAACATCTGAGCTCTCTCACGTCAGCTGCAGCACTGTCGGGCACATTGAAACTCTAACCTAAACCTTAACATAGACTTTTATTTCCGTCACTTAGCCCCACACTCGCTCTCGGAGATAGCACACAAGTTCTTAGCTGCCCTCCGATCCCTATGATACTCGCAGGTTGTAACTGAGTAATTTGACCTTAACGGCTAGTACAGGTTTCAAGGCTTGATGAAATTCAAGCCATTCTGACCAATAAAAAAGATGGTATCTTTGCCAAAAGGTGCGCACAACATTGATAGATAAAACATAAAAACTACTTACTCTTTTGAGTAGGGGGCTTCGGTGGTAGATCTATAAATACAAACGAGAAAAATTGTTATAAAAAAGAATTATAAGTTACAAAATACACTAAGCCATAAATGTTTTGCTTATTTATGTAGTTCGGATTTTGTCGCCCTTTCATATCTATTGACTATAAGCTGATGCAAATACCGTCATTTCAACATAGAACTTCCTTGGACAACTATCAACCTATAGGCCCTCGACAGAATTATTCTGTTGTTATTTTTTTCTAGTATACCTACTGCTTATTATTATTGCTGCATATTTGAGAATCTTATTCTGAAACTATTTAGATGTGGCCATGGGCCACTAGTTTTTTAGTCATAACTGATAAATAACGTTTATTATCACTATGGTCATTAATATTATAAATATTATTATTGCTATTATTATACTAATGCAATGTCAATCTGATTGACTGAGCTATCGTACACGATCACCATTAGTGTGCAATGAGCTCAAAGGCGACGTTTATTCGTTCCTCCAATTTTTCAAAGAACGATTTAGAAACTCTACTTATCGTTCAAAAATAATGAGAGCGTGTTTGGATTTTATTTAGAAGAAGTAGTGTAGGATGAGAAGTGAGAGTAGGGAGAAACAGCAAAAGGACGCAGGGAACTCAAGGTTCTGGTTCTGGTCGCACGGTTTTAGTAGTTAGTATTTAGGCCCCTTACGAAAACCCCCTATTAAAGGAAATGATTCTAATTTGCTGCTATGATTGTCGGGTCAAATAAGTTCCTTTAATCCAGATTTTTCTTTTTTTTTTTGGATCTCCCCTCTCTCTTCTTCTCATACCCTCTCTCCAACAAATAAAGCTAAGCCAGTGCACGTGTTACACGAACACTATTAATTTCAAAGTGCCCACCGATGCAACGAAGCGTGGAAAATGCACCAATGAACTCAATAATTTATGCATTATGTTATGTCATGTTTTAGTGATTCTCACGTTTTAATAATCTTGTTAACTGAAGGTCATTATCTGCTCAAAAGGATACAGTATTTCAGTTAGTATCCAAAATAAAACGAAGCCGTTTTCTCTTTTAGTAGTAAACTGGCAATACAGCAAGAAACGACCGATACTTACTGCAGCCATTTTGACTTAGGTCTTTAAGTATCTCCTGCAAGTGTCCTTCGATGTTCTTTGTATCCACGACATCTTCATCACGATCTGTCATCAGTCGTAGTCTGCGCTCCTGCTTTCCAACGCCAATACCCACCGCAATCACATGAACGCCTCCGTCCCGTAAGGGCTTGGAGGATGGTCTTAAGCCTTGTGCTCCAGTAGACTGGACTCCATCCGTTAGTATTATTGCCATCTTATACACGCCCTGCCTAGCTTCTGGGTAGATCTGATTTTCTGCAAGGTTCAGGGCTCTGTCAATTCGTGTTCTTTTGCCCATTTTGGGTAGTTTCTCCAAAATATCCCGGAATTTGTAAGCTGTCTCATATTGTCCAAATCGAGCTTTCAGTGAGGGTGAGGTACTGAACTGAACCAGCGCAGCTCGATTTTTATCCGGTGCTATCTGCAAATCCATCACTAGCTTCTTGACGATCTCCTTCTCATCATTGAAATCTTCATCTTTAATGCTGTTCGAAGAATCCAAGATAAATGTCACATCCATTGGACACAAAACAGGGTCGTATACCACTGAAAGTCAAATGATCTGTTATCAGTTTAACGCTTCTCTGTGATAAATTTGGTAGTTAGATAATAACTGTTTATACCAGTTCCCAACCATTAAGCTATGATACTGTTTCTTCAACGAATTTTTCTATATCGCCGAAGCTTGCAATCGCTCCACTGAGAGAACTTGTTTTCCACACCTCTGACGAAGAGTGCTTTTCTGAGAAACCTTTTGGCGTGTTGCAGAATAACTAGACCTCGTTGAACGGCAACATTACCTTTTTTCTCCAAGTTTAACGCTAACCATGGTCTAGTTATTCTGCTGCACGCTGGATGTTTCCTCGTAAAAAAACAATCACTAAAGCTTTTAAAGAGATCGCAATCAAAGTCGTAAACAAAGCCTTTGGAACCACCTCCAACATTCAAAAGCTTGCTAGGGAAGAAAACAAGTAAACAGACTTCAAAGAAATTGGTTAAAGGATTTATGCAGTCACTACCCTAGCATTGACATAGCTCGTTGATCCTTACGCGTGCTAAAAACGCAGGTCAAAGAACAGCTCAAACCAATAATAATGGCGATGGGTCAAAATCTGGACTGGAAACATTTACGTTATCCACTGACCAAATTAATGAGCACAAACATAATAAACATACGTATACATACCTGTTGGAGTAGTTGGAGGCCTTGTTGCTGGTGGATCTAAAAGAAAAACCGAAAGAACGTAAGGTATTAGAAACTGTAATCCAATAACATGTTTTTATGTAGATTATGAAATTTTAATTCTTTTGGTTAAGATTCCGTTTTAGCTTCCCTTCTGACTATTACCGTTCTGAATATTGACTGTCAGAAAATCTAAAACGTTCGAGGGCTTGTATTTAGTTTCTATTTTAGGACATAACATTTTTAAGGGCAACTATCGGCCCATACAACTGCCCGAGACAAACACTCTATCTTGTCTATATTGTTCTTGCACCACTTAATTTTCCCCTAGCGACAGGCCTAAAAACTGATTTCATTCACTGTTGACTAGCAAGGACATGCAATAACGAGAAGTTAAGAGCTAGCTTTTCCCTACAAGCTAAATAATATCTTAGCTTGCTTGTCGTGTTTACAGCACTTTTCAGCCTTAAAACTACTTCATTCCTCGCGTTACTTTGCAGCTCAAATTCAAATGAAACTACAATTCAAATCATCTAAAGAATTAAGGGGGCATAGCACTTGAGTTTATCACTATGGATACATTTTTGCAATTTATAAAAGGAAAGAAAGAATCCAGTAGTCAATGAAATTAATATATTACATTTTTTTTTAATTTTTAAGAGAGTCGCCCCAGCCCTTGCAGATTTTCCCTCAGGTCCACTATCCAAGTCGAATTGGAATTATTTTACTATTATTCTGGTCAAAAAGTTTCACCCTTAGCCAGGATTATTCTTTACTTAATAACCCAAACTTACCACAGGATTTGCTTTTAAATTCTTCTGCAATCCTTTTGGTGAGTTCTGCAAAGGTGTCAAAAAGGATCGTATGGCCTTTGTTGCCAGCTAATTCGTCCATTTCGTGCTCGAACTCTTTTGCCTTTTTGCCAACTCCAACGATAATGATGGCAACATTTCGTTTCTAGTTAAAGAAAAAGTGCCGCTATGAAAGATCATGTACATGTTCATATAAAGATATGCGACCTTTTCAGATTTAAATCGGTCTTGGAACATGAACAGTGCGTGTGTATGTAGTAGTTAAAAAGGCTGTACTTGATGTAAGAGACAATCAATGTCTCACTGAGATATTCAGTTCCCATTGTAATCTCTTCAGAAGCCACGCGCCTCTTCAGAACCTGTAATTTCATTCTTTTCCTGATTGCTTTAAGGGCTAGAGGGAGGCGTGGTGGCCTCATGGTTAGTGCACTCGACTCCGGAGCGAGCGCTCCGGGTTCGAGCCCTGGCCTGGGACATTGCGTTGTGTTGTCTAGGCAAGACACTTTACTCTCACGGTGCCTCTCTCCACCCAGGTGTATAAATGGGTACCGGCGAATTTAATGCTGGGGGTAACCCTGTGATGGACTAGCATCCCATCCAAGGGCGAGTAGAAATTCTGCGCTAGTCGCTTCATGCTACGGAAATTAACCGGGATAAGCTCCGGCCTGGTGAGCCACGTGGCTCGTATGCAGACTTTACCTCATTGCTCGGTTGTTTGTGATCAGATAATGTAAATTAGTTTTCAGCATATTGTATTTTATCCTTTCACTTTTCAACTTTTATCTAGACTTGCATTTTCAACTTTTATGAACTATTTTTGCTCGAGAACCTCGCTGAAAACGAGTTTGAAGTGATGACGGCATCCTCATAAAGATTTTAAGTTATTATAATTATCAGCCAATCCTGTGAAGAATCCTGAGAGGTGCGTGGCATCTTGGTCCCTTGGAAACTTAAAGGACCACTCTTGACATTATGCACTTTACATCACTTTACCTATATATAAAGTTATGAGAGACTGCAATTAAACTGTAAGAAATATGCACGCATAGGCGATGACCTTAGATTGCCCAAAATATAAGCAATCTTGGAAATTGTAAAAGAAACGGATGTAAATAGGTAAGTAAGTACAGTGGTTGCAGCTGCTGAAGGAATTTGTCATTTAAAGAACCTGCACAGAGGTTTGCTTCCAGAAAAAATTGAATAGGGGGTGTGCGCTAAGCATCTGGAAACTCGAATCCTATTGTAGACCAAAAATGCGATTTGCGATTTTCCCTACTCTATATTTCAGACCCGACTCAAAATTGGATGCTCTACTTAAGGCCTGACCTTTCTAAAAATCATACCCAGCTCATTCCAAATATAAGTTAAGAACGGAGTGCAGAAACGGTGTAAAATGCAATCCCTTTGGCGGTTCACATACGTATATTGCCTATACATGTATAATGGAGATTTGAATGGGCAATTTAAACGTGTTGTCACGATAGTAGTCTAGTCGCTTACCAGAGTGGTTACAAGCTGAGCTTCAATCATATTTGATTGCAGTGAAAGGATGTGTTTTATTTAGTTAATTGACACTAAAAACTTGCAGTGATCGTGCGCAAGATTTTGGAATTTCTCGATAGCGTTATTTTCATTGGCAATATGTGGGACAGGACCCGCTGTTCCCATTGAATAATAACTTTTTGCCTCTTAATCGGTCCAAAAATATTTGAGAAAACAGCAAGAAATGTATCATTTAATTTCTTTCCACCCTTCAATTCTCCCGCTTGATTCTTGATTTTAACAGCAGATTCAGTGAAAGATCGTTTATAAGATATTTATAACTTTTGAAACAACTTTGGCTTCAGAAGGTAAACGAAACATTTTCGCCTGATTTATGTTCATGGAGCTAGGTAATTGAAATTACAATTGGAAAGTAACATTGAATATCATTACCTCCAATTGTTTCGTTATTTTCGAAGTTGGAACTTCGGGTCTGTCGTCCCAACCTTTGTTAACATACACCGGTCTTCCATCATTAATAAGAAGTAGAACACTCTTGGCATTGGGTCTGTGTCCTCCATCTCTTGTAAACAGGTCGGTCTCCGCCAGCTGCATGGCCAAATCTGTACGTGTTGAACTCTTATCTGGTATGAACGTTACTTGTTCCCACACTTTACTCTTCAAATTGCTGGCATTGTAGGAAGACGGGTTTGAGAAGTTGATGTGGACTGTTGCGTTAACGGCAAAAGTGACAAAACTAAAGTGATTGCCTGTCTCAGACGCTCCAAGCTCGTCCACCAACACATGGAATGCCTTTATCAGCTCCAGGCGACTACTGTTCGACATACTTAGTGATCTATCAGCCAGTATCGCGATGTCCATGATCTCCTTACATCTATCTGTTTCAACAAGAAATAACGTTTTCTTCCACATAGGATTCATGCTGGAATAACTTTGGCTGGGCTCATGTCTACAAGGTTACGAGCGCGGCACTATGGATCAGAAAAGCAAAGCAGGCCGGCAGATACAGTCGGTGCTAGTTCACATGTACGCGCATACACTATTTTATATGTTTGTGGCAGCTACTAGAACGAGAGACGTACAGTACTTACCAGCTTGATTTGCAGACTGTGCCTCCTTTGAAAGAGGAACTAGAAAAAAAGAAAGACAAAAGGAGATAGGGAGGGAGACAGAAAGAAAAAGTAAAGAAGGAAAGTGAAAAGAAGTAAGTAAAAAAAAAAACAAATTTATCGCGCGCAGTTTCCTTTGTGAATTTTACGTCACATCACGGCCGTATTTAAGCCTTGTGGCCTCTCGCGCTAGTCACTCGACCATTGTCGACATTGCCAGTTTTCCGCTCGCACCTGGCTGAGCTTAATGTTTTCTAGTACTTTATTTACATTTAGTTTCTTAGCTTACAGTATCCATGTAATTGTTTTTCCGTTTCATTCGTTTTCCTTCGCCGCTATGTTATTGCTTGTATGTTAGCCTTTTTCTCTAAAACCCTTGATCCTTTGGTCGCCAAAAATGGCAGCAAGCAAGTTAGTAACATAAAATTCGCTTTTATGTGCCGTGACCATGACAACATGAATAAATATAAACAGGCCTTTGAAATCGGTTTTGTTTATTTGCAAAAAAATCTAGTTGTTGGATTTTCTTTATAATTTGCATGCAACAAGCTTGTAACGATGCTCACAAGTTAACACTATTTTAATACTAATTTAACAGAGAGATCTTTAACTACCCATTGTTGAAGGTTCACTGGAATATCTAGAATTTCCTTTGTTAAAATTCAATTTTTTTCAATACTCCAGTTACTTTTTTCCTAAAGCATTTTCGTGCCAAATTTCTAATGGGTGAATTTCTAATGTGAAATTCTAAAAGGTGGTTCTCGAGAAATTGGCACATTTCCGAGAAAGCTATATTTAGGCATTTTATACTGGAAAGCCTTAACATAAGGTTCCAGCGCAACAGAATGAGATAACAGAAAAATTCTCTCAAATGATCTCCGAAAGGTTAAAATCACTTTTCCATAATGGATAATGCTAGGAGGCTGTGGTTTTTCCGTGACGAGCAGTGAATAATAATCTTTCGATTTCCCGTTTTCGGGACATCAAAAACGTTATTGTGAATCGGAAATGAAGGGGAGCTTAAGGGCGGGAATGTGTAACTCTTGTTGCCTTAATGAAAAGTATTTCTGACTAGTTAGACCCTTTTTCTAAAGCTGCGTTAGTTTAGAGTAAAGTAACAGTACAAATCACTTACCACAATTCATTTCGACGAGAAAACAAAACAACACGATAAACGCACAAAGATTTCCCATCAGGATTGATGTGTGGATAGGCTACTTTTAAATCAAGAAAAGTAACAACTGAAATGATCTGAAATGAATTTCACAAAAAATAAGTTTAAAAACTAATTACTTGCTTAATTTAGTTGCCCATCGTGTGACTGTGGCATATAAGGCAGCGAAAGAGACGATGATGAAGAGCATGGTCTCCTGAGAAGCCACAAAGCCTTCCCAACACTGCCTTTCATTAATCAGCTTTTAAGTGGTGCTCCAGTTGTAACTGAGCTACCTTAGTTAAAACTAGTCACAGTGGTGTTTTCATTACAAATAAAACAGCACATCGCATGTCACTATGCCCCATCATAGGATATGTAACGAATAAAATACAGCAAAAATGAATGTGATAAGAAAGCGAGTAACGTAAAAAGTAAAAGAACATTAGAAAGGCCAAAGAGTATTATAAAATTCGTCTTAAAATATTCGTAAAATCGATTAATGCAAATAGAAAACGAAAAGACCATGATAGATATCGATGTGAGAAGTCTCGATCGCGGGAAGCTATGTCGCGGAAAAATTTTTGTTACGGTCCGTCTTTATCACTTCTCGTACATACATGTCAATGTTCTCATAACTCTGTGTAAGCGGCCAAGCCCTAAGAGCTAGAGACTTTGAAACGATATAAGCCCGGCTTTTTCCAAGATCTCGCGGCATCCAAACATCGATCGCACAGCTATCTGACGAACTCTACGTCAATCAGACAAAAAGATATGTGTTCATGTCACTCCGCCATGAGTATCGTCATGCCAGGTTTTCCTTCTTGTAACCTTGATTGTTTGAAGTGTTCCCTCCTCAGTGTTGATAAATTTAATGCCAAAAAGTCACAATTCAACTGCAATTTCCATCTTTCATGAGCTAGTGGTTTTAGTCCGGTGGTTTTTAGGTCGGCTAAGTCGATCTTCGAATTTTTTGTCTTCATTTTAGAAACGCCGCCAATCCCCATAGTATATATATATCTTATTAGACGTTTTGGTGTGTAGTATCGCTGTATATTTTTACGAGTTGTGCGGTATTTTGACGAGCCCGTAGGGCGAGTCAAAATACAAACAACGAGTAAAAATATACAGCGATACTACACACCAAAATGTCTAATAAGAGATTTATTATCCAACGATTTCTTTTCCCAAAATTCTGACTTGCCAAGGTTTTGAACTTCACGCGGCCTGGAGGAATGAGACGAGTACAAATATCGTGTGATATTTGTACTCGTTTCGCGCGATATTTGTACTCTACGAAGCAGAGTTGGATAATAATGATCATTAAATTCCATGTGTTCAAGAAGTTCTTTAAATTTAAGTTGTCTGGTTATGAAACTACTTGTCTGGTTATGAGTAGACCTAAAGCCGAATGAAGATGATATGTCTTTAAAAATACATATTACCTAGGATGGTCAGTTGCTTTTTTGTTACTGGTCATGATTTCGCTGCTTATTTTGTTTCAAAACAGCCTGCATAGTGCACACAAATGAATGAGTTAGCCATCACTACAACCATTTTAATTAGATGGTTTTTATTATTTGTGCTTCAGAAATCGAAGCCCGTCATTTTCCTAGAAACGTCTGGAGAGGTTGATCAAAATTCCCGGAAAAAACAATCATCGCACTGGCTCTACTTGTACTGAACAGTTAGCAACCAGTTTAACACTTGGATATCGCTCACTTCAAAGGCTCTCGGTTTCACTAGCGGAACACATTCTTTGCGTAATTTGTTCATTTGCATTAGAAGTGGATCTAAAAATGTTGCAGGACTCTTTCAAATGTTAGAACATTTGGCCATTTCGGTGACCAATTTTCCCGTGTAATCACAAACCGCATAGATTTTGTTAATTCTAGTGTCATTGAAAAAGGCTCTCTTCGCATTAGAAAAACTTCGGAGGCTTGGCACACCTCTGCTACTAAGCATGCTGACAATAATTTCAAGCCCGGCGATTCCAAACCAGTATAGTATTCTTTTTAAACAATAGTCACCTAATTTACACTTTTATACTTTCCTTTTGTTGTTCTTAGTATTTTTATCTCGCCTTTTTTCCCATATATTCTATCTTTTTTGCATCAACTTTTATCCTTCGAAGGCTGTAGATTGATAGCCGAAAGCTCATGTTATTTTATGAAATTTTTCAGCCAGTGAACGTTTTTATCTTTTGAATATTTCAAGACCTACTGACAAACGTGCTAAAGAAGCGTCCACGAGCAACAATATCAGAGTTATAGATATCACTGTCACGTTTTAAAAATCTAAATCATACGCAGAGAGGCCCACCAGATACAAATTCAAAAGCATGAGAACAACGATGCTGTGATATTCCCTAGCTCAAAAGCAGAAACAATGCTACTTACAACAACCGCACTCAGCGTCGAAAGAGTCTTCTGCAGATTTCCGTCAGACTTTATGTTCAGGCCAGCAAGTAGAAGATTCACTGATGGAAGTTGTTATGCGTACAGCTTATATAGCTATGGTAGAATCTAACCCGCATTCTTCTGTATGAAATGATATAAGTTCTGACCTTGTGCTGGTAAACTGCCAGGTAAATGGGAAGTTGAACTTGGATAAATTTAGCTCGTTTCTGTAAATTCTATTAAGAGGCCCCGCCCATGGGTCCATGGGTTAAAACCCTTTAAAGCCATTTTTGACAGGAAAGGTAGCCCTTATTTCAAATCTCTGCCATAGAAACAAATCGCCCCAAGAAGCATTTCTTTTAATTACCCCTAATCTACTTTTTTTTTATAAACTTGAAACGCACACGATTTACCCACAAAATACAATTCAACAGTCTGCTATGTATGTATTCAATAAGAATGTGTCTACCACGGAGTTCCTCGTTACTTTTTAAGTGGCAAAATCGTTAGCAGAGTCCGGTTTCAACTTCTTTCGTGATAAAGTTCATCGGTCACGTATTGCCACTAATGATCCGTTTATTTAAAAGCAGGTCATCAATGCACAGAGCATAACTTTCTTATAAACCAAAATTTAATTTCTCTTGGAAACCCTAGCCTCCAACGCAGACGCTCTTTGGCGGGCACGAGCCCATAGAGGGTCTGCGTAGGAGACTATGGATTCCCATGCTCTGTGTACACAAGCTACTTTTGTCTGGTTACTGTAGACGTTCTCGGATGTCCCTTGCGAGACAATGACCACAATGGTAAGACAATTTTCAGTTCGTTGTTTCAAAATCAACCAGCACAAAATATATATCAATACAGAGCTTATGAAACATACTATGCCGTGAAATTGTTCTCCTCTAAAGAAGTCTAATTGGAAGAAAACGGCGTCCTAGATGTTCCAAAACGACCGATGATTGATCGGATGTCGGCCGCCAAAACAAAATGCATAAACAAAATACTCGAATGCGGCCGCATCAACAAGATAAACAACGATCAAAAAGGGTCGTTAAAAAAAAAAAAACGGTTTGAGGCTTTACGTACATCCCGTTGGTTGCTTCGCAATTTCTCTCTGAAATTAAGTTATAAAAAGAGTAACTAAACAACGTTAATTTAAAAGAGGGTCATCAATACACAGAGCATAACTTTCTTATAAACCAAAATTTAATTTCTCTTGGAAACCCTAGCCTCCAACGCAGACGCTCTTTGGCGGGCACGAGCCCATAGAGGGTCTGCGTAGGAGACTATGGATTCCCATGCTCTGTGTACACAAGCTACTTTTGTCTGGTTACTGTAGACGTTCTCGGATGTCCCTTGCGAGACAATGACCACAATGGTAAGACAATTTTCAGTTCGTTGTTTCAAAATCAACCAGCACAAAATATATATCAATACAGAGCTTATGAAACATACTATGCCGTGAAATTGTTCTCCTCTAAAGAAGTCTAATTGGAAGAAAACGGCGTCCTAGATGTTCCAAAACGACCGATGATTGATCGGATGTCGGCCGCCAAAACAAAATGCATAAACAAAATACTCGAATGCGGCCGCATCAACAAGATAAACAACGATCAAAAAGGGTCGTTAAAAAAAAAAAACGGTTTGAGGCTTTACGTACATCCCGTTGGTTGCTTCGCAATTTCTCTCTGAAATTAAGTTATAAAAAGAGTAAATAAACAACGTTAATTTAAAAGAGGGTCATCAATACACAGAGCATAACTTTCTTATAAACCAAAATTTAATTTCTCTTGGAAACCCTAGCCTCCAACGCAGACGCTCTTTGGCGGGCACGAGCCCATAGAGGGTCTGCGTAGGAGACTATGGATTCCCATGCTCTGTGTACACAAGCTACTTTTGTCTGGTTACTGTAGACGTTCTCGGATGTCCCTTGCGAGACAATGACCACAATGGTAAGACAATTTTCAGTTCGTTGTTTCAAAATCAACCAGCACAAAATATATATCAATACAGAGCTTATGAAACATACTATGCCGTGAAATTGTTCTCCTCTAAAGAAGTCTAATTGGAAGAAAACGGCGTCCTAGATGTTCCAAAACGACCGATGATTGATCGGATGTCGGCCGCAAAAACAAAATGCATAAACAAAATACTTGAATTCGGCCGCATAAACAAGATACTATGTAACAAGGATCAAAAAGGGTCATTAAAAAAAAAACGGTTTGAGGCTTTACGTACATCCTGTTGGTTGCTTCGCAATTTCTCTCTAAAATCAAGTTATAAAAAGAGTAAATAAACAACTCGATTGAGCTAGGCCTTGAGCTACTGTATTTCTTTTTATTCCAAAATTTCGCCTCCGTCGTCCAATATGCTACTGAAGGACAACTTTAAACTTTTACTGAGTTATGAAAATTACCGATATCTTTTACGTCGAATCCACCACGAGATATCTTTTGCGACAAGCGCAATTCTATTCTACGGTTTTATTTCTCAGTAATCTTCGGATGGAAATTTCGTGCCAACTCGCATGCCCAATATCAAAGTGCCCTTTTTCATTTTGAAAGGTTTAGGAATATTCCACGCCTTTGCTACTCAACATGTCAACGCCGATGACACCGCAGTCGCCCAGGGTATTACTTATTATTTTATTAGGGACCTTAAGCAACGACGACGGCGACGCCAAGGACGACGCCTAGAAAAAAATCAACTTATATTTTACCGTCGAATCTCGCAGATGGCTAGATCTTTTCAGTGCGTCTATCGGTCTCAGAACTTGCCCAAGCTTAATATGTAATGCCAGCGTTCAATTCCAAACGAAAATACGAAAAATAAGCCGCTGTCGTTCACGTTCTCCAAAATACTCAAAACTTGGTCATTTCACGTTGTTGTTTTGCAGAGGACGGCTAAGAAATGTACAAAGGATTATAATGCACGTGCACAGCTATTGTTCTGCTCATTAAACCTTTTGTTTTGTGACATTCTCGTTGCCGTTGCCGTCGTGGTTTGCTTAAGGTCCCTATTATTACATTCTCCTAATGCGCCGCCAGAGACTATTAATTAAGGCAGAAAAACATCTAGGGATATGTGTAATATAGAATACCGAGGCCAAGCCTCTTGTTTTCCTGGCATATCACCAACACAACGGCCACAAGCGAGCCGAACATTCACATTTCACGGCTGAACAGCAGGTTAAAAAACAGATGTAATTTGTGGAACTGGGAAATCGGCAAACTACATAGGTAAATAAAAACCTAATAAGAAACGAAATACCGAAGCAAAGTCAATGTTTTAGCAATCGCAAGCTTTCGACACTTTCACAGCTTGAACCGGTACAGCACAGGCAGCCCAAGCTCTCTTTATGAACCACACAAGGTACACAATAGGGAGTTTAAGAAAACCACGACGGCAACGGCAACGGGAACGTCGCTAAACAAAAGGATTAATGAGCAAAACAATGGCTGTGCACGTGCGTTATAATTCTTTGTACATTTCTTTACCGTCCTCTGCAAAACAACAACGTGAAATGACCAAATTCTGCGTTGTCTGAAGAACGTGAACCACGACGGGTAATTTTTTAAATTTCTATTTCAAATTTATCGCCATGTCCCAGATTCAGTTCCGTCATAGTTTTGACAGTGATAAACAAAACAAATGACTCAAGAGTATCGCGAGATTCGCAGGTAAAATATAAATTCATTTTTTAATCGACGTTGTCCTCGACGTTGCCGTAGTAGCTTCTTAAACTCCCTAATATGGCGTCGAATTATAAGGGTTTGTATGGGATTTTCTACGAGATATCCACGAAGGTAGTTAAAAGTGAAAATATTCAATAAAAATGGCTTACCTTCTTCCATCCGTGTGTTGTTTGCTCCTGGTGTCGTTATTTTACCGATTTAACTTGATTTAAGCGATTTTTATGCGGCTGAAGATGCTGTTGGCCTTACTGTGGAAAAGTATGTGGATGGTTCACCGTGCCAGTCTTCAGCACATTCAAATACTGATAGCTTGAATTTGTCATCATTACTAGCTGGCAAATTAAGCTGCCTTACTCCTGCTCAGCTCATGGATTTGATTTTGGAAGGTCTACTACTGTTAGATCCAAGTGTGTACTTGGTGCAGCTGTTGTCAATGGTTTTCAATGAAGTAAAAGACCTGGATGCTTTAAGCATAGTTGAACAGCTTTACTCATGGCTTGCATCAAAGAAAGGTCTTACTTCAAATGTATTTGGCTTTGTTCAGCTATCATTAGCAGCGATGGAGAGGCTGGAGACAAACAACAAAGTCAACTTGGTTATTAAATTTTGTCAGATGATTGCTAATGATCGCCCAGACAAGTCTGGACCACTCATCCCACTTAACAGAATGCCGTTTGGGTTACTGCAGTATTGCATTGAGTTCTTCACCTGCACCAATGTTATGCAAGTAAGTTACCTTGTTACAAGTGTTGGCAAGGCCTAACACAACTCCTTTTGGGTTTCATGTTTTTTTTTTTTCCATTATGTAGTTTTGCTTTTACTAGTGTATCTTTCAAACACCTGCCTCTGTAAAGGATAAAATGGGTGGTTCTAGATGAATCAATTGAAGCAGGGGTTCTTTCTCGATGATATGTCACTTGCTGAGCAGTAATTTTTGACCATTTTTGTTGTTGGAAGGGCCCATCTCCCTGCTCGACATGGGCAGACCATCCGTCAGTCTTTTCACAGGCCAGGAAACTACCTTGCCCCACCCCCTTGACACTGTCTTTTTTGTACCAAGTCAACTGTGTTAGTGCTTTTGTTTTATACTTCTTTGGTTTGTCTTTCGTTTTCCTTTGCGATTGTGGTTTTCCATGATTAGGTATGTCAAACAAAGGTAATTAAAAATTCAACCAAGAAAAAATTATAGTGAAACACTGCCCTAAGACAACCCCGTTGATGCAACCACTTTGTTATAACAGCCACTTTATTCTGGCCCCAAAAATGGCCGTTCACGATTTAGAGAACACCTTTGACAAGACCAAAACTGTTAGCACAACCAATTTTCCATGGCCTGAAGGTGGTTGTATTAATAGGGTTCTACTGGTAAACCACAACATACCATAGTTATCTGGTATGTAAAAGTGCAATTTTGTTCAATATACTTTTTTCGGGGGGGGGGGGGGATTACAAATAGTATGATTTTCAAAGACAAAATGTAAAGCAGTTGAAGATAAAGCAGTTAAAATGAAATGTATTTACTCTGAGAAAAAAGCAAAACCCTTTAATTTGACTTGGACATGTTTACGGTATTTTGCTGTGACAAAGATTGTAATTAACTTTATTTTATTTAAACTTGCAATTTATATATTTATAAATACACAGTTTTCAAATATCTGTTGCCTGTATGACACTTGTGATTATTTTTCTTGTAAATTTAATGCAAACAAGAAATTTGTATTGTGGCTTCCTGTCCTGGAGTTGTTGCTTTTTGCACAGTTGCTGTAATCTGGTAAAGGTAGTCTGAGACAGTGGAATGCTTTAAGGTTCGTTTTACTGTTCTTAATCTGCATCTGAGGGATTTCAGAGGTTAACCACATATGATTGTGTAGACTGTATATCCACTTGTGGCTACAGGGGATTTGTTAATACCAGGGTCAAAATGGCATGGGGTCGGGGTTTTGTTATTAGTTAGCAGAGGCCATCCCAGGTACCCTAGAAATTTGATTGGATAGTATATCGATTAAAGTGAACAAATTTAGGAATATTTTAGTAAAATTCAAATCGCTTCCACAGAGAAGGTGGAATTTATACACAGATAAATGAACTTGGGAAATGATAAAATAAACTGTGAAACTGAATGCTGCACATGACATACATTTTGAATAATTTTTTTTAATCATCAATCAGGTAACCAGCTAGCAGATGATGTGTCCATCACTACACAAAACACGACGGCAGTACAAAGTTGAAACAAAATCAATTCTCACTGAACATTTCATGCACCATTCTTTAACTGTCAGATACATAAAAATATATGCAGGTTACTTTTAGGGAACCCACTTCAATGATGGTTAAGGTTTCTGGTTTCAATCGAAGGATAATGGTGCTTTCTATTTGTATATGCCACATACATGTATTGACAGGCTTGTCCAACCAAGTGGGGCCCCCAAAAATGACGAAAGACACGTATACTTGAATTGCCAGTTGGACTACTATGCTTATGAAAACCAGAACTAGATAACTAGAACCGATATCACATGAATGATGGGAAGTCAAATATCCTCATTATAATTATAGGTATCCCTGTTTTTCATCCATCTTCCTTTCTTGGTAATTGTCACTGTAGCAAAGTACTTAAAACTAGCTATAGGAAAAATGTATTGATATTTGATCGAATTAATTGACATGGTTACAACTTCCTAGTTCTTAATAGCCTGGGTGACTTTGGCAACTTTTAAGCCAGGAATGTAACCAATTGGTTTTCACAAATCATCAAGGGAAGCATGCACTAGTATCGCATTCTCGTCTCTTCTGTTCACAGGTTCAAAACTTAACTGGACTGGAACTGCCTCCTTCTTGATCATTTTTTGTTTGCAATTTTTAAGAGCATTTTGAAAATGTTCGTGATATGAACTGCCTTTCAAAGCAAATGACTCTGTGAATAATGTTTCTCCATGTTTCCAGGAGCGAATAATTCGGCGCCTCCAGTGTCATTGAGACGATCAGGTAAAAGGTCGATTTCGTCCTCAACATCCTCTAATTCTACGTCTACTAGGTCTGCATCTTCTTCTCCTTCTGCTTCTTCTAAGCCGTCTTCATCGTTTATATGAGCCAACGACAAGCTTTGTAACTGGGAAGCGGCTGTGGTAGCAGCACACGACAACAAAACTTTTTCCAGCTTCGAAGACCTAGCACAGTTGCATTTCACTTTGTTCAGATCTAAGTAGGGCATAGAATAGATCGTATTGACAGAAGAAGGAATCTTGGCTTTAACTGAAGACTGCGATGCGGTGAAAGAGAGATTAATTTTATCTATGTTAAAATCCCAAATCAGCATCACTTCTCCATCATCTTCAACTTCATCTGGGTGAATCTGCAATTCGGTCAAAATATTGCGCATTAATTCTCCATCAATCTCTTTGAAAAGGCAGCAAATTCATTGTTACATTTCGAGTTTCTTACCTGGAATTCAACACTTGTGCAAGGCGAGACAACATCTTTTACTTTATCGAGCACTCGTTTGCACTCGGTAAAAACAACCATACGCCGTTCCGACAGAGAACCAGGGAAACTCACGTGTCCAAACAAACATTTTAGCTTCAGGAAAGGTAAGTTAGGTATTGTCAGCTCAGAAACATACCCGGGATCGACGCAATACAGGTACAATAACTTAGAATTCCGAAACATTGGCGCTTGCCACGTATCCTCCTCAATTGCGTCCATGTTGAAATGATAGGGTCACGTGACGTCCAACGGTTGATAATATAGTTGGAAGCGATGCATTCTGGGATATATGGTTTATCCTCCTTTCCCCCGCCTTAAGTAGCTTGACCTTAGCAAAATTTTACCTTGGTAAAAGCTCAAATGTAAACACGGCATTATTTTGTCTACTACAGAGTCGGGAAACAATTGTCAGTGGAAAAATATAGCAATAGTTTCTACCTTGTGGGTAGCCTGCGAACAGGCTCCCGGTTGGGTTTAGGGCGAGATAGCCGAGTGTAGTCTAGGGCGAGCGTGACGAGCCGAGAGTGGAGTCACGCTCGCCGAATTTTTTTTTCCGAGCTCGCACAAGCTCGCCGAATTTTTTTTCCGACCTCGCTGGGGGCCTGTTCGCAGGCTACCTTGTGGGAGCATTGTTTCGCTAAAATTTGTCCAAAATCTTTTACCTTCGGAACTTAAACAAACAGTGACTTGCGATATAGCAATCTATATTGTGTTTTACGTAAATACGTTTCAATACGCTCGCTTAGAGATGGTCGCTGTTCTAACTAGGGTTTTTTTAGCCGTCCATATTTTGAATTCAGGCGGCTGGTATGTCGGCTGATAATGTCCGCGGCTGAGCCCGAAAAATGAACATTCCATTTTGTTTTGTTTTTGTTTTGTTTTTCCAAGTTGTCTGCAGTAATCTTTGGATGAAAATTTCGTGCCAACTCGCATGCCCAATATCAAAGTGCCCTTTTACATTTTGAACTGAGGTTTCATTCCACGACTTTGCTACTCAACATGTCAACGCTGTTGACAACGCAGTTGCCCAGGGTATAGTATTATAGCATCCTCTTGAAGGCAGAAAAACATCTAGGAAGACTAGGAGCGCCAAACCTCTTGTTTTCCTGGCATATCACCAACACAACGGCCACAAGCGAGCCGAACATTCATTTCGCGGCTAAAAAAAGTGAAGCCTTGGAGCCAAGGCTGGCTCATAGCTGCCGGAGCTTATCCCGGTTTCTGTAGCATTAAGCGGCTAGAAGTATTTCTACTTCCCCTGGACAGGATGCTAGTCCATCGCAGGTCACTTCCCCGCAATTTGGTTAGATTTCCCCAACAAATAGCAGGTACCCATTTATACACCTGGGTGGAGAGAGGCACTGTGAGAGTAAAGTGTCTTGCCCAAGAACACAACACACTGTCCCCGGCCAGGGCTCGAACCCGGACCGCTCGCTCCGGAGTCGAGCGCACTAACCATGAGGCCACCGCGCCTCCCAATAATAACGCCCGGTTCAGACACCGCACTTCACATGAGCCGAATCATAGTTAACTATGGCCGAATCGAATTCGAATTTAGGCTGACCCAAATTAGTTTAAAGGGGGCAAGTTTCTAAAGAAACTGTGGTGCTGCGTCGGTGGGGAGTATTACAAGATAATTTGGTTTTTTTTTTTTTCAATTTCCAACCTTTTCGTATTCCTTGAAATACTCAGCTTGGGCAAAAAGCCCAATTGCAATGTTCAGGTTAATTCTCAAATGCAATGTTCACACGTAATTCAAACACAAGCACGAAAACTATGATGAAAGCACATAAATTTTGTTGCTGTTTACCAAGGTGGCAGCACGTTTACACACGAAAACAGAATAACTCCACAGATCGGCTTCTTCTCCGCCCTTAAGATGGCCTGACGCACAACTTACGCTTCTGCGCATACTCAGGTCTTCAAAATACATTAAAACTACATTAAATTAATTTCTGCATTTGATTCGGCTCTTGTGAAGTACGGCGACTGAATCAAAGCCGGTCCACAGTCGTTTTTCCCGGCTGAGTCAGGCGTGAAGTTATATCAGCCGTTTCGAATTGATTCAGACGCCGTACTTCACATGAACTTTATTCATTGAATTCGATTCGGCTGATGTGAAGTACGGCGTCTGAACCGGGCCTTAGAAACGAAATACCGAAGCAAAGTCAATGTTTTAGCAATCGCAACGTTTCGACGCTTTCACAGCTTCTTCCTCAAGTGAACCGGTACAGCGCCAAAAATGATCCGTGACCTCCACTGATCGGGGATCATTTGCGGTCCAATTTTTGGAATCATTTCTTGTCTGGGGATCATTTGCGGCGCTGTCTGCTTCGGTATAACGTTTCTTATTTTGTCTACTACAGAGTCGGGAAACAATAGACCTTTTTCGCTTGTACATTTTGTTTTCCCAATACAGATCATGTGATGATACTCAGGAGATTAGAGCCTTTGTCTTGTTCATTAAAAAGAGTACATGCAGACATATTCATGCTTGCATGCACTCTTTTTAATGAACAAGACAAAGGATGAAATCTCCTGAGTATCATCACATGATCTGTATTGGGAAAACAAAATGTACAAGCGAAAAAGGTCTATTGTCAGGGGAAAAATATAGCAATACATGTAGTGTTAAAATATGACTTCTACTTTGTGGGAGCATTTGTCCAAAATCTTTTACGTTCGGAACTTAAACAAACAGTGACTTGCGATTAGCAATCTATATTGTGTTTTTGTAAATACGTTTCAATACGCTCGCTTAGAGATGGTCGCTGTTCTAACTAGGGTTTATTTAGCCGTCCATATTTTGAATCGTGTATTGCGTTAATAGACGTACTAAACAGATGATTCGACGGTAAAATATAAATTCCTTTTTTCTAGGCGTCGTCCTTGGCGTCGGGGTCCTCATTGCTTTAAAGAGGCTGCGTCACGGTATTTTGAGTTTTTTCTACCATCGACAAAATTACCTTTATATTGAAGGAAACCTGAAAATAATGCTTTAGAAAGATAGGAAAACACTAAAGACATAATAATAAGCCATAAAGGAACAAGGATGGAGAAGATTAACACGGATTACAAACAACAATATTGAAATATTTAGGCTAAATTTTTCAAACTTTTTAACCGTGACACAGCTAAAAGCTGACCTGCACGACGGCGACGCCGAGGACACCGAATCTCGTGATCTTGTTTGTCTCTGTCAAAACTGTCACGAAACTAATAAATCTGCGACACAGCGATAAATTTGAAAAAGAAATTTAAAACACTAGCCGTCGTGGTTCACGCTCTCCACACAACGGAGAATTTGCTCATTTCATGTTGCTGATTTGCCAACCGCAAAGAAATGTATCAAGAATTATAACACATTGTTCTGCTCATTAAACATTATGTTTTGCGATTTCCCGTTGCCGTTGCCGTCAAGGTTTTCTTAAACTTCCTAGTGCAGGATGAAAGGACGCGACGAAAACTTTCGTCCAGCGGGTTTGTACTTCATCCCTGCCCCCATGGAGCCTTCAAAGTTGAAGTTACTCTGTCATAATTTCTGTCCATGGTTTTCGTTCTCTCATTTCACTGCAACACAGCAGCGTTTTTCTCAACGTGCACTATATATTTTTTGTAATTATGCCATTCAGTTAGTTAATGGAAATGCGCAAAGAGATACGTTCCTTATAGGTAACAATTAGTTTACTGAATCATACGTTCAGAGACATTTCCAGAAACGTTATGCTACAAACAGGCGGAGAACTTGCCCGTTGATTAGTGTAAATTTCTATCTTGTCAAAAAGCACACTGATGCAACTACTTCGACCCTTTTCTCGTTAGTGTTCTCCTTTTCTCATTAGCAATTCGCCTGGAAATTCCTCGAGATCCTGTCCTCTTTCTTCAAGCTTTGAACGCGTCGGCTCTCCAGGGACAACCGGCAAATGAGGCTTCACGTCGGGTTGAACTAGAAGAGAATTGTAGCGAGGGTTGAACCTCAATGAAGACTGCTGCAAATCGTTTCTCTGCACAGCAACCTCTTGTGGAAACGAAGGCGCGGGTGAGCGGCAGGGCTGTGCAGCAACTTGCGGCGCGAGCCCTGGGGAGAAACTCTTCACCACCCCTGTTGGTAACTGTGAATAAGAAACTGGAAAAGCTCTCGTGCGAACGAAATTTGACCCGTTTTGATCGTAGTTTCCGTTGTGACCAGTTGAATGACCGCTTCTGTTATAATGAGTTATTGTGTTATTATTTTGTTGGAACATATGTATTGGCTTGGCATTGTGATTGAAGGTTCCTTGTAGTTGCTTTGATTGGTCCGTTTGTGACGGGTTCCAAAACGAGACTGGAAGGTTCCTTTGAGACATGGGCGGGCTTGATGTTCCTGAAATAAATAAATACCAAAAAATACATAAGCAAACAAACAAACCATATAGGATCGTGATCGCGATCGTGACATGTGCAAAACGCAAGCATTTTTTCCCGCCTCAAAAACAAAATGTGCAAGCGGTCCGAAGATTCTTGTTGTCGGATATGAAATGGACCTTTTTACATGTCACACTTTCACGATTTTTTCATTCAAACAAAAAATAAACCGCGCAACTCGATTTATCATGCCAAATTTAAAATCCGTTACAAATTCACAAAACATATGCGACCCCAGCCTTACTTGAAAATTTTTACAAAGAAGTTTATGTCAGGGAGCCTCTGGCATACATTTCTTTGTAAGTTTGGGGTCTCATGTTGTTATATTAAAAGAGTTTGCATCGCAACGGATTCTTGTCAAATTTCGTGGAATTACGCAATTCGGCATGATAAATTGAACTGTGGAGGTGGTGATTTGTTTATTATTATTATATTATTATTATTTGAAAAGTACGAAAAATTGTTGATATTCAATGACGATCGGTAAGAAGTTCCATTTTCTCACTCCTAACGTCGGTTCTACTGCCAGCCAAATCTCACGATACAGCACATCCTGCATGAGGTTGTTTTTTTTTCCGTATTTTTCTTCCTATGATCCCGCTTGTCAGACCGTTTATGGACAAATATGCCTCCACATATATCACGCATTGTTCATGGAGAAAATGTACGAATTATTTTATACGGACTGGTAAAAACAAAGGCAACAAGAAAATCCACTTACTAATTCGATTTCGGGCGCGCATGATCCAGATTTTAAAAATTTCAAGGCTGATTTTATTTGGGCTCGAAAGAAATTCATAATTGGTATGAATTTTAGTCTTACAGCAAGAGTGGCCACTGTACGACAAAACCAAGCTGAAGAAAAGAATGTACAGTGAATCTACATGACATCGACGCAAATTAGAATTGCTGTCACTAACACTAAGGTGTGAATTAAATCAAATTTACATTTGATTTCCGATTTTAAGGTGCAATTCTCGGTTTATTTGCTCAACGAATTTGGCAAACCTGTCTGAAAATGGAACAATAAGAATTCAGGAGAAAGTTGACATTATTGCGTAGCATATATACAGTATAAACAGGTAAAAACTTAAAACTAAACGAACCAGTTTAGTGTATCGCGTAAGAAACTGCCTGTACGATTGCATAAGAAATATCATTATTTGATTAAATAAATCTTACTGCAGACTTGTCCCAGTTTCGTGTCGCAATCTACGTGCGACATATTTTTTTCCTGGAAAAGGGCGCAATGTTGTTCCCAAATTGTAACAAATGTACGCACCTTGCCAATGTGAGCTCTCCATGTTGTCTGATGCACCTGAACCAGGTAAACAACACAACTCCGAAAAAGTCCTGTTAAAATGCTTGTCCACTTCTGCCGCAGCGTCCCCCCGAAAATACAGCAACAAAACACCTCTCGGGCTGTAATGTGTTTGCACAAATTCCATGTCTGCCCCAGCGCCGATCACAGCTGTTTGTTTGTTCTCGACAAGTTCTTGGTCCGTGCTGTGTAGCAAACTTCTTGAGGATTCCATGAAATTTTCATCCTCGGGTTGAGGCTTTTGCATTTTTGTGCATGAATTTCTGTTAACAGAATTTTACTTTACACAAATGGAACTAATTTTAAAGCTACAAGCCTTGCACATTGAAGAGTTCTCAAGGTCACTGGCGCTGACCAAGTTTGCACCAAACGTGAACGCGAATGAAGGGCGGTGACGGCGAATGTTAAAATCTTTCTCGTGGGAAATAATACGTGATATGACATCATTTCTGAGAGGTCGAAAAATTTTAAACACAAAAGAAAAATTGATCAATAAAGATTTCTTAAAGCATAAACAA
>OZ026595.1:44642496-44714996 GCA_964020085.1 Micromussa lordhowensis
AGAGGGGGGCACGCCTGACGAAATCACAGCAGGGCTGGAAGTGGTAGAAGAGGATTTCCTGTCAGTGTTACCTTCAGTCACGGGCGGGGACACTTTATTCGGATTACCTGAAGGGATCTTTAAATCCGTAAGAGTTGGCTGGGATGTCGACTCATCACCTGCTTTACCAGTTGAGGACAATTTGGTACCCATGGTAACTGTTTTGTCATAATTAGTGGTAATCACCGGCGTTGTAGTTTTCCGAGTTGTCCAAACCGCCTGCTCGGTGTAATCAGGAGTAGAAGTACTGGGAACTGGTTCAGTTGTCGTCGGATTCAAAACGCGGCACAATGAGTTGAAGAAGCGTGCGGCCTCGAGTTCCATCTCGCTGCTGTTATTCAGTGTTCCATAGCATTCTAGTGGTCCAACGGTAAAATACGACCGTGCAGCAGACGAAGGAAACTGGAGAAGAGTTACTGGTAAGTCGGCTTTGTCTGTAACGTACCCTTAAAGATATAGAGAACAAATTGTTGAGAGTTACAAGGGAGAGGGGATTGGGAAGAAACAAAGGGAAGCTAGACACGTGCCATGTCATTCTCGTCACCAGACCGCGTTAGCGGAGATGAACACTCTGCGCAGCCTAGCTTAAGAGAAGACCAACTGCAAGCAGTTCCATTGGAAAGAGAGTTGCAAACGTTTCCTCTACAGGCAGACACTTATCAGATACACATGGTATTCTTTTGCAATCCATGCATCTTATTGATTCATTCTCCTATTGCTTTTTATTCGCCGCAAAATCGCCACTTTAAATGTACATTGGCTTTGAGACGCAGATTAACTCTCGATTTTCGTTTTATTGCTTAAAAAAGCCATAGTTTGTAAGTTTCTGACTTTTACTGTGTATTCTAAACTAGTTTCTGACCGTGACGTATTATTGACTTCACTTCCTAAGACCGAACGGTTTCTTTGCCGTTCCTCGTTAACAATTCTCTCACTGCAAACTCAGTTTCCTAGTCTAGTTGCATAACGTTCATCCTTGGCAGGAAAGCAGCCTACCTTTATCTTCTCTCCATGTCTTGTCCCCAATGTCGCAGTTGCAAGGCAGTCTGGGATCTGCACACGTTCGGTTTACTCCGCATGCGCACTTGTTACTACCCGCAGGCGCGCCTGGCCAGTGGTCCGTTATTGTTTTCACACCACCTCCTCCCCAGAGCACGGGAAACAAAGGTGAATGCATAAGTTTAGTCTCAAAACACTTGAAGCTCACAAACTGACGACATCGCTCGCTGTGTGCTATCAAAGCCTTGATCCCTTCGAGGTCATCTTGATACTTTACATAATGAATGTATACTAGATCCATGTGGTTAACATCTGCAGACACGACAAGCTGAGGTCCAATTTTGTTATGATTGATGAGCGATACCGTCTGGTTTTCATCAGTCACGTTGCAAAGCACCTTCAGAGGGCCAGCAGGTCCTTCAGCGTCCGAGTCCACTTTACAATAGGCGTCTTCAGCTAGGCCAAGATTCTTGTACTCCTGGCAGGTCCTTAAGTAAATGGGTCGTTCGCATCGAGGCCCACGGTAAAATGTCCTTTGGCAATTGCATGAGAAAGCGCGTGAACCAGACCGTGCCTCGCTGCATGTACCGCAGTGCAAACATGGATTTGGAAAACAATGGCTGGAGATGTTGCACTGGTTGTGTACAGTGCCTTGAATGTACACAAATGGTATACGCTCTAAATCGACGACGTGGTCGTCCACATGTAAATCGTGAATACATCCGAAGAAGTTCGGGCCTCTGTCGGGATATCCGATGAAGACAAAGTCACTGAAATGTTTAGCTTGATTCAGGAATGGATTTTCGTGCCTTAATTCTGGTAGTTGATCTACTTTAAGTCTCATCTCTGCTTTGCCGACAACGGCCGAGAGATCATGCCACTCTCCATCGTTCAATCCCTCCCCTTGGCTTATCTGAATCACTGCATTTCTTACTGTCAGCCGAAACTGGAGAAAAACTTTTCCTTGTACCAGGGAAACACCCACATATCTATAGGGATACAATCCTTTAACTACTAGGATTCCGTCTGCAAAGTAAGTTCGAAACTGCATTTTAACCCGTAAGTGATGTCTGTCTGTCGTCCGCGACGGAAGGTAAATGTAACTTTTTTGATGCTGAAAACTCAGCGTTGCAAAATTTGCATGGCGGCAGATTTTTCCGGGTGAACCAAACACCCTGGCCTTTCCATCTGTCTTGGTTTGGAATGCCAATATGTTCCGTTTGTCGAAATACACGTCTCGAAGACAACCACTGAGATTTGCCGACGGGTTATATCTTTGAAGAATGTTGAATGTGTGTTGAGGCACTCCACCAGCGAAAGCGAAGCCTGCATTAATATTAAGCCTGGAGAATTTACTACGCAAGACAGTGTGGTATTTTTGCCCGCGAAGACTAACATTTAAATGCCTCCCGACCAGCTTCAACTTCACTGTGTGCCAGTAATTATCTGCCAAGTTGTCTTCAAGCAAAAGATCCCCTGTTGGAATGACAAGGTCGTCACCGAGGTTTACAGTGATTCTGCAATGAAAGAAAAGGCACAATGTAATTGATCAGTTGCGATGTATAGAAACACCTCATGTTGATCCGATTTTTCTATGTTAGTAAACTATTATTTTCAAGTTTCCTTCAATGTAAAGTTAGTTTTGCACTCGGCCAAAACAACTCAAAATCACGT
Source organism: Micromussa lordhowensis (assembly GCA_964020085.1). Classification (NCBI taxonomy): domain Eukaryota; kingdom Metazoa; phylum Cnidaria; class Anthozoa; order Scleractinia; family Lobophylliidae; genus Micromussa; species Micromussa lordhowensis. Next base: position 44,645,209 of record OZ026595.1, read on the forward strand.
GACTGAGCTCCTGTGGAACATAAAAATGCTAACAAAATAAGCTCGAGCCGGCCTGGGTTCGCAATAACAACTTCAAAAGCTAACGGTGGCAAATAAACCAAAATCACGGGTACTTTCTATTTTACCAACAATTCTGGAAAACTTCGTTTCGGTTCGGTCTGACCGGAATATTCGGGACCACCTTTGTAGCTGGCCCACTTTGATGGGCCCGCCGGTCAGAGAGGTCGGGCCGAAATTTGAAAACTGGTTCGTTGCCGTTCTTTTTCACTTACTGTATGTGGGCGATGAAGGAAAGGAAAAGACAATGGTAAGAGCAATTTTTTCTCGGTTGGCCCGGTTAGATTGCTGTGTGTATGTGTGTATTCCACAGCGGTATTCTAACGTTAGTATTAGTATTAATTTCTCTTTTCATAGAGGCGTGCTTAGGAACTCTACCTCAGTTGTTCCGCCAAAGGCCGATTTACACGGTACGACTTTGTCGCATACGACTAGTTTACGAAAGGCCTACGACATGAATTGTTTCGTGTAAATCAAACCTACATCTCGCTTACGACTGTTGTGTGCGTCAAAAAAATTGTCGTAGGATTTTAAAACATGTTTTAAAACGCTGCGACAATCGTAGCCGACCTATATAGAGCATACGTATTTTGTGACAAATTTCTACTCAGTAGGGGACGAAAGAGAAGTTTTCTTCCGTCAAAATGGCGGACGAAGTTGATGTTGACTGGTTCACATGAAGTCGTTTCTCGAAAAGTACGGAACGGATTAAAGCGAAAAACATCTCGTTACAAAGATTTTTCAAAGCGCAGGACAGCTAAAATATTTTATTACGTTTGTTAGAATTTTTTCGCTCCGTAAATCCCGGTGAAAACTTTTGCATATTTAATTTTGTAAGTGAAAATGTCGTACCTGTGTAAATGGTCCCAAGTCATGTCGTAGGCCTGTCGTAAGCTTGCCGCATGCGTCAAAGTCGTACCGTGTAAATCGGCCCTTAGAACGTTCATAAAATGTCTCAGATAAAGTGACCAGGCTAAAAGATTCAAAATTGAGAATGGCCATGTTACCTTCGAAAGTAAAAAAAAAAATAACAAAAAAGCAAAAATAAAAGATAGCTGTTTTAAAAAAGTACAGTTTGCCTCAGATCGTTTAACTTTGCTTGTTTCTTTTTGAAGTATATTTTCTAAATAAGGGACTGTTTTTTCCCGCACACGAGAGTCGATTTCCATAGAAGCGACGTGATTCATTGGTAGAACGAATCTTGATGACAAAAAAATGCGGGAAAATAGCGAACAGATAACAAGCTGGATGGTAAAGCCGAACGCGTTGTTTTCACCTCAGCCTGTCTTGGCAGTATACTCGATTTGCCGGGCTTTTCGCTTATCATGGCCAAAAAATCGATCAGAGATTGCTACCTTGCCATCGTCACTGAAAGAACGACAGGGACAAAACGTATTCAAGAAGAAACCGAAAAGCCAAGCGAGATCAAAGTTTGTCGAACGATGACACTTTGCCATTTGTTTTTGATAACTACAATTTCAAGACACTTGTGAACCATTTTAAGTGACAGCAATCAGAGTATTCCATTTTGAGTCCCACGGCCTGAAAAGTGCGGAAAACGCGGACGCTGGACTCCGCCAACCCAGAATTTTAGCCTGGGATTTATGTAGAAGTCAAGACCCTCCTCACGTATCCTGTGTCCACGTTTGCTGCGGAGAGACACTTCAGCAGCATGAAGAGGCTTAGGATGCCACTTCGAAGCGTTATGTCTGAAGCGAGTTTGTCCTCGCTATCCGTGATACATGTTCATAAACACAAAGAAATCGACTTTAATATGGTTATTTCAGACTTCGCCGGTAAAAAATACAGATAATTAGCTCTGTGCTTGTAAAGGGAAACCATTACAATTTCTATGAAAGCTGACCACAGTTATATTCTTACATAGCTTTAGACTCAATGTTTGTAGTTCTTGAAGATCTAGATGTACAGTTTGATTGTTTTGGGTACATTTGTAAGAAGCGCGCACATAAGTGAAACTTAACTAGGCCACAATTACATCACCGTAGGTGATTTGACATGTGTCACGCATCGGTAAAAAATCACTCATTTGTAAATAAAAGTCTGATATACTACAAGCTTGTTGGCTTATAAATAATCAGCGATTGTCTTTGAGGTGCTGCAGTCAATGAACCGAAAAAATTGTCATTACGACTTGGTTGTCATTTCATATACAGTCAAAACGCTAGGCTTACAAAATAACCTCGCTTTTAATCAAGTCACCTGAAAAAGATTTGGAACTTAGAGGTTGGGGTTGGGGGGGGAGGGGTTATTTGGAAAATTGTGCGTACCTCCGGAAAAATCCTGGCTACGCCCCTGAATAGAGTTGATAATACAGTACCAGGGGATATAATGACTGTAAGAAAATCCCCTCAGGGAGAGGGTGTGGCCTTAAAAGCCAAATTAATTGTGTCATTGTTAGGGTAGAACTGTCTGAACTGATATTATAAAACAGTATGGCACAACAAGAAATCAATAACTTCTAGCTCTTATGGTAAACCACAACAATAAACCCGTAAATTCACCACAAATCCCATTCAGAGAAAATGTACTTGTGTAATGGAATTTTTTAAGTGTATCTTAATATTTTATGTAACTACGTTTTTTGTCATGTTTCTTTCTTTCAAAGTCTTTGAAGTTGCATCAATGGTCGAAATTGAAGTCGCATCAATGGCCGAAGTTGCATCAATGGTCGGGTATAATTCAGATCTGAAAGAAAATATTGAGGGTTCTGAAGAGGGGGTTATGGGGATAAATCCCATTTCACAGTCAATTTTTTTCCCAAATCCCAATGCCATCCTCTTTTGTTTTTTGTTATTCCCAGTCCCAGTGACCAAAGTCTCATTGTCCTGGTTGAAAAAATTAAGGCAAATCCTAGTTTTCATTTTACCCCTTCATACCCCTAGAGATGGGTGGAGATTTTGCATGGAATGGTGGGGGCGGGGGGGGGGGGGGGGCAGGGGGGGGCAGGGGGGTACTTCCTCTCCCTTTTAGATGGGAGTCTTTGTGTAAAGCCCTAAACTGTTCATCAAAAGGTGCAAAAAGTATATTTCAGAGTACATAACTGGGAAGGGCATACTCCCCCACCCCCTTACACTTCCCAGGTTAAATTGTCAAGCCTCCTGCTACAGGTTCTTGCTTGCATGCAAAATTTAGAAAGAAAAATGAATAAGGCTTTCTGGACTTCTGGTACCGCTGAGTAAATTTAAGAAAGCGGCTATAATTTTCAGATTCACTCACGATAAAGCCTGGGATAGCAAACACTTCGAAACTACCGATCGACTACTCAAACAGGGAAATGCTCGAACAAAATAAGGTTGACCACGATGTCTTGTTTAAATACAGACCACTTCTGGATTAAAATTTACGAGATGCGTTTCTAAACACGGAGATGCTTTCCAATTAACTTGCTTTTTTAAACGATTGTTGATCCTGTTCAACTATTTGCTGCCGCTTAATTGAAACTTAAACAAATGTTCTCAAACTGTTTCAAACGATTGTGACGTACAGAACATACTGTGAAAAAACCCTGGAAACATTGAAAGCAACTGCTGCCTTATCTAAAATAAATACACATTTGTGGAAACTGAAAAACAAATACGCGTGGTTTCGAAGAGCAGTAAAATCGCAAAGAAGGCTTTTTCGTCTATTAAATTAGCGTGTCGCAAATTGTGTTCAGATACAAAGATCATATACGCGTTCAATTTCTCTTTCGCGTAAATTTGTCAGATGTTTCGCTCTGTGAAGCCCTGAAAATGTAATTATACAAAAGCTTTGAAGATTAAAACATTCAGAATTACCTTGCTAATGTGCAATGCAGGGGCAATGCATCGTCTACGAATTGCTATGAATAACCGAGTCTTCATATTTTATCGTAATTGGATGCCAACAATTGTTTATTTTCCTGGAGCGAATAACAAAAATCTATTAACGCGATGTTTCGTTCTTTTAGCTGACCCACGGTTGTCAGTGATATAAAGAACTATTTTCAACTGATTGGAAAGGATGATTTAGCTATAGTAAGTGGGCAGAGGAGGTTGGCCATGAGTCGAACTGCATTATAGATTACAATTTTTTTTTCTTGATCCCTAGTATACAAACCTGACAATTCTACAGTAAAATAGACATCATACCTGAGCTTTCCACGAACTAAATCGAGCAAGAGAAAATCCGCCTGTTCTAGTTCACTTCCAATATAAACCAGCAGGCCATTCGGATGAACCGTCTTGAAATCAAGCATCATCGAATGTTTCTTGATCCGTGATAACCAAGGCATCGAGCTCAAGTTGTACGCTACAAAATCGTCGCCATCAACTCGTATTTCTTGGCTACCTGTCTTCAAAATCATGCAGAATACGAGGACAAAGACAAAAAAACCCGTCCGAAAATGCTCCATGTTTACAACGGTCTGAAAAAAACAAACGAGACTTTGTTCACGTGGGAAAAGATTTTCAAGATATTGACGTCCTTCATTTGATTGACTGACGGATAGCAAACTCCTCCCTTCACTATGTTGGCTTTATTAGGGTTATGGCGGGTGGATGCTGTCAAAATTAGTAATACCAAATTGAATGGCGATTTACCAAAATGAATGGATCACGTTTAAATTGAATGGCTCACCAAACTGAATGGCTCGTTAAAAATTGAATGGCATACTATCAAACTGAATGGCGATTTACCAAAATGAATGGATCACTATTGGACCTATTGAATTGAATGGCTCGTTACCAATACGAATGGATCACGCTAAATTGAATGGCTCACAAATGGAATGGTTCATTGTAAACTGAATGGCATACTTCCAAATAAAATGAATGGATCATGTTCAAATTGAATGGCGATTTACCAAAATGAATGGATCACGGTTGGATGGCCCACCGCGAACTGAATTCTGGGCTACGCTCAAGGAGCCTGGGATAGACTGAAGTCCTCTGGGGTTTTCGCGCCCTTCAAGAAACATGGCGGCCAGAACTCCTTGTAATGCAAGCCAGAGATCATTAATCGGAAATCCAACCAATATTTCGGTTTTGGATGGAGTCTTACTTTCAAGATTGAAAAGATGTGAAATATAATTGCCATTAATGAAGTCAGTACTTCTCTACTGAAAGGAATGCTACAGGTGTTTTGACTGTACTGTCAAGTGAACCTCTACAATGTGATGTAAACATCAGGCTTTCAGATTACAGTATTTTATTTCATTTTCATGCTAAAACTTCAGTGAACAATCAAAGAAAACATATTATGATGTACAGTGTACATGTGATGAACATTCTAGTTTCTTGTCCACTTTATATTTCTTGATTTAAGCTTAAAGAGAGTCTTGAACACAGTATCAGAAATAAAGTTCAGTTATCTTGCTATAGTAAATGTTAGCACCTTACTTTTTCCGGTATGCTTGTTACATGTACATTTCTCGTGCTGTTCTTGAAATAGTTAACATTTCCTATTACAAACAAATCCAAATATCTGATTCCCTCTTTGAGATGCACCTGCACGGAATTATGGTAGTTGTATTCAATGAAACAAGTCCAAGACTTGGCAACATTAAATACAACCACCATGATTCTCTGTAAGTGTGTCTCATATGGCCTGAAATATCAGTCATCTCCCGCCCTTAGCCTTCCATGGGCAAGAGACGCGTCTCTCGCCCGGGGAAGGCTGAGGGCGGGAGATGGCTGACATTTCAGGCTATATGAGACACACCTACAGAGAATCATGGTCTCATAGAGAAAATTAGGCAACCAGATCCTTACAATATCCAATAAATACAGATGCTTTCATTTGCTAAGATTGACAGGAAGTGATAAAAGCTCTAGTCTGCATGTACAGATCAATTCCATGACAATCACTGAGAGAGAGGGGATCAACCAAACTAAGAAGCCTGAACATCTCTTGATCACTGAGAACTGATTGTGTCTCAGGGACATCAACTGTGCTCTCACAGGGTTCCAGCTGTGGCAATGGCCCATCCCAGTCAATTCCATAAGCTTCCACTTCATTCTAACATACACATTAAGAAGTTACATATAAACAACATAACATTACACAACTGGAATGATGTTTGTAATCAGATGGGTTTTCAGTCCAATTAAATGCTTCTTTATATGCATGTACAAGAAAATTGCATTTGTTATTTCATCTTTTGAATAAAATCTCAAATTTTTTTCTTTGCCGCCTATAATTATCAAGCACAAAAAACCGAATGAATTGAAATTACACGTATTTCTAAAATGGTTATTTGTTCACACTGTCAAGAGGTTGAAATGTTGAGAGGTTATATGAATGACTGGTTGTTTGACAAGGACAGCACCTAAAAACATATTCAACTTACAATTGAATAGTTGAATAATATTCACATTGAATAATTTAATGCCTTTTCTCTGTGCTTCTCACAGTATGACAATCTCACCTCGGAAAGTTGATCATAAACTTCCTCTGCAGGTAGCTGGCCAGATCCTCTCATCTGAAGCAGGCCTAAAATGTCGCCAACCCTAACCCCGAACCCTCGCGCGCCCGGCCGCCCGCCCAAGTGGGAGGGTTTGTGGCACGCGCCCGGCCGCCCGCCAAAGTGGGAGGGTTGGTTTGGGGGGACCACCCGCCAAAGTGGGAGGGTTGGTGGGGGGGGGGGGGGGCGCCCCAGTCTCTCTCTCTTCCTCTCTCTCTACCTTCTACCATCCAACGAATATAAAAAAAGACAACCCTACAGTCTTTTGCGTTAACCTACATCCTTTTAATGTATGTGCCTTTGTTTCATCTTAAGGGTGATGGATCTAGCATACAGTAGTGGTGATAGAGTCGTGGGGATTGCGGTGGTTGCCATTGATGGCCTAGTGGAAAATGGATGAGCATATGATGGGGATGAGCCGGTTTCCAGATGTGCATAAGCGGAGAATTGACCAGTGTGTGGTGCTGATCATTAATCACTAATAAACGATCACAGATGTAACAAGGTTCGAAGTGCAGGTAAATGGAATGCCAGCCCCGTTTTAGTCGGTCGTGGGCCTGTTGCCGATCGGCCATCCATTGTATTGTCTGTCGCAGTTCCGGCGGTAGTCTATCCCAGTGACTGAGTATCTAGCTTTGTAAAAGTAAAAAGCTTTTGAGTGGGACTGGCACGACCCCGCCACCTTATAAAAAAAAAAATACCAGCGCTCCTCGCCCGTCTCTTGCTCGTAACGAGAGGTCCGACGTAAGAGCCTCAAATCTTTCGGAGAGGTCATGATCAGAGTCTTTAGGCACTGACGCATCGCTCACGACCCGCACGGGGGTGGGGTGGGAGAACGTGTTGCACGCGCCCGTCGCAAGACGGAGAAAAGAATGATCCGATTGAAAATTGAAAAGCGTGTTAATGTGCATGATAATCCCCTTGACCATGTTGTCTTTTAATACGTATTATTTTAGTTGGCTGCTTTTTGTTTCTGGGCAGGTCCCTTAGTGGCTTCGTTGAGTTCACAGACCCTCCCCCATTGGGTCAATTAAGTTAAAATGTCTGGATGATGCATTTGGCGGGCTATGTCTTCGGGTGTCGTGCCCAGACTATTCGCGACTTGGAGGTTGGCATCTTTCATGATTAGATGTCGTACGGTGGGCAGGTTAACCTCCCGGCAGGCCAGGAACAAGAGCATTTGACTCTGTAATAATAATGAGACCAGAATTAGACTTACAAGCGAGCTATCATTCTGACACAATATAGGTGGACTGACCTTTCGATCAGGAGCATCCTTCTTGGCCCCTCTCTGGACTAATTCTTGGGTTATGGAGCAGTTGTCGACGGAGGCAGCCCAATGCAGCGCACTTTTGCCTAGCCCAGATTTAAAATAAAGGTATTAGAGAGAGAGAGAGAGAGATCACTTTCTAAAAGAAGAGAAAAAACTCTACCTACCTGCCTTATCCGTCCTGTTAATATCGACCCCGACTGTAATGGACTCACGTACTAGTAATCATGTTTAGCAGCCAGGATCACCGGGGTGGTTCCATCGTCCATGCTAGCCTTCAGATCCGTATGACGATATCGTAGCAAGATCTGCGCGATAATATTAAAAACAATAGCCTGCCTTAATGCGCTTTTTCCGTTTCGTTCACTTAGCAGATAGATTACTTGAAATACTTCCTCGCCATCCGCTCCGATAGCCAAGTGTAACGGTGTTCGGTGGAAATTGTGCCTGGCGTTGGCATTAGCCTCGTGAACGAGTAGTTTGGCGACTTGGGTTTTGCCTTGTCTGGCCGCCAGATGAAGAGGTGTTTCGTCCCCATCTGTTAGACTTTGACCGTTGGCGCCCAGCCTCAATAATTCCGAGACCATCTTGACGGCAGGCTCGATTTCCAACGCTTCAAAAAAAATAGGAGAGGGCGCGGGAAAGAGATTAACATGATTTACCAACTGAGCTATAGACTGCTGGCAGTCTGTCTTTCTCTCGAAATTTCAGCAGGGATTATGAGGCAAAACGCTTTAGCCTAAAGGGGAATGGGACGAGACATGGGCGCGGCACGCAGGAGAAGAAAAACAGACTACACACTCTACTCATCTTTTTTAGGACATCCACACTTGTAAGAATAATAAAATTAACTAATTGAAATCGACTTTTCTTGCGGGAGTAATATGAACCGTTGCTCAAAACTCTTGCGTTATGTTTACGAAATGCCAAATGCTTTTATCGGGCGAATTTCGCAAGCAGAGCCTCAGAAGCGTGCTTCGCGTCGTGCGTGCTTTGTGAGTCTACATTTAAAGTTCAAAATGCGACAGAATTCAATACATTTGACAAACTTTTATTTGAAAATCTGGGACATTCGATCGCATTTCCAACAATCCAAGCTATTCGATCCCGTTTCCAACAATCCAAGTTATTCTTCCAGAGTCTGTGGGAAATGAGTGTTAATATAAAATGCTGAACGCTGTTGAGCTATCCCGTTTCTTAAAGGCTAATTTAAACTCCGTCGTAGCCGACGTTGAAGCAACTTAGGATGACTGCGAGACTCAACAACTCTGGAAGTGTAAATCGAAACCTCCAACGACCGGAGAAAAGCCAAAGTCTGCCAAGACTCCCACTGCAGAACTAGGGAGTCAAGCGTCTGTATCAAGGACATCGACAACAGCTTATATCTGTTCAGCCTTTGTTATGCTTCGCGCGAAACTTATGACGCTTTACTCTTCTGTCAACTATCTGTCATCGGGCAGATTTCGACCAATCAGGTACTCCGTTTCTGGGCTGACGGAGGGTTTGAAAAGTTAAAAAGAGGTCGCAGACGGTTTTTTCTCGTCTCGCCTTCTTTCCTTCTCGGCCATACTGCCATTACCGCTCTTTTGTGTTCGCGATGACTAAACACTCGTCTAAGCCCGGCAGTCTAAGTGACGCTTAGAGAAAAAACCGGCTGCAAGCAGACTAACTGAGCTATCAAGCCGTCTAAGAGCTGGCCACTTGTTGGTTTCTTCCAGTTGCTGTAGGCGAGTTACCGTCTGAGCAACGGACAAAGGCTCCCAATGCGTTCTTCCCTTAAAATACGAGTGTTTTCTTTTACAAAAGAAGTTAGGCACTCGACAGGCTGGAAACTATGGCGGGAGATAACACTAAAGAACTAGAAAACTAAAAGCGCTGAAGAGCATCAGTGCGCGCGCATACGGTTTGGATGCGAAAACTCTAGAAACTGGTCACAATGAACACACAGCCAGACTTGGGTCCAACAATAGTTTATTTAAAAAAGATCCGGCTATAAGGTTAGTTGTACTGACTTAGTTATCAAAGTTTTTGAGCTTTGTTTTACAGACTTTGTTAAAGTTATAGTAACTGACAGAAAGAAGAACCCATGGTAACTCAGTTAAATAGAATTTAATAAAAGATTGATGATCAGGAAAGAAACCCGTCTGCCAAATTAAATAAAACAAAATACAAATACACTAAGGTCGCCACCGAGATGAAAATAAACAGCGACTCAGTTAAACATACAGTGCTATAGTCGTGGGCTACAACCTGGCTTTGCTGTTGAACTAATAACGAAATATACTACTGTTGGCTTTTCTGAACGATTTTGGACGAATACGTAGAAAGCTTTCAAAAAACGACAAATGATTATATATATTAACGTTACGATCTTGCTGCCCTTTACGCCACTGCCGCCGCCATGGTGACGACTGATTGAAAGTTTACGATCTAACTGGGAGAAACACTTGCATGGCTATAATTATTCAAACATCTGAAAAACTCTTGAATTTGAATTCGCCACCGAGTTGAATATAAACGGTTAAAACGTACAGTGCTATAACCGTGAGTTACAACCTGGCTTGGTTGTTCAACTAAGATGGAAGTATACTTCTGTTAGCTTTTCTGAACAATTTTCAACGAATGAGCATAAAACTTCAAAAAAAAAAACACACACACACACACGTACAAATGATTAAATGCGGATAAATGTCACGGTGTAACTGGGCAAAACACTTGTATACTGAGTAATCATTTGGTACAGTCGGAGTAAGGAATAGTTCAAGTCTGTCGGTAGAACAGCATTTTACCATACCTCCAAGTGAAAACTTTCCCATGATGATGCTGCAGAAGAGGGTTTATAATAATACTGGCAGTTGACTGTGCCACCACCAGAGGATGACCATGAATGGACTCCAGTCCCATCTAAGCGAATATACAAGTGAGGAAACTGGACACTTCGAAATGAGACGACTCCATTGGTTTCTTGTCTGAGAAAATACGATTCCCAGGAGCTTGCTGTAAACTGGCAATTTACTTCCCCTCCCCCACCTCCCCCAGTGTCAATAGAACTGTCCATACCTTTGCTGTCCATGCGGATAAACACATGCCTGAACTGTACACTTTCTATCACCACTTTGTAGGATGCCTGGGGTGCTAATGAAGGAGCCATTTCCACAGGGTATATGTAAAAGCTTTCCCATGGCGCTGGTGGCTTGTACTGGCAGTTCACAGTCCCGCCTCCAGGTCCTTGCCAGTGAGTTACTCCTGTACCGTCACAACGAAGGTAGACATCGGGGAATTCTACTGACCTCAACGATTTTTTCTTCAGGCCATTCATCCTTTCCAGAAAACGTGAAATCATCTCGGTCGTGAACCGTGGTGCGGAGTTAGGACATCCACCATAGCTGTGAACTGCGAGAACGGTCCAATAACCACCGTACCAGGTGTAGACTGGGCTGCCACTTTGTCCGCCCATTGTATCATTCATGTAGTAAATCCTGTTGGCTGTGTAGCTCGAGATTGAACCTCCTGTGATCCACATAGTTCCTCGTGACTTGTCACCTGGATACCCACAATTGGTTACAATACGGTTGTTTAGCTCTTCATACGGCATAATCGCTGACCAACCGAAGCCATCGTCAGAAGCCCCTGGAAGGAGAATAAGGCCATAGTCCTGGTCTGCAGCGCCTGTGGCGATGTACTCGGGTGATGCATAGATGTCGTTTGGTCCAACGTCAACCGCTGGCTGTCCTGGGAAGGTCACTGTGATCTTGTTAGCGTACGCTCCTTGCACATACGTACAGTGGCCACTAGTGACAATGGCTGTACGATTGACGTCAGGGAGATGGATCTTGAATCCACTACCTCTATACATCACACCACGGGCACTCTGTATTAACAGAGAGCAAATCCATTTGTATGGAGGAGAGGTCATTGGATCTACTCGCACTCGTTCATCCTTTCCGCAGACCGCCTTAGGTAAAGAAGAACCTTCTACAGCTGGCAGTGCCATCCTGAACATGATTCTAGAGTAGTGCCGTGCGTTATATTGTAACCTAAAAGAATATATCATAGAGATATGAGATAGGAGAAGGCGTTTCTCAGGATCAATTAACTTATTCTCTTAATTAAAGTGATGAGCTGATTTGCTTTTGAGCAGGTCAGCAACCAGCAATGTTACATCGAAACAGTGAAAGGAATGAAAAAACCGCGAACTAAAAAAATCAACTAAAAAAGAGAGGAGAGAGAGCTACCGGTATCTACACAGAAACAAGAAACAGAGAACTAGACTGATGATGAAACAAGCAATTGTGAGTGAGATTGTGAGATGATAGCCCGCTAATCGACTAAACGTCTAATGGCTAAATCACAGAGCATAACAAGTACAAGTATTATCACAAAATCACGGAAATTTTTGCTTTAATTTACAACTGCCAGTGACCAGGCAATACTAAGACAATTTATGCTTGACACGATCTCCAACAATCTTTGGACATTTTTTATCCTCAATACCCCTGTAATGAAAATTCATTTAATTTTCACCTCAGACTTTGGAAAATGTTAATTTAACCCATTGCTTGTTGGTTAAACATGTTGTTTCTTTAACTTTGACTATGCATTACACATTACACTTTTCGTTTTCATTCACGACGTATACTAGCCGTCAAACCTATTAGCCTAAATTACCTTTGAAGATACATGAAATTGTGTGATATAATAATTGCTTAACAGGTTGGCTTTCCTGTTAGGTTTAAAGTATAACCAAGATCATGTACCTGTTTAAGTTGTCAAATCAAATACAAAGAAAGTCGTTGCCACCTCAGTTAAAAAAAGATACAGAAAGAATTGAAAAGCGAACAAGTGAACAAGAAGGTGTAGCTTACCGTTTAAGTTTGGCCTCTGAGATGTGAGTGATTAAATAAATCGAGGGCGAACGTTTAAAAAATCATAACGAGGAACCAAACTGTCACTGAGTTGCATGCTTAAAATTCCTCTGCTCCGCTTCGCTTCCTCGTCTTCCTCTGCTCCGCCTCCGGGAACGAAGAATGATTATGCAGTGCCGTACGGAAAAATGATTGAATCATCTCTGCCCTTAGCGACTACAATGATTAATGAAACAGCCTAAAGTTGCGATGGTTTCTTTTAAGGGAGCCATTCTTTTGTACAAAACAAAATGTTTCCCTCACCGAATTTAATAGCGGTTCATTTGTCGAAAAGTCAATAAAACGGTATTAAAACACTAAAATTTATATTCTTTTAGTTTCAACTTTGTTTTTTCAACGATCATGTTCATTTGGTCTGTCATGGCCATTTTCGATGTGAAAGTTGCTTCCTTGCCTAAACTTTGGCAGTAGTAATGATATATTTTGAGTTGTTTGTCATCGATTGCATGATCCAAGCGAAAATTTTAAGTCAGCCGACCTTACCTTGGAATTTGCATCCGCTTCTAAAGACAAAAGCTTTGTTACACTTACTGATCACTAGTTATTTTGTTATTGAAGTTGCACCAGTTTCAACCTGGAAAGCTTTCAGTAAAAGAACTGATAAATAGCTGTGATATTTTAAAACAGATTAGCAAAAGTTTCCTGATCAATTTATTCGATTTTCTGTCTTAAATGTTAGCGGTTCGTCGCAAAGTCGATGAAGCGGTATTGATAGACTAAACTTCGTATTAATTGTTTTAGTTTCAAATTCCTTCTTCCACTGATCATCATCTGGTCTGTCATGTCTACATACTGTATATGGTATCGTTTTCAATGAGAAAGTTTCTTCCTTGCCTAACGTTTGGCAGTGGAAATGATACATTTTGAGTTTTCTGTCAGCAATGTCGTGAACTAAGGCCCGGATCAAACGCCGAACTTCACATGAGCCGAATAAACTGATCAGGAAACTCAGTTTGCTAAGTAATCTGTTTTATATATATATCTATCAGTTCTTTTACTGAAAGCTTTCCAGGTTGAAACTGGTGCAACTTCAATAACAAAATAACTAGTGATCAGTAAGTGTAACAAAGCTTTTGTCTTTAGAAGCGGATGCAAATTCCAAGGTAAGGTCGGCTGACTTAAAATTTTCGCTTGGATCATGCAATCGATGACAAACAACTCAAAATATATCATTACCACTGCCAAAGTTTAGGCAAGGAAGAAACTTTCACATCGAAAATGGCCATGACAGACCAAATGAACATGATCGTTGAAAAAACAAAGTTGAAACTAAAAGAATATAAATTTTAGTGTTTTAATACCGTTTCATTGACTTTTCGACAAATGAACCGCTATTAAATTCGGCGAGGGAAACATTTTGTTTTGTACAAAAGAATGCCTCCCTTAAAAGAAACCATCGCAACTTTAGGCTGTTTCATTAATCATTGTAGTCGCTAAGGGCAGAGATGATTCAATCATTTTTCCGTACGGCACTGCATAATCATTCTTCGTTCCCGGAGGCGGAGCAGAGGAAGACGAGGAAGCGAAGCGGAGCAGAGGAATTTTAAGCATGCAACTCAGTGACAGTTTGGTTCCTCGTTATGATTTTTTAAACGTTCGCCCTCGATTTATTTAATCACTCACATCTCAGAGGCCAAACTTAAGAGCCAATTTCTCTAAGAATCGAGAATGAGAGGACAGTCGTGAAATTTTGGATTTTTTCATATTTTGCTCAGTTAACCTCTATAGTGAGTTGTTTTCGAAAATACCATTCAAAAGTTCTGAAGCGCTTTAGTTTTTTCAAAATCGAGGAAAGTTCGAAAATCGCCATTTTAGCCTCCAGCCGCTACCGAAAATGGCGGAAAATTGTGCATTTTCTTTTCGCTCATAAAGATCAACGCTATAATATCTATCAATACCCTTTGGATATATGATAGTGCATGTCTTGGTGTTTCTAACGCATTAATTTGATTTGGAAAAGCTGCTGTGTTTATAATATTTTAGGCCGATTCAAATATCTTTATCGAAGCTCTTAAGCGGAAAGGCTAATTTTAGCTAATTTCAATACCATTAAAAGCCCACTGGTACATTGAATTTGAAGTCAAAACTACAATTTTCTAAAAGCCCGTATTCTATAGTATTTTGTGTGAAAGTCTTTTCCGCGGCCCGGAAAAAGTACTCTGTCGAGAGACATCAACGTGAAGTACATTTTGGACCATTCGTCATGAGTGAAACGAACATGGAACTTACACAGTGACTTTCATCAAAAACGAAAACAGGCGAATGGTAAACTTTTTCGTCAATCCGGTAGCTTTAACCTTGTTTTCACACAAGGTTATATTCCCTGTAGATAACAACAATAAAAAGTTTAGAAACATTCGCAGTAAAATAAAAATATAGGCTGCGTTTGGGTACATGTAAAGTTATGCAAATTCTTCGAGTGAAACGAACATGGAACTTGAACAGTGACCAACAACGGAAATTGGCGAATGGAAATCTTTTTCGTAATTTCGGATGTATGCCCTTTACATTAACAGCATCATTACACATCTTGAAGGCAGTTGGTGAATCTTAACTTTATTTTCATAAGTTATTTCTGGTCTTTCATGCGGAACATACCATGGGGAGCATCCATCAGTCCTGTGACTGATTAAAAATAATGAATGCAGGTCAACATTTCGTGCAAAGGTCATTGACAAGGTCAAAAATTATTGTTACTCGACGACAATTAAATTTAACAACTGTTCATGCGACAATACCAGCGTTTTTACCTGCTATTAAAGTTCAACACTATATATATATATATATATATTTTTTTTTTTTTGCGTAAGAACTAATCTGCTGAAAACGCGCTGGTAAAACATTGCGTGACCATATGGCCAAACAATACTGTCATTTGTCGATGCTAAAACTGAAATATTCTGGCGTTTTAAAACAACGTAGAATAAAACTGCTCTATATGAGGAACACAGATTGCAATTTTTGGTATCTTGACTTCAATGTTCAAGCTGCCAAACAGTTCAATATTTAGGAACAAACGGCAACTGAAAACAATTCAGTACAGCGGCGAGAAAAAAAACGTCTATCTTATAAAAATCTCTTACTCTCCTTGCCGTGGTTACAATGGCTTCGTCTGGCGAAAAAAAATCTAACAGCTTACTGCAACGATTTCACGGTAATAAAGCTCACAGTGAGTAAACTGGACGAGCGCAGAAGTATACGAGTGAGCAAACGTTCAAATACAGATTCCAAGCCCGTAACAGCCGTGATATGACTAATGTACAGTAAGGACTGGTGACTAGAGGTAAAAACGCTTCGTGCGTTCAAACTATTATTGCAGAAGGGGGCAACTGCTAACGTGTTTTTGAAGGAGAGCCACGTAAGGTGCTTTTCGTCTAACTTGCGGGGATGATACGTGCAACTCCAGGCTCTCACAAAAGACTTGTAACAGCACCACCTTCAGTTTCTTCACTGCCTTGCTCTTAACCAAAGCACAGATGTCGTATTGGTCAACGACGATAGGATTGCAGATTTGTAAGGACGATAGTACTGAGTCTCTGGCTAAACAGAAGTTCATTTGTTCTTCTACCGCAAGCACGTCATGATCCGTAACTGGCTGCTGACGTACCTTAGCTGCCATGCGTGAAAAAAAGAAGATATCTGCTGTGGGGACAAGAATTCCTCTACAAGAAATAACCTCTCCCCATCTATGGCACGAGCACGCCGCATTTTTTTGGCGACAACTTCTGGATCCAGCTTTCTTCCGGAGGCCTGACCGATGTTGAACTTGACCTGAAGGTATGACTTCTGATTTTCGTTAAACCTCTCAACCCTTTTCGCTTCTTTTAAAGCCCAGCCTTCACTGGCTTTCTGTTTGCAGCTCTATGAAACAGCTGAGCTCGGTACTTTGAGAGAGGGAAGAAGACACGCACCCTCCTGAAGGCGGCTCGCATACTGCTGCTTGGCTTAATCCAGCATGGAGTACTTCTCTGGTGACAGCTCGCAAGCTTCAAGAGATAAGTGTCGCTCCAGGGCAGACGACCGTTGAAAAACGCGAACACAGCCCTCCTGGGGGCAGGAATACATGGCTTTGTTGTAGATTGGTTCCTCTGGTTCTACGTGTACCACTTGCCCATCACGTATGCTGGCTCTGATTGAGCTTGGCTGCCTTACCGCCAATCACGTGACCAGAGTTTACTAGGTGTTCGGTCAGTTGACGGGGAACAGCGCAAGCACAACTAATCGAAGGCTTGTAAGGAGCTCACTATCTAACAAGAAAAAAATATATATACATACGCGACCCAACTGGAACAAGAATCTTTGCTGAGCGAAAGATGTAAGCGGACTGTACACTCTTAAGCCCACACTGGCCAGTGGATCCTGCGAGTCCATGGACTGCTATCGAAGAAGGAACAGTGCACCGTGTTCTGTTGCACCGCCAACGAATTCCAAAGAGGTTGCGATGACGGGGACACACCGTAATTGTTAAATGAGACTCTTCAACTTCAAAAATACCTAAAATATTGTACATGAAAATTGAGGGATGATTATTTTGCGGAATGATAAGGTCAAAGAGCTAGACCAAATAAGGGCAGCAATTAGGGAATTTTTGACAAATAATCATTTAAATTATTTGTATTACTTGCAACAATAAGTCTGCTCAACCAAAATAAGACACATTTCTACCGATATTTCTGATGAGCGTGATGAGGGAGAAGACCAGAATTTTGAGGAGGGACATTACCGCAAAAAACGTTGGGGGCGAGGGAGGAATAAGGGAATAAAGAAGGGAGGAGGGAGAAAAGGAAATCCTGGGAATTGGGAGAATTGGATGGGCCTGGATGGGGAAACAATTTTATGCAATATTTAAAGTAAGGAAGAGGGAAAAATTGGCTCAAAACTATGGAGAAGAGAGATTTACCCTCCTGCTCCTCCCCGCCTGCTCTGTAAAAGTCGGCTTCCGAGTACAGTCGGTTATAATTTCTCTCTCTCTCTCTTGGAAAAGGGTTGAGGCCGCCAGGTCTGGCAGGATCACTAAGAAGTCTTAAAGGGTACTTACATAGATTTCATCTAGGTAGGAGTGCTGAAACTGCAATCTTCGTACAGATAAAGAATAACAATATTTTACTGCCTTATGCGGTAGTTCGCCTTGACAATAGCCGTGGCTTTTGAAGGTAAAATTGAATTTTCAGCAAAGTTTTTAGTTACAAATAAATTCTCGTCCTGGCAAAAAACCGTTGTACAGGCATATAAAACTATTAAGTTTAACAGAAAGTAACAGAGTATGTAAACGCAACCCACGTATCTAAATTTGTTTAGTTAGGACTACAATGCAAAACACCCTACCTGCACGAGCAAGCAACAGTTTGGATTCACTGTCCACGCCATCATTGTCACTGACCATTCACTTCTTTTTTACACTGGCCGATTGTTATGCGCTCCACGTTTGCGGGATTTTCTGAACTGGGGCCGCAATTACCACCGACCAAAGTCGAGTACTTACAAAACGTCATGGCAGCGCGCGTAATCGTGCTTCTCAAGAACGAAGCAGTTACTGGAATCTGCACTGCGTAGTATCTCGTAGTGCGATTGACCGGACAACCTAGCTTTTTTGGTAAAAATCTCACAGAATTTGCCGCGCTAGGGAGAAGTCCCCAGGACTTTTCCCAAGGAAAAGTCCCTTTCAGAGTTAACATGAGGGGATTGGTTGTGGGGGATTGTCCCCTCATGTGTACGCGTACGACTAGCAAATGACGTAATACACTGGAACACTTCAAGGGATATTATGGCCCCTTAAACGTTTTATTCGAATCTATGTGCCATACTAGGGAATAGGAAGCAAACTACTCATCTGCTTACGAAAGATGACCGAACAGAGTCAACTGTATCCGGCACAAGAATGGCAGGTCAAGGGTGAGAAATACATTTCAGTGTTGTTATTGTTTTGTTTTGTTTGTGTCAACTGCTCTGCAACTGCTCGCGCTTTGTTAGCATTACCTGGAAGTACCTGGTCACAGGGAACAAGATTTCAAGATTTGATCCGACGAGACTGTTATTTTTAAAGTAGAGTTTAAGTTCACTTAAATTGGTCATGATCGAATATTTACTCCAAACATGATCGATGCAAATGTACGCTGTTGTTTACTCAAGCTTCATGTTTTGGCAGCCGGGCAAGGTTTCAAATGAACTAAATACCCGATAGTCAGAAAGTTTCACAGAATTTCCTCTGAAAGATTCTTCAAACTTCTAGATAGTATTGTTTCTTTAGAAATGTAGAGCGATTCCAAAAATTGTGTTCGTTTCCAAGATGACAAAATGTCCGAGTCCGAGTTCGAGCATACTACAAAATCGGTGTGTGCTTGATACTTTACATCGGCAGATAGAGATATTTATCGGACTGCGACAAAAAGTGTCTTTTAAACCTAATGAGAAGATCCGATGTTCCGTTGGAATAGCCAAGTGAATTCTAAAAATTATTGCGGATTTGTAGTGGACGAATTCTTTAACGGCTTGTGCATACCATAAATTTAATTGCAAGGTTCCTTTTCTTATCCGACTGCCAGTGACAGTCTCAAATAGACTAAATGCCCGGCAGTCAAAATTGTTCACCAAATTCCCACAGAAAGTCTCGTTGAAACGTTTTGAGACTAATTGAAGATTGTTCGGAAATAAAAAACGATTCTCAAAGTTATTTTGGATTTGTAGTGCACAAATTCTCCGAGCTTTGTACATACCAAATTCGCTACGTTCTCGATTTTTGCTTGATCACACTGCCGGTCACGGTCTTCAGTACACAAAATATCTGGCAGTCAAAACGCTCGGATCTTTCTCGAGAATTCCTCTGCTAAGAGTCCAAACTATGTTTTCCAATCACTTGGCATTTCCGAACAAACATCAGATACTCTCAATCTTGATGAAAATCACTGTTCAAGTTCCATGTTCGTTTCACTCGAAGAATTTGCATAACTTTACATGTACCCAAACGTAGCCTATATTTTCATTTTACTGCGAATGTTTCTAAACTTTTTATTGTTGTTATCTACAGGGAATATAACCTTGTGTGAAAACAAGGTTAAAGCGTCCGAAATGACGAAAAAGTTTTCCATTCGCCTGTTTTCGTTTTTGATGAAAGTCACTGTGTAAGTTCCATGTTCCTTTCACTCATGACGAATGGTCCTCAATGTACTTCACGTTGATGTCTCTCGACAGAGTACTTTTTCCGGGCCGCGGAAAAGACTTTCACACAAAATACTATAGAATACGGGCTTTTAGAAAATTGTAGTTTTGACTTCAAATTCAATGTACCAGTGGGCTTTTAATGGTATTGAAATTAGCTAAAATTAGCCTTTCCGCTTAAGAGCTTCGATAAAGATATTTGAATCGGCCTAAAATATTATAAACACAGCAGCTTTTCCAAATCAAATTAATGCTTTAGAAACACCAAGACATGCACTATCATATATCCAAAGGGTATTGATAGATATTATCGCGTTGATCTTTATGAGCGAAAAGAAAAATGCACAATTTTCCGCCATTTTCGGTAGCGGCTGGAGGCTAAAATGGCGATTTTCGAACTTTCCTCGATTTTGAAAAAACTAAAGCGCTTCAGAACTTTTGAATGGTATTTTCGAAAACAACTCACTATAGAGGTTAACTGAGCAAAATATATATGAAAAAATCCAAAATTTCACGACTGTCCTCTCATTCTCGATTCTTAGAGAAATTGGCTCTTAAACGGTAAGCTACACCTTCTTGTTCACTTGTTCGCTTTTCAATTCTTTCTGTATCTTTTTTTAACTGAGGTGGCAACGACTTTCTTTGTATTTGATTTGACAACTTAAACAGGTACATGATCTTGGTTATACTTTAAACCTAACAGGAAAGCCAACCTGTTAAGCAATTATTATATCACACAATTTCATGTATCTTCAAAGGTAATTTAGGCTAATAGGTTTGACGGCTAGTATACGTCGTGAATGAAAACGAAAAGTGTAATGTGTAATGCATAGTCAAAGTTAAAGAAACAACATGTTTAACCAACAAGCAATGGGTTAAATTAACATTTTCCAAAGTCTGAGGTGAAAATTAAATGAATTTTCATTACAGGGGTATTGAGGATAAAAAATGTCCAAAGATTGTTGGAGATCGTGTCAAGCATAAATTGTCTTAGTATTGCCTGGTCACTGGCAGTTGTAAATTAAAGCAAAAATTTCCGTGATTTTGTGATAATACTTGTACTTGTTATGCTCTGTGATTTAGCCATTAGACGTTTAGTCGATTAGCGGGCTATCATCTCACAATCTCACTCACAATTGCTTGTTTCATCATCAGTCTAGTTCTCTGTTTCTTGTTTCTGTGTAGATACCGGTAGCTCTCTCTCCTCTCTTTTTTAGTTGATTTTTTTAGTTGGCGGTTTTTTCATTCCTTTCACTGTTTCGATGTAACATTGCTGGTTGCTGACCTGCTCAAAAAGCAAATCAGCTCATCACTTTAATTAAGAGAATAAGTTAATTGAACCTGAGAAACGTCTTCTCCTATCTCATATCTCTATGATATATTCTTTTAGGTTACAATATAACGCACGGCACTACTCTAGAATCATGTTCAGGATGGCACTGCCAGCTGTAGAAGGTTCTTCTTTACCTAAGGCGGTCTGCGGAAAGGATGAACGAGTGCGAGTAGATCCAATGACCTCTCCTCCATACAAATGGATTTGCTCTCTGTTAATACAGAGTGCCCGTGGTGTAATGTATAGAGGTAGTGGATTCAAGATCCATCTCCCTGACGTCAATCGTACAGCCATTGTCACTAGTGGCCACTGTACGTATGTGCAAGGAGCGTACGCTAACAAGATCACAGTGACCTTCCCAGAACAGCCAGCGGTTGACGTTGGCCAAACGACATCTATGCATCACCCGAGTACATCGCCACAGGCGCTGCAGACCAGGACTATGGCCTTATTCTCCTTCCAGGGGCTTCTGACGATGGCTTCGGTTGGTCAGCGATTATGCCGTATGAAGAGCTAAACAACCGTATTGTAACCAATTGTGGGTATCCAGGTGACAAGTCACGAGGAACTATGTGGATCACAGGAGGTTCAATCTCGAGCTACACAGCCAACAGGATTTACTACATGAATGATACAATGGGCGGACAAAGTGGCAGCCCAGTCTACACCTGGTACGGTGGTTATTGGACCGTTCTCGCAGTTCACAGCTATGGTGGATGTCCTAACTCCGCACCACGGTTCACGACCGAGATGATTTCACGTTTTCTGGAAAGGATGAATGGCCTGAAGAAAAAATCGTTGAGGTCAGTAGAATTCCCCGATGTCTACCTTCGTTGTGACGGTACAGGAGTAACTCACTGGCAAGGACCTGGAGGCGGGACTGTGAACTGCCAGTACAAGCCACCAGCGCCATGGGAAAGCTTTTACATATACCCTGTGGAAATGGCTCCTTCATTAGCACCCCAGGCATCCTACAAAGTGGTGATAGAAAGTGTACAGTTCAGGCATGTGTTTATCCGCATGGACAGCAAAGGTATGAACAGTTCTATTTACACTGGGGGAGGGGAAGTAAATTGCCAGTTTACAGCAAGCTCCTGGGAATCGTATTTTCTCAGACAAGAAACCAATGGAGTCGTCTCATTTCGAAGTGTCCAGTTTCCTCACTTGTATATTCGCTTAGATGGGACTGGAGTCCATTCATGGTCATCCTCTGGTGGTGGCACAGTCAACTGCCAGTATTATTATAAACCCTGTTCTGCAGCATCATCATGGGAAAGTTTTCACTTGGAGGTATGGTAAAATGCTGTTCTACCGACAGACTTGAACTATTCCTTACTCCGACTGTAGCAAATGATTACTCAGTATACAAGTGTTTTGCCCAGTTAGACCGTGACATTTATCCGCATTTAATCATTTGCGCGTATGTGTGTGGTTTTTTTTTTGAAGTTTTATGCTCATTCGTTGAAAATTGTTCAGAAAAGCTAACAGAAGTATACTTCCATCTTAGTTGAACAACCAAGCCAGGTTGTAACTCACGGTTATAGCACTGTACGTTTTAACCGTTTATATTCAACTCGGTGGCGAATTCAAATTCAAGAGTTTTTCAGATGTTTGAATAATTATAGCCATGCAAGTGTTTCTCCCAGTTAGATCGTAAACTTTCAATCAGTCGTCACCATGGCGGCGGCAGTGGCGTAAATGGCAGCAAGATCGTAACGTTAATATATATAATCATTTGTCGTTTTTTGAAAGCTTTCTACGTATTCGTCCAAAATCGTTCAGAAAAGCCAACAGTAGTATATTTCGTTATTAGTTTAACAGCAAAGCCAGGTTGTAGCTCACGACTATAGCACTGTATGTTTAACTAAGTCGCTGTTTATTTTCATCTCGGTGGCGACCTTAGTGTATTTGTATTTTTTTTATTTAATTTAGCAGACGGGTTTCTTTCCTGATCATCAATCTTTTATTAAGTTCTATTTAACTGAGTTACCATGGGTTCTTCTTTCTGTCAGTTACTATAACTTTAACAAAGTCTGTAAAAAAAACCTCAAGAACTTTGATAACTAAGTCAGTACAACGAACCTTATAGCCGGATCTTTTTTAAATAAACTATTGTTGGACCCAAGTCTGGCTGTGTGTTCATTGTGACCAGTTTCTAGAGTTTTCGCATCCAAACCCTATGCGCGCGCACTGATGCTCTTCAGCGCTTTTAGTTTTCCAGTTCTTTAGTGTTATCTCCCGCCATAGTTTCCAGCCTGCCGAGTGCCTAATTTCTTTTGTAAAAGAAAACACTCGTATTTTAAGGGAAGAAACGCATTGGGAGCCTTTGTGCGTTGCTGAGACGGTACCTCGCCTACAGCAACTGGAAGAAACCAACAAGTGGCCAGCTCTTAGATGGCTTGATAGCTCAGTTAGTCTGCTTGCAGCCGGTTTTTTCTCTAAGCGTCACTTAGGGCCTGATTACATGAGCCGGGCTGGCCCGGTTAGCCGGGCTGGTGTCAATTTGCCGGGATCTCGGCACGTTTTTTGTTAAACGCAACAAAAATCAACTTCGCGATTACATGACAACCGGGCCAGGGCCATGACAACTCGGGTTAGCCGAGATCCCGGTATCGCAGTGCCGGGATTGCGGCTTACCGGGCTGAGATTTCTCCATGTAATCGCGTTTGCCGCTCAAGACAATTAAGGCATGGGTCTTTCATTGTTGCACCCAAAAACTAGGGGGGTGGTCTATCTTCTACAGCTTTAACCACGTTAACCTAAAACTTTTTCAGACTAATAAGCTTGCAAATCTTGTCATATTTAGCTTGATGATATATGCAAATTAGGTCACGTGACTTCTGACGGCCAAAAACTTCCAAAAATTCTTTAAGCAAAAATGGCACCAGTTTACATCAAAAGTCATTTACCCTGAATACACCCAAATAGCTCAAAATGTTAGCAGCAAAACATCTGTGCCCGGACTTTGTTAAATTTTTCATTAATTTTGAAAATAAACGGCATTTTGTACTAGTACCCAGTCCCCCAATAAAAGTATATTCTTAATTTATGCTTTTATATTAAAAAATCTCAACAAGTCCGGGTACAGATATAAAGTGCCTATTAGCCTTAACATTATTAAGCTAATGCCAGCTTCCTAGATGCTGTAAAAAGTGGTGCCATTTTGCTAAAAAGAAATTTGAGCTAAAAATAGCCCCGACAGGTCACGTGACCTAATTTGCAGATATCATCCGCCTAAATATGTCAAGATTTGCTAGCTTATTAGTCTGAAAAAGTTTTAGGTTAATGTGGTCAAAGCCTTAGAAGATAGACCACCCCCCTAATTTTTGGGTCCAATAAGGAAAGAGCCATGCCTTAATTGTCTTGAGCGGGCCAGCCCGGCTCGTTAAGCCAATGAGAGTACAAAATCAAGCTTGCTCCGGTTTCCCACGGTTCATCGCATCAGCCATCAACCGGGCTGGCTCGCCTCATGTAATACCGGGCTGAAAGTCATCTCGGCACATCGAAACAGCCCGGCTAATTGGGCCAGCTCGGCTCATGTAATCAGGCCCTTAGACTGCCGGGCTTAGACGAGTGTTTAGTCATCGCGAACACAAAAGAGCGGTAATGGCAGTATGGCCGAGAAGGAAAGAAGGCGAGACGAGAAAAAACCGTCTGCGACCTCTTTTTAACTTTTCAAACCCTCCGTCAGCCCAGAAACGGAGTACCTGATTGGTCGAAATCTGCCCGATGACAGATAGTTGACAGAAGGGTAAATAAAGCGTCATAAGTTTCGCGCGAAGCATAACAAAGGCTGAACAGATATAAGCTGTTGTCGATGTCCTTGATACAGACGCTTGACTCCCTAGTTCTGCAGTGGGAGTCTTGGCGGACTTTGGCTTTTCTCCGGTCGTTGGAGATTTCGATTTACACTTCCAGAGTTGTTGAGTCTCGCAGTCATCCTAAGTTGCTTCAACGTCGGCTACGACGGGGTTTAAATTAGCCTTTAAGAAACGGGATAGCTCAACAGCGTTCAGCATTTTATATTAACACTCATTTCCCACAGACTCTGGAAGAATAACTTGGATTGTTGGAAACGGGATCGAATAGCTTGGATTGTTGGAAATGGAATCAAATGTGACCAGTTGGGATTCTTAACAGTTTATGTTCTGTTTGAAATATTTGGTTATTTATTTACAGTGTCCCCAATTAGTACAACAGTGCTAAATACATATGACACTTAAATAAAGTAAGTATTATAAATAAAAGTTTGTCAGATGTATTGAATTCTGTCGCATTTTGAACTTTAAATGTAGACTCACAAAGCACGCACGACGCGAAGCACGCTTCTGAGGCTCTGCTTGCGAAATTCGCCCGATAAAAGCATTTGGCATTTCGTAAACATAACGCAAGAGTTTTGAGCAACGGTTCATATTACTCCCGCAAGAAAAGTCGATTTCAATTAGTTAATTTTATTATTCTGACAAGTGTGAATGTCCTAAAAAAGATGAGTAGAGTGTGCAGTCTGTTTTTCTTCTCCTGCGTGCCGCGCCCATGTCTCGTCCCATTCCCCTTTAGGCTAAAGCGTCTCGCCTCATAATCCCTGCTGAAATTTCGAGAGAAAGACAGACTGCCAGCAGTCTATAGCTCAGTTGGTAAATCATGTAAATCTCTTTCCCGCGCCCTTTCCTATTTATTTCTCCTAAGCGTTGGAAATCGAGCCTGCCGTCAAGATGGTCTCGGATCTATTGAGGCTGGGCGCCAACGGTCAAAGTCTAACAGATGGGGACGAAACACCTCTTCATCTGGCGGCCAGACACGGCAAAACCCAAGTCGCCAAACTACTCGTTCACGAGGCTAATGCCAACGCCAGGCACAATTTTCACCGAACACCGTTACACTTGGCTATCGGAGCGGATGGCAAGGAAGTATTTCAAGTAATCTATCTGCTAAGCGAACGAAACGGAAAAAGCGCATTAAGGCAGGCTATTGTTTTTAATATTATCGCGCAGATCTTGCTACGATATCGTCATACGGATCTGAAGGCTAGCATGGACGATGGAACCACCCCGGTGATCCTGGCTGCTAAACATGATTACTAGTACGTGAGTCCATTACAGTCGGGGTCGATATCAACAGGACGGATAAGGCAGATAGGTAGAGTTTTTTTCTCTTCTCTTAGAAAGTGATCTCTCTCTCTCTAATACCTTTATTTTAAATCTGGGCTAGGCAAAAGTGCGCTGCATTGGGCTGCCTCCGTCAACAACTGCTCCATAACCCAAGAATTAGTCCAGAGAGGTGCCAAGAAGGATGCTCCCGATCGAAAGGTCAGTCCACCTATATTGTGTCAGACTGATAGCTCGCTTGTAAGTGTAATTCTGGTCTCATTATTATTACAGAGTCAAATGCCGGAACTGCGACAGACCATACAATGGATGGCCGATCGGCAACAGGCCCTCGACCGACTAAAACGGGGCTGGCATTCCATTTACCTGCACTTCGAACCTTGTTACATCTGTGATCGTTTATTAGTGATTAATGATCAGCACTACACACTGGTCAATTCTCCGCTTATGCACATCTGGAAACCGGCTCATCCCCATCATATACTCATCCATTTTCCAAGGCACATACATTAAAATGATGTAGGTTAACGCAAAAGACTGTAGGGTGGTCTTTTTTTATTCATTGGATGGTAGAAGGAAGAGAAAGAGGACGAGAGAGAGACTGGGGCGGGGTCCCCCAACCAACCCTCCCACTTTGGCGGCCGGCCGGGCGCGCGCCACAAACCCTCCCACTTTGGCGGGCGACCTCCCCCCCCCCCCAAACCCAACCCTCCCACTTGGGCGGGCGGCCGGGCGCGCGAGGGTCGGCGCGCGCGGTTCAGGGTTCGGGGTTAGGGTTAGGGTTAGGGTTCGGGTTCGGGTTAGGGCAGGAGCTCATCACTAGGAGCCAGCAACTACCCCATATTCCTGTCACGGCGTTTTCACAGAGTGATCTATTTTTAGCTTGAATTTACCGGAAATTCAGACTCCCGCAGGGACAACAGTGACAAATCATAAGCACGGACTTGATTCTTTAATTGACGTCGGCATTTCCACTGGAAGATTAAAAGGAAAAGCCGCCATTGTTTCCCTTACCGATGCGCGCTCGTGTAGAACGGAACTGACCTATTTTGCGGGAAAAGAAGTCTAAAAATAGACCGGTCTGTAAAAATGCCGTGATACAGGCTTAGTATTGGAGTTGCACGCTCCTAGTGAGGGGCTCCTGGTTAGGGTTAGGGTGGCGCCGAGGCGATGTGGTGCCATGTGGTGCTAAGTGGTGCGCGGTGTCATGACGTCACGTTTTCTCGAACTTTTGTTGGCGGTCATCTTGGAAAGCGGCGGTGGCGGGATAATTCAGAACAGGCTAGACTACTATGTACAACACCCCATCATAGACATCTCGCCAGAGTCTCTCAATGTGCTGATTATACACACTGCGCCCGGCAATCATGCTTCCTCTGCCTGGACCACGATTTGGGTGCGGTAGCATGAAGAGGGACACTCCAAAATTCTCTCCCCCTTTGTCCGATCTAACCCTTGAAGGTAGCCCATACATACTGACAGCTTCCATAAACAAGTTGAGCACCGTTTGAGCATGGTTATTTGTATTGCACATTAGAAAATACCCCAAAGCAAATACGCACGCTGATTGGTTTAAAACCGTGTTTCTATAACTCGATAAATACACAGAACTAGCACGAGCTGTTGATGTAATGATGGCGCGAACAAAGAGAATCTACATCTCCGTGTTCCTATCGAGTTATAGAAACACGAGTGAAAGGTTGGGAGAACTCAAAAAAGCTGTGGAAACACTCGCCTGCGGCTCGTGTTCCCACAGCATTTCTAATTCTCCCAAACTTTCACTCGTGTTTCTATAACTCGATAGAAACACGGCAGATGTTTTCTATTTCTTAATTAGATATACAGGGATGCGTGTGTAGCCATCAACACCTCCATGAACAACTAGTCTCCACCTGAATAATAGGATATGTTCAAACTGACATAATGTTACTTTTTGGACATGATGTCACCATAATTACTATTGACATCAATCCATCACTGCATTATGTTTATAACGAACACTTATGGTGAAGCATCAACCTTTTAAATCAGTGCTCCACTACTGTAGCATGAATTTCAGCCGTCTGCTTTATTTGCTTACTCCCTCAAATTGGGAGTAAGCAACCAGGGAAACAACTGGAACTCAGGCTACTAACACAGAAGAATCAAATACCCCTTTAACTTAAATTAACAGCGATGATCCATTCTCATGTTCTGGCAAACATTATTGGAGATAAGTAGGCAGCGGTGAACACATCTCAAAACATTCACTTGCCAATTCTGAGGGCATCTGCGATATCTTGAACACCAAGATCATAAAAGAGGAAGTACTCCAGCTGCTCTCTACCTATGTCAAATTTTGGTCTTCCTGGGCGCCCGCTTAAGTGTACTGGTGCATTATAACCAGATGAATGAAGAAGAGTTTCGCAGGTTGCAAGGCGAGACAAGATTGAAGTGATACTCGCAAACAGATCGTTCAAGTAGGGATTGGTTCCTGCAAGAACAAGAACGTAACGACAGATTTGTTCCAGCCGATATACTATAGCCTCAAGCAATTCATCGGACAAGTACGATTGTAGCTGCCTCGACACATCGAGCAATGCGTTTCTAAGTTGCACGAACAACTCGTCCGCCATGATAAATTCACTTCATCCGCGGAAGACTGGATCAAATGTTAGGAATGTTAGTCTATCCCAGGCTCCTTGAGCGTAGCCCAGAATTCAATTCGCGGTGGGCCATCCAACCGTGATCCATTCATTTTGGTAAATCGCCATTCAATTTGAACATGATCCATTCATTTTGGTAACTTGCCATTCAGTTTGGAAGTATGCCATTCAATTTACGATGAACCATTCCATTTGTGAGCCATTCAATTTAACGTGATCCATTCGTTTTGGTAACGCGCCTTTCAATTCAATAGTGATCCATTCATTTTGGTAAATCGCCATTCAGTTTGATAGTATGCCATTCAATTTATAACGAGCCATTCAGTTTGGTGAGCCATTCAATTTAAACGTGATCCATTCATTTTGGTAAATCGCCATTCAATTTGGTATTACTAATTTTGACACCATCCACCCGCCATATTAGGTGAGCTCTTGACCAATGAACGTAAACCGTGCTAGTTTAAACTACTCACAGAGATAAGAAAAGCTCAAACACAATTCTTCACCTCCCTCCTTTTACGAAAGGGAAAGGTCTGACGTTTTGCTCAAATTTTGAAATCCTTTTTCAAAACAAGGTTGTGCCAATATAAAATAATCTTGACACGGTTTAAGACAAAAAGGAAAGTATTTCTAAAAATCCCCATCGCAGTTCAACAAGTGTCAATTCTTGGCAAAGCAAAAACGTTTCAGGCATAACTCAGTCTCGATTCTTCTGTATGAAGAAATTGATTATTTTGCCTGTTTGAACACAAACGTTTTTGTTTTTGAGACAACTTAAAAATAGCATGCTTTTGAACTAATGTATGTTTTTGAATATAAACTTGTTTTCGGAAACTGATCAGTGTTTAGAAACCTGTTTTCAAAAACATGTTTTTAAAAACAAAGAGCTTTCTTCAAATACCCGCAGTAATCCAGGTTTTGTTTTTAAAAAAATAGCCGAACGCCTTACTAGAGTCGTTTGATACAAAACCGCTCTGCGGCGGGTTTTTCTCCGAGTTCTCCGGTTTTCCTCCCTCAACCAACACTCCAAATCCAGCTCGACCTGGTGTGTGTTACAGGCGACTAGCAGACCTTACAAGCAGGCTAGAAACAATTCACAAGATAATTTGGTTTTATCAACTGAGTTGATAATGTGAATTGACCACCGTAAAGAGATTCAAAAGCTGACGTTTCGAGCGTTTGCCCTCCCCACCGACGCAGCACAACAGTTTCTTTAGACTGATTTACCCCCTTTAGAAACAATTCAGTTGCATCCCTTTTAACCTACTTCCAGGGCCAAGCAAACAATTTCAAAGGTTATCGTTTGTTTTCTTCCGGCACTTACCGAAGAAGTGAATAACGATTAACTAATAACGACTGTTGATTGAAAATGGTCAAATTAAGATAATAGTCTGTGATGATAATGATAATGACGATGACGATGACGATGACGATGACGATGACGATGACGATGACGATGACGATGACGATGACGATGACGATGACGATGACGATAACGATGACGATGACGATGATGATGGTGATGGTGATGCTGCTGCTGATGATGCTATAATGATGACGATGATGATAATGGTGATCGTTCCTCTGTGCATCTGTGAACTAGATATTCTAAAAGTCCTTTCCAATAATTTTCCCCTGCCCTGTTGGTTTAGAGTGAACAAGTAACTCTAAACAATTTGGACAGCGGTGAAAAACCACAACGAATTGCTTGCAACGGTTGTATTAAGTTTGTACAGCGATACTGAGTAAAATAAACCTGAGCAACTACAGAGACCACGATTGTAAACCTCCTTACGAGCCTACACCCCTCCAAGATCGTCTCCCACAATCCTGTGACGAGGGTAATCTAGAACCTAGATCTCTCGTGGCCAACCGCGTCAAACAGAGTGAGGTCTGGCTGCGAGATTACCCGGTCATACTGGTTTATTCTGTTTAAGTTGGAGACATCTTATCACTTTCTAAGTGATCTGCAAGCAAGAAGCCGATTTAAAAATGAAACAGCTTGCAGTTCTTATTGTGATACATACCTTGCTGAGTCCCGAGTCCCGATGATTCAAAACCCTACTGAAGTAACTCGAATTTCGTGCTAACTCAAACCAACCCTGTTTGTCCTTGAATATACTACTTTCGTCATTTACAGTAATTTTACCCTCAGCTCTGGAACTCGAAGCGTCGATTACTCTTGGAACTCCAGCTAACTCAAAGTTATTTTAATATCCCTTTAGGACAATTTCTTTGAATTAACCCGCGAAAACTCGAATCTCATTTATCAAAGTCATGTGAGTCAAAGGTCTTCATGATAATGGCCAGCAATATTAACACTGAAACAGCTTCTGCTTTTTTCTTTCTTTGATTCATTTTCCTTTAGGTCTATTATGATCAACAGTTTTACAAAGTATCTAATCAGTTCTATTAAGCTCTAAAAAGCCTGATTGAAAGCCAAACGCAAATCGTTTGGCTCCCTAGCTTCCGGTCAGTTTTCTCTTATCCCGATACCTTCAACCGGCAGTTTTCGATCTCCCTTGAAGGTTCGGGAGTCAAATATATTCACCTAAGACTTGTGAAAACAATATCCTTAAGTAAACCAGTAAATCTGTAAAGATGGTCGTCGCCAATCTGAATCACCGACGTCGATGGGTTTTTGATAATCGACTAAACGTTCAATTTTTAACACAAAAACAAGTGCCACTTGAAACACTAAGGCTAAAATTGCGAAAAAGAGTTTGCTCACTGGAAAATAAAATCCTGCTAAAAAAGTTAAACTTTAACTTTTGAGACTACTCTCGAGAAATTTGAAAAGCAGCTTTATTCTACGTTTAATAGACGTGCCGTCCACACTAATCCGAGATCTGTCGCGAAAAAGGAGCTTTTCGAAAACTTTCTTCAAACCAGAGGAATTTGAAAACGCCGCGCTGCGTTTTAGTGTCGACGGAAAACAGTTTCAAAACACAAGTTTTCGAAAACGATAACATCACGATAATCATATGATTTCCCTGACCAACTTTCACCTCAAACACAAATTCAAAATGACCGCGGTGAAAGGTTGCGCGTTTTCAAATTTCTCCGCGTAAAGTGGACGGAAAAAAACTCGATATGTTTTCAGAGTGAAAACACCGTTTTCAATTTCCCTGGCGTAGTGTGGATGTGGCTTTCAAAATGCGTGATTGTGCAATCCAGTGCAGTTTTTTTTAAATATCCAGCTGGTGCTCTGTAAACCTAAAAGTCTGACAAAGGAATTTTTAAAGATTTTATACACTAAACACTTTGGTACAAATATTCCTGCTAGCAGGTCTAGTAGAGATGTTAATTCGTGCAATTTCCAGGTGGGAATTTTGACTTATGAAAAATTAATGACGCTGGCGTTTCAATTTGGCAAAGTTTAACTATTGTACAAAAGTATTACATACGAAATCTGTACACGGACTTGTGATAGGCAGGTCTCTTAAAAATCCAGCACATCGATTGTGCTTTTTTCTATTCCTAACCCTAAGACACCCAATAAGGTGATTCGAAGTTCATTTTATAAGCGAAATATGTATATACAAAAAAAAAAAAAAAAAAAAGCTCTCACAGTGTTGTCTAAATTTGCATTGAAAATAATTGCAAACTGATAAAGTTGTTTATCTTTGTATCCGGAGAGTATAAATTATATATCAGTTTTATTTAAAATGAGTTTTAAAGTCACTCCGTTCAATTTAGATTTGGTTTACAAAATAGAGCGGCAAAAATGAAAGGGGCAACTGAGTTATTTTAAACGAGACATTGAGCGATTTTTATAGCATCTGGCTGTATATACATATCACCTTTTGTCTACAAAATAAATAAACACAGAAAAATATGCTGAATTGGAAACTGAAACCTGAACAATGTCTAATGATAATTTAATTTTTGCCATATATTCAAGTGTACATTTGGTAGGCTTAATTAAGAGGATAAAAGAGAACAACTTCCGTACGTCTAGATTTTAAGACTTTGAAGTTGGCAGCGCTGTTAATTCTAAAGGATATCAACTTACTATACTCGACAAACATAAAAATCTGATCGTCTTTGGGGCTATTGGGTTTAACTCTCAGCCATTTTTGGGATCGACTCGGTTGTTCATTCCAAGACTGGCTCTTACCAAATGGCTAAGAATCGAGCTTGGATGGTTATTGTTTCACGTTGGTTACTTGCCAAGACATTTCTTGAGCGATAAAGTCAAGAACGCTGCATAATCCATCGTTTTAATATCGTGATTTCTTATGTGTGTTCCGACTATTTAGAACTTTTGATGTTGCTTCCAAGTTCTGTCAACTTCTAATCTTTAAGAGGCTTTGACAATAGCTAACTGATTATCTCCACACTACATGTAGCTGAATATGGTCTCCGCTGCGGATTATTAGACAACCGACTGAAAAAGTTTTTGTGTATGTTATGTTTAATTATTACCTCTTGTGGCAAATTCAACTCTAGATCCGGTCGACTATGTTTCACAACAAAGAACTGATAATGCCAGCAAAAAACTTAAGAAAATAAGATGCTGATATCTGATATCAACCTTTCATCTATGAACGCGGTAATAGTGTAAATATCGATACAATGACTTCGATATCTTCTCGAAATTGAGATAAGGCAATAAGTCTGGCTTCCACTGCACTCTTCACCGTGTCGCGTACAAATCAACCTGGTTCTCGATCCTTTTTAAACGGAAATAATCTCTCCAGTTCTTTCTACATCACACAATGATTTGCCCTTGGAATGACTAACGCCCTCTAACTATTTGCCAGGAATAGGCCCTTTGCAGCTAAGCCATCACGTGGCCTACTTTTCATAAAATTATGGGCTATAGCTTAACAAATGCCAGAAATGGAAAAAGCATGTCGAGAATATCAAAATGGCCAAATTTGAGGCCCCCATCATTACAAGATGAGATTTTATGACTGTCTGAAGTTTTAAAAGAATAAAAAGATTTGTATGGAAAATGTTGCTGGAGAGCAAGACCTTGCTCTCCAGCAAGATTTCCCATACAAAACTTCTAAATTTTCCGAAAATTCAAACTGTCGTATAAACTTACTCTTTCATTCCAGGGGGCTCAAACTTGGCCAGTTTGGTATTTTCGATGCGCTCTTTCCATTTCTGGCATTCGTAAAGTTATAGCTCATAATGTAAAAATTTTCTTGGAAAAATTTGGTCACGTGACCCCAGCTGCAAAGGGCCTATTATTTGATTCTCGTGACCGGGATTTTTTTCTGCGAACGGCAAAACCCTAATGAGGGATTCGCACCAGAAAGGAATAGGAGTTGGTAGGAAGGAAATATCCTAGAGTCTACGAGCCTCAGGAAATATGGCTGCCATGGAACCATCATGTCACACGAAAGCCACAAAATGAGACACAAAATGTTTTTTTTTTGGTGGGAGGGGGGGAAGGAAATTTTAAAGTTTGCCATCAGGCAGCGGACACCCTAGACGATGTAATTCTCTAGCCCTCCATTCTCTCCCTCCACCCTCAGTTCAAACAGGCATTCGAGCTCACGTGATTTCTGTGAATAAACAAGCTATCAGGTCACGCAACGTTTCAAAGAAGCTAGATTCTGAATCAGAATCGCAAAGGTGTCCTAGGGAATTTTGAAGCTTTGCTCCAACAGGAAGGAATTCCTAGATGTTGAGGAAGTTGGAAATAGTTTTCCACTTTTCACTTGACTCTAAAAATGACTTCAAGTCAGGCTGCCAAAGATTCAGTCACCAACAACAGTTCTTTTCAGAACTATTATCATATTTAGACGATGATGACGCTATACGAACTACTGATACTCCTTGGTTCAAACCATTTGCCATGATTGAGTTCAACCCATACTGAGCGATTTTCACGGTTCTATTTTGTTTCCAATCTTTCCATTTAACGCTTCATTAACAGCTGGTTCTGCCCTGCAGAGCTAAATTTAGGGCATGGATTGAAGCCAATGAATCTTAATGTGTGCGTGCAGAGAAATACCTGCGATAATTTTTTCAGGAACTTCCCACGACTCCAACGGAAGTCATATCAAAGCTTGCGTTTTGTCTGATTCATGCTGAGCGGGTGTCCCATGTTGGGCAGTTATCATTTAACCAGACAGACACACACAGGTAACTCTATTCAAAGGATCTTTTTAGAGATATCTATCAGCTCAATTGAGATAAAACTTATCTATCCATTCGAAAATAATGTTTATGTATTTCGGTTATCGCGACAAGTGACGAATTCTTTCCCGCAGCTTGGAAGAAATAAGCATATCTCTAACTTTTTGTGCCTTATCTCCTCATACCTATTTACCTGAATGTTCCGCAATGTTGTTATTTTCAATTCTCTATTCTCATTTTAGCGACAATGCAATCTGTAATTACCCCAGGTACAATTCTTTTACTATTTTCATGTCAACTCACAAGTAATCAAAATGCTTTCGAAAATAAAAAGTTCTTGCCCACTATTTCCATAATAATACTAACAACAGCTCTATCAAAAGAAAAAAAATTCATGCCCTGCCTTTTATAGTAGAACTATTAGCTATCCAGCTAGCAAAAATTAAAATAAACGTACGGAAAGTTTCCTCTTCAGCACTCCCGGGTAACACCGGAATGGACTTTTAAGTGTGGATTTTACGCTAACGATGCCTATAATTTAACTTCTATGTTTTTACTTAATATAGTATATGGAATGGCGCTATTTTGACTATCATTAAATCCATTGAGTTCTTCCGAAATCGAGCTTCGCTTCAGGTAAACCATTAATTTAAAATTATCTTTAAGAAGTCCATAAGTTATGCCAGTCAATACAAAGCAGCATATGAAGGCTCCAAACACCGCCTGGCATTACGTGAGGGCCACTGGGCCAGAATAAATGCGCAGTTGATAGCATTTTAATCTTAAAGTGATAAAAAAGTAAGCAGCTCTATGTGTAATGATTTTTTTAATGTTATTACACATTAAACGCATTCATCACGCGTTTCAATTTCATACTGGACTGCGGCCAAAACAATTTCTTAAAATCTGCCCTGGTTGGCAAATATTCTAATACGGAAAGCATTTTTTGTACAAATTTGAGTTTATAATGAGTTTAAAACGATTTTCTCTTTAATTTCTTTACTGGAATGGGTAAAAGGCGCAAATTCTTATTTTGAAAAGAAAGTCTCCGCATCTAATATTCAAAGAGAATACCAGGGAATTGCTCTTGCAGCTGTCAAAAGAACTGAACTGATGTTTTGACACTTCGAAGTCTTCATTTACACTGGAAAAACTCTAATTATCATTCATTGAAGTACACACACATGAACGACTGCTATTTCGATCCGTCACCCCAACATTTTGACCAAAGCATTATTCGCAGGAAGAAAATTTACCCGGTTGTTTACAGCAAAGAAAGATAACTTATGCAATTTTGACCCAATTTCTTTTTATTTTCTCAGTAAAGCTTTTTATCTTTGCGTCATCGTGGGGCTTCGTAAACGACACTAAGCTATGGTTTACTGTCGGGAACAAAAAGAAACTACCTTAGCCCTGCGGTAGATTTTCAAAGAGTTTATAAACCATGAACATGTATGCCCTACATTATAAACATCCCTCCGTTGACATCACAGCAAGAGCTGTAAAGTTAGCAAACATTGAGAACATTTAGTACTGCGTGAGATGACGTACGGACAGCAAAATTACTTTTCTGACTGTGAGACTGGCCATGAAACTTTCATATTCGTGTACATTCAGTTAAAACGAGCGATTAGATAAAGTGTACCTGCTCGGACTTATCAATGTCGAAAGGATATAGTTAATATATGCCAAGTTTGTTCTACGTTCAGAACACTAAGTGGCTAGTTTTTGTCTAGCGAATTTTTAGTTACAACACAAAGCATTGTTTACGTAAAAGGGGGCGACTATGCATGAATTATCGTCCCGGAAAAGCGCAGCTGTGCTTATATATCGCCATGTATTTCGCTCAGTTCGTCGACGCTTGGTGACATCGAGTGAAGGAGGATTCAACTCTTAATCATAAGTCTCTAATCTCCGAAAGGCGTTTGTAGATAAAACTATATCACAATAGCAAGAAGGAAGTATGGCAGGAAAAAGAGAACATTTTGAACGGGATTTCCTCCAGGATAGAAAGCAAGCTGCGTCCGTGTCGAATAACATCGGTGAATCAATGCAGAGAGACTTCAACGACAGTGGAAATATCCAAACAGACAGGAACGAGCCCTGCTTAATGGCACCGCGGAAGTTTAAGGTATGATGTTCGGCGCCGTTATTTTTGTTATCGTTGTTTGTCGGTGGATTATTCGTACGAACATGTTATGAGTACTATAAATGAGCATGTCAATACAATAGCCCTGACCTAATAGCTTTAACGAGAAGCCAAACGGAATCATGTTTTTCTATACACTAATTTTCGCGTGTGGGTATAACTTTTATTGCGCCCGCAAAAGAAGTTTTCGGCGTTCTCAGCGTCTTATGTGAAGACGCGTTTGTTTCAGTAACCTTAGAATCGTTTTATCACTTGGCCTGCAATATCTTAAACAGTGCTTCAATAAAGTATGATTATGAGTGAGTACTCTTTTATTTTCAAAAGATTTGGTGACTGAAATAAGATATGGGATTGTTTGTCTGTGGCTCGATCGGGAATTCCTGCCGAAAACAACTACGCCCTTTGCAATCAAGCTTTCTCACTTCGCTTCCCTTCGAAGTTCTACCCGGTTTGTTAGTCAGATAACATTTCCATATGGTGTAGATTTCGGATAAACGTAAAATACCAAATACACGAATCTATAACTCTGTATTTTTTCCAAAAATGTATACTTTATATGCACTAATATCAAAGATTTCCTAATTCTGCAGAGCCGTTAGAGTTTGTGCGGCCTCGATTCTTTATTTTCTAGCAAAAGATGTTGTGAAAAGCGGCTGACAATATGGAAGCAAGAAAGTCGCATTTAATGCGTAGGATTTGAAGAAAGATGATGTTAACGATATAAATTAAGTACCTTTATATTGCTCGCTTGAGAAAGAAGAAGGATAACTCCTCGGGCAAGGAAAGTAATTAAAAACCGGTTCTTGGAACGGAAAATCATGAAATAAATATTTAATATTCATTCTCCTGAAATTGTTATCGGTATATTGAAAAAAGAAATGAAAAGTCACAAATAGAGACTTGATTCAAAAGATATTGTCACGCTATGATTTTTAAACTTTACATTGATAAAAGACAGTCCGTGCATTTCTGTAGCGTTGCGATAAATTTTCCAACAAAGAGGAGACAGAACATATAATCACACTTTCAAAAAAAAAAATTGGCATTTATGCAAATCACCTCAGTCATTAGAAATAGACATTTGAATACATTGTCATAAGCGGTTCGGATAATGTGGCCCCTTAGTGCTACAGTTCCAGAGAATAATTCTTCTGGTATAAGACATCAATAATTTGAGTTTGAAAACACATGACAAACTATTTCGGTGTCAAACTGTCGTTTAAAACTCCACTGCCAAATGATGTTAGGTGATAGCGTGGCCACGAAAAACTTCAACAAAAATATCGTCGCAAAATTCCAGGGCCAGGGCGACACCTATTAGAAAATGTGCTTACATTTAACTTGAGTCGTCTTGATTTATTCCGTTTGTCTGTCGCTATAAAAACTTGAAAATCCTGAATATGCCACGAATGTGTTAAGTTCCAAATAGAAATACGGAAAATTAGCCGTAGTAGGCTCACATTCTTAAAAAAAAAACAACCGGTCATGGCGATTTGCAAATGCACAAAAGTGTAGAACGCACGTGCGGATCTATTGCTCTGCTCAGTAACGTACTTGATAAGTTGCCGTCCCGCGTTGCGTAAGGTCACTTATAAAACGAGAGAACGTTAAGGCCTGGCTAAACTAGGAAACGTTGTTGAGCAGGCAAATGTTTTCCAGTTTAACCGCGCGGGAAACATATGTTGCGGAAACAAATTTTGCTGCTCCGAAACAAGAAATGTTTTTGCTCAAGCCAAAAACATTTTCGCCTTCCGGACACAAATGTTGCGTCCGAAACATATGTTTCCCAGTTTATGAAAACAAGGTTGACTAGTTTCCAGTGCTGCTTGAGAGAGCATAGAATGGCTGACGGCGAAGTTGGAGAAGAACCACAAGCATGTTATAGAAAAGGGAAGGGAAAGAAGGAAAGGAATAGGAGGACGAGGATAAAGAGTTACTCATTACCTTGAATGAGGACAGAGCTGTTTGTGGGATGTAGAGCATGAAGCCGAGACTAAATGAGTACGGACAATACTGGCAAATCATAGTTAGTACTAACTATGGTCAAATCGACGCAGAGATATCAGAGAAATACGCAACAATGCTTCCTAGTTTAGCCAGGCCTTTATATTATCCAATCGTGTTTTCCCCTATATAATTTGATATAAGTTTGTGAACCTGTGAACGTGACGGGAAACATACATTTTTTCATAATAATGTTCTTTTATTTCCTTTTTCGATGTTACTCAGTAAAGTAGGAAGCATTCAAGGCACAACAACATTTCGGTGCGAGGTTTGTATTGAGGATGAAAACCAAAACATACTTCGAAATGGAAAACTGTTTTGCTTTTACTGCCGATATTTCATCGCGTAGGTGCTTAAGAAAGGAAACGGTCTTCGGAACTCACACACGAGCCGAAAAGCAAAATATTTGTAACTTCTCAAGGACAGACTTTTCCTATTTTTTGTTAAAATGGATAACACCGGGAAAGGAATCAATCAATCAATCAATCAATCAATCAAGTTTATTGTCATACGTGAGGCATGGTTGCCCAGTTGCCCGAGCCAGAGAGGCTCATGTTTTTGGAATTGATCATGGAATTGATCTACGGAAAGAAAAATGGAGGTCACTGAGCATCCAAGAAAGTAAATGCAGGCAAACTTAGCGCCGCCGGCGAAGCTCTGTACTTGCATATATTTCTTCCCCTTAGCCCGCGCCTGATACATGACGCCGATGCATGGCGCGACTTTGCGATATGAATTTCGTAATGCAGTAAATATGCGCAGTAACGATGGACAAGAACGTCCTTAATACATGAAGAACATGTAGCATGAAGCTTTGCCGAAGCCCACGTTTTTATTGGTCGGGAGAAAACTACTGAAAATGTGTTTTTGTTCATGGCGCATTATTTGGTTAATTTATCCCATACCACAAGAGATGATGATCTATGCATAAATCAGCATAAATCCTCTCCAATCTGACAGGAGACGGTCACGTATGCCTGTTTGATAGAGCTGTTTTTTGGATGGGGCACCCAAGTCATTCTGGCTGGGGGGTAGCCAAATTGGGCAATACTGAAGTCATTTTAATACTACGAAACGCCGGAAAGCGTTATAGTTAGTTATCCATTGTATAGTTTGTGATTTTTTCGCTTCCTAGGACGAAGAGCTCAGCAATTCGAATTCCACCGTGCAGATGTCTTCCAATGGATCCCAACGGAACATAATTGACGCAGGATACGAAAACTTCCAGCAACCGCGCCAATCCCCTCCAAACCAAGGTGTCAGTGGGCAAAATTCACAAGCACATCAAATAGAGGGGCCAGCACCGAGGGACCACAATCAGAATCGCCCTTCAAGACTAACATCGCAGGAACTCATCGGAATAATACCCCCAAGGGAGATTGACACCCGACCCCCGGACGGCGAAGCGGACGGGGGAGCAAACTATCGGCGAATGGCTGTATGTCAAGAAACCGACGACGCACAGTTCCAGAGAACAAAAATGCGCGTGTACATGAAACGGTTTTAAGGTTCGAGAAACACAGTTAGGAGGATTGAGACATGTTATAAGCTTCACCATTTCCTTTTGCAAGACTTATCTGGACTCAAACGGGGAATTATCACGTAGTAAAGAGCTCTGACTTATTTATGTAGCACCATCTAATGGATAACTTACATTTACATTGTTTTGTAAGTCAATGCTATTTGAACGTAGAAGTTCTAATTATCGTTTTTAAAGTGACCTTAGTTTGCGGCCAGTTAGTAAATTCCTGGCAATGGACCTCTATACCCAAGGTCTAATTTGAAATTTAAGATTAAGAGACGTAACACCGGCCAGTCTTTCCCTCGAGTTCCTCGAATACAAGTGGAGGGATATAAAATAGTTAAGAACCATTCGAAACCATCATATCTCTAGGATATAACTCTTGATAATGAAATGTATTACACAGCATAAATCGCTTGTCTATGTTCATTCTGGTCGAAAGTAAAAGCCAAAGAACTCCTCCCCAAGGCTCCAGTCAATGAAGAGATTATTGTTCTGTACTGTTAAATGACTTCAACGCACGTTTTCGAAAACAACTCGAATTAAATTATGTGCAAATCAAAACGTAATATGCCATATGCTAGAGAATTGGTAAAGGTCACATTTGCACCCTATAGGAGGGATCATGAATATTTAGATATCATTGGCTACCAAGAGAAATAAAGTTGATGTTAATTTGCGTCAGGACTTGAAGTATTTTGTTGATAAATCACTTTTGTCTACCCTTGAATGAACATTCTACCGATAGTTTTACATTTGAGCAAGCAAAATAGCAATGAGACGGGTTTACGCCATCGTAACGCAGCCCTTATCTCGCGCGTCGTTAAGTCTTGTATAAATGTAAAATATGGACTACACTGGTAACTGCTAGCTTTCGAATCTCTTTACGGTGGCCAATTCACATTGGCTTTCGAATCTCTTTACGGTGGTCAAGTCACATTATCAACTCATTTGATAAAACCAAATTATCTTGTGTTCTGTCGCACTTTGTTATAATCGACGCACTTTGTAATACCTGTCGCACTTTGTAATAAAATTGTCACACTTTGTAATACCTGTCGCCCTTTGTAATAACACTTGTCGCAGTTTGTAACAAAATAGCTGTCGCACTTTGTAATAACAAGTTCTCGCACTTTGTAAAAATATGAACTGCCGCACTTTGTAATTGCAAGTTGTCGCACTTTGTAATAAGCTTTCAAAATTCTCTTAACCTGCGATCAGGCGCCTGATCGCAGGTTAAAATTCTCTTAAATACGATGATTGGTTGAGAATAATTATATGAAGTAGTTAATCTCGGGAAGTCTGGAAGGAGCCTCTCTGCATAAAACTTTTCCGAACCGCCCCCCCCCACGTCCCTCCACGTCTTCTTAGAAGGTAACTATAATCGAATAGAATAATTGTGTAATAGTATCAAATTTTTATTCCACAATTACAACCCAGTATAAAGCAGCTCAGAAAGGCCGAGAACCACTTGCATGCCATATCAGCTATATCGATGGGAAATCTACGAAGTTGCAAAATAAAAGTGATCGTCTTACCATAATAGAACAGCCGGCTCCTAGGTGTTAAAACTGGCACCAGATCAGATAACGTTTGTCCAAAGCAACCCATGCTAAAGCGAAAAAGCCTATGGTGCGGATAGTTCAGATGGTAACTATCTATGAAATCAACTTTTTTTCCATTTGTTTAGTTACTATCTGGTAGCATTAAATTTTTGCGCCTCCTCAAGTTTGCAAGCAAAAGCTCGACCAACAAGATGAATTATCACTTTTCCAAGCAGACATAACGGGAACGGGAACGAGAATTGCGGCCTTCGCTTTCCAGAGCCCGGGCAACCGCCTGTCTGCGGAATATCTTCCGCGGTGACTAAAATAGCAAGAGGTTCTATCCTCCCTCACTTTTAAAAAACTAAGGGCATAAATACAGCAATGGAAAGGAGAAGGACAAACATGTGAGCTTTGTCTGAAAACCCCGCCAGTCACTTGAGTCAGAGTCAGTAAACAAGGCACGTAAAGGAATGACCAGTCTACGCTATCTGGGCCCAACCCATCACTTCCTGCCCAACCATCTTCCAAAATACCACAGCACACACCAAGCGAAAATCGATAAGACTTATAAAAAAAAACAAGTAAAAACGTATTCCTGTGTGCACTGCAGAGAGAAGAGTTCTTACATTTTCCACCAAACCTAGTATTCAAGATAATTTTGAAAGCTTATTACAAAGTGCGAGAACTTGCAATTACAAAGTGCGACAGTTCATATTTTTACAAAGTGCGAGAACTTGTTATTACAAAGTGCGACAGCTATTTTGTTACAAACTGCGACAAGTGTTATTACAAAGGGCGACAGGTATTACAAAGTGTGACAATTTTATTACAAAGTGCGACAGGTATTACAAAGTGCGTCGATTATAACAAAGTGCGACAGAACTACTCCCCACTAACGCAGCACCACACTTTCTTTAGAAACATAAAAGTAAGACACAGCTTGAAAGA
Source organism: Micromussa lordhowensis (assembly GCA_964020085.1). NCBI lineage: Eukaryota > Metazoa > Cnidaria > Anthozoa > Scleractinia > Lobophylliidae > Micromussa > Micromussa lordhowensis. The sequence goes on from OZ026595.1 coordinate 44,688,407, forward strand.
ATCGATGTTTTAGTTCCGCGCAAAGCTCTGCGAAACTATGAAAGCGCGAGCACTGCTGAAGCAAGAGTCGAATCGGAGCCTGCTCACAGGCTATGAGTATGTAAGAAAGGTCAACTGGTGGAAGTAGGAGCCTGGTACGAGCAAAGAAAGCAGCTTGGACATTCAATCACCAGGTAAATAAAGGAGTCTCGTGCGAACTGCGCCATTCAATTAAGTTCTAATTACTGCTCCTTTCAATAACACACCTGTGAACTCAGAACAGTTCAAGACCCTACTAATAATAAATTCCTAACATATTAAACGGACATTGGGAAAAAGAAACAAACAAAATGGATGAAAACCCACAGACACGAACCCTTCAGCCCGATAAAGTGAATAACTGTTTTCTGTGAGAAACATTAGCAAGATTATTGACCGGCGACAAAGGTAAACACAACCGTTGATTAAGGACAGTTGGCGCGTTTGTTAACGCGCAGTAACTGAATTATTAGGGAAGACTCAATTCCAAACAATAACAAATGAGCCACTGTCAAAGTGAATAAGATACTGTACAAAACTTTATTGGCGTTTGATTACAAGCATTTAATTTCGTTAAAAAAGACACCTGGAAAAATTCTTAACCAGTATCACTCGACTAAACCGCCAGCTATACAAAAAAGAAAAACAGTTCCCGTCCAATATTTTACACAATTAAAATAATTTTACAAAATCAAAATAGGCCATTTTCGATATATTAAAATATTAACGTGGCCTCGAGGCTTGGGAAACAAAGCAAAAAAATTTAATTATTCATCCCTCAACCTCGATGTGATTTCTTTTGTAATATGCCTCGGAGCCAAGTTAGAATTTTAATACATTCCGAACTTCATTTATCTCGCCTTTAAATTCCGCACTCCAGAATGTTTGTGTAAACTTGGCACGAGCTTCGTCCGCTAAAGTATCTGGGATAGCTTGGGACGACAAGATGCGTCTAAGTGGCGTGTTCTTCAGAAACAAAATGCCGATGATGACGACGACGAATTGACGCTTTCCTATTTAAAATTTAACATCACGGATGGTGCCTAAACCAGGGCCCCCAGACTGTAAGTGAAACGAGTACAATCTGGGAGCCTGGAATAGGCTACAAAAGTGATTTTCGTGTTACATGCTTCCTCCATTTCCAACGGCAACCCAAGCGATCCCAGAAGCAGTCGCGGTCGAGTTTCTGGGTGGTGGTCAGCAGTGTCTTACAGTATTACTGTATGTCGAACATTACTGCTTGTATTTACTAGCTACTTATCTCTGAACGGCGGGCAGTGACAGACATCACGGAAATCTAAAGAACGAGTCTTAGAGTTCTCCAGCAGAGTAAATACACGCAAGAGTAAAGTATTATTGTTCACGCCTCAAACATTAAAATGAAATTAAACACAGGCTGAGGACGGATTAGCAGGGGCTTTTCGGAAGAGCTGTGAGAAACTGCTGAAGTTGGTTGATCTGGATCTAAGAAAACTACGACTAGAAAACTAGTGCTAATGATTTCACGTTGTATTTTGTCAAGGAACGAGTTAAACTACCAGCAGCAATGTTCGACTGTCAACACTTCGTTACATAAATTAAACAAGTGCCAGGCTGAAAGAACCTGCTTTCAACCCAGCACTTATGCTTTGATGGATTAGTATATATTATAGCTATCAAAATTATCATGTTTCAGGCCTTCTAAGGTTTATAGCAATTTTATCAAACCGACACCCATGATGACGTTTGCAAAGGTCGTTAAACAGCTATAAACTAAGCTTGTACCACAGTCAAACGAGGAGACTACCTGCCCCTTGGTGTCTGAGGATTACTGTACATACAAACTCTACACGTACATGTAGAAGGCCTTCAGGTCATAAACGTCATTTGTCCGTTTTGACCAAGAGAATCGATGAAATGTTTTTCAATCAGTGCAAACGACAAAAGACTTTTCAGACGAGTTCCACGGCTGCACATCACCTCACGATTGAAAATGCAACAATCGGGAGGCACAAAATATCATGTCAAAATTCTAAATTCATAACGATATAAGCCGCAGTCTAAATAAAATAGCGTGCCCTCTACAGGGTGTAAGAGTATTTTCTTGCCTTCGAGTTCTGCAACAGTCAACGACAACTGCTTTTCATATCTACATACAAAAACATCTACCAACAATTCTACGTTTCAAATTTCCAAAATTAGGTTGTCAGGGCGGAACAAATCTGTTTGATATGCCGAATTTGTTCAATTCAGAACTTTAAATTCAATCGCACTTCTACAAAACATGGACGCATAAAAAAGCCATATCCACAACTTGTACAATGAAATTCTTCGGAAAATCACCCAGTTAAATCTACCCACCCACCCTCAGATCAGATGAACAGTAAATTAATAATTTGACGAAGATCAGACGCCGAGCAAAAGCCTGGCTAGATTTAAGTCTATTTCAGTGAAAAAAGAGTTGTGATTTCGTTTGGTTATGGATGAAAAAGCATATCTTACAAAAAGCAGAAAACACTCTAACAGACTGGGTGGCTGAAAACAAGTTGTCCCAACGGTCTCCAGCGCTCTATTCCCTTGTGAATCGTCAAGGATTCTGTTTCGCTGTCGTTACTTGGGCTATCACGCAGTGCTTCAGTGGGGGAAAACGTTGCGTTACAACTACAAGGAAAAAAAACGACACAACGCGAGAGATATCAACAGCCGCAAGTACGTTTCTCCTTCACACGATCCGCAAGGAAATAGAGGTGCGGTGCTGTTCCCAGGCCCGAAGATTAGAATTTAAGGTCATTAACACTTTTTTCCCATTGTTTTAAATTCTCCAAATACAAATTAATTCGTTTATCTTAATGCTAAAGCCAACTGTTCATATTAATGGCACAAAATTTAACCCTATCATATCCTATCGCAACATCTCTGTGATATGAAGCATGAGGAGACCTTGAAAGTAATCCAAAACGAGATATTGTGCTGCATTACAGCAAGTCTTAGTGAAATTCTACAACAGAATACACAAGCGCCAAATGCACTACCGAAAGTGTCTGTTGTACAGCGCTGACCCAAACAATCCGCGCTGAGCGAAGGGGTTAATAACTGCAACAGGAACTACGGAACAAGCACAAGAATGCTTTTAAACGCCAAAGCGCCACTGTCGGCTTGCTCCGAAGTGCAATCGCTAAATCTACAAGTGTAAACTAAATACTACGTCAAATGGTAAAAACAAAACCTATCGCAGCGCTCAGTGCATTTCCATGGGCGAGCCAGGGTATGGTGGTGGATCATCCGAGAGCTCGCGGCCGTGACGTGGGTTCCTTTGGTTGTTCGCATTTTGTCGATTTCTCTGGTTGCGTTGGTTACGTGCCTGTGATTGACGGCGCAAAGTCAGCTGACGAGCCGGTTTGCGGTTGGGGTTGCTACTCGGCGTGTGCACGCTGCACAGCTTGATGAATCCTGTGGGCGCAAAAATAACATTGGTAATATGTAGCAGCATTCTTGCGTCTACAGCCAAAGGTCAGGTGTGTGGCAACAGTTTCCAGCAATTTCAACAATTGAGTTCACTTAAACTTGGAAAAGGCGTGAATCTTCGCATTCTAGTTACAATTCCACAATGACAAATAGAGGTCATCTATTTCATTTCTGAGTTATAAGTACTTAAAACTAAAACAAGTGATCCTGTTGCTATGCGAAACTACTATACCGATATTGTAACATAACTTGATTAAGAGTGGTGGTATTGATCCGTCAAAGCATAAAGGTGGATTCTACTGTCACATTATTTTACGCGCGTCAACCGGCGTGAATTTCAATAGCTTTGCGCACGCAAAGTGAAATAGAGGGAATGTGTGGATGGCTTACGCCTGCGGAATACTGGAATGTGGTTCAACCTCAAGCCGTCCATACATTTGCTCTATTTTATTTCATGTGCGAAAGCAAATAATATTCACGCCCACTTGTCTTGTGTTCCTGGGTAAGACACTTTACTCTCATTGTGCCTCTCTGCACCCAGGTGTACAAATGGGTACCGGCAAATTTAATGTTGGGGACAACGCAGCGATGGACTAGCATCCCATCTAGCGGGGAGTAGAATACTCCTAGTCGCTTCATGCTACAGTAGCCGGGATAAGCTCTGGCCTAATGGGCCACTTGGCTCGTATGCAGACTTTACCCCTACCTGCCATAAGCAATATCAAGCCAATACCCATGAGTACCACAGCCCACCAATGTTGCTTGATCCATTCGAAGTATCCCATGATGGCCTCCTTACTGAAGAACTTGTCCTTGAGGCGTGACAACGGACCATCGGCGTCCACTGCACGACACTTGAGGAACACATCACAGTAACCATTGAAGTTATCACACGGCGCGCCAGGGAACTGTTTGAGATCTAAAGTCTTCATTTCATCAATGTCTTCTGTCGGCTTGCATACGCCTTCTTCTCCTTCTTTGCAGCACACATCACAAAGGTGATCTTCCTGTTCGCATTGGCACTCCAACAATGAGAACCTGAGGCAAATGGAACCGCTGCATTCCTACATAACACAATGATCATAATTATAAATAATCTATAATACGTACAGGCCGACAGACTGAAGAGTTAGGATGCGAGTCTCGTCAGAGAAAAAGCTCAGCCTTGTCATTCGTAACCAAACCTTGTTGGTGTTCCATGACAACGGTGTTAACGTATTCACATATTCTCGTAATAATAATAATAATTTACACAATAAATGACATCTGGGGTTACACTATTTACAACATTTAGAGAGAAAGTCACATCAGCCTTAGCTGGTTTCAATGCGGGTCCTCTATCCTGATCGAATTGGAATTTGAAAATGTCGGTTTTTGTGGAGGGAGGAGAACCGGAGAACCCGGAGAAAAAACCCTCCGAGCAACGCGAGAACCACCAACTCAGCCCACATATAGCACTGAGCTGGAATAGAACCCAGGCCACATTGGTGGGACGCGAGCACTTTCACCACTACGCCATCTTTGCTCCCCAATTACTGTACTCTGTTGCTACCACGTCAATGAGCCAAGAGATTAAATTAACCGTTTAGGTTTTGAGTTACATGTAGCTTTGAGCCTTATCAAGTCCATTTTCAAAACAGCAGAGAAAATTAGAGGACGATTGAAAAAGTTATTTCAAAGAAGAAAATAACAGGTTTTATGCCGAAGTGACAACTATCTTGGGTATCGGTCAGACAGTACATGTACATAATGTTTTATTGTTTTTGAGTACGGAACTAGTCCTTTGACATGGATTGGAAGTTCTTTCTACAGTCATTGCCAATAAAAGAGGTCGCTTATTTTCCTATATTATTTTGTTCTCAAACGTAGTCTTTGTGAATTTTTCTCTAGTATATCTGGATAATGTAAAAGACCCAACAAGCTTCTTGCGCTCATTTAGTCAAGTACATAAAACGTTGGTCCAAAGAAAAGCCCCTAACACATTTTTTATACATTCGTTTTAGTTGAGCAAATACAGTCATGGCATTGGAGCATGTATTAAATATTTGCTGAACACAACATTGCATTCAAAGTCTTGTAATAAGCGCAACCTACCCCTGATATGCACACTTGTCGTCCATCGTTACACAAAGTAAGATTGTCTTTAGGCGCTGGAGCTGGACAGGTAGCATTCGTTCCACTTTAAGAAATGTCAAGGAAATGCTAACAACAACATCAATACCCAGTGTTTGTGCAGACCAATGGTTGAATGGCTGGCTGAGTAGGCTTACAGACAGACAGACAGACAGACTGACAGACAGACTGACAGACAGACACAGATTAACTGACTGGCTGGCTGAAAGAATGAGTGAACGCATGCTTGTAGCAGGTAGGTTTAACCCCCTAACTGATGACACTGTCTGCGATAGGTAATCTTGCTTGCAATGGCAAAGTAGCCACTCTTCCGATGGGCGAGAGAGCGGCAGGAATCATGCTAACTGCACTCAGTTTTATCCACTGTCATTTTTCATAATAACTAAAAGCACGTACATGTAGGAACAAAACTGCGGCGTAACAATAAACGTTTTTCTCGTTTACTCTAATAGGGCGGCAAATTGTGCAACGTCTATTACTGGACTTGTCGAGCACAAGTTTTATAGGAGAGAATACTCAACGAGGTGATGTCTATAAAGGAAGAGTCTAAAATCAACAATTTTACTCTTTCAAAGCCAGCGATCAAGGATTTGGTATACTTGTCCCTCACAAAAAACTTAAACTCTACATGTAGCCCTTCAGCTCCCTAGAGATCCTGGTGCCATCTATTGATAATAAGACCACCCCTGTGTAGCCGATCAGATGGCATGTTAACAAGATAGTCCAACATTTTACAGCTGATAGACACCTCTGGATGCAGTCTAATTGTGTTAAAAATAGCGGGTGTCAGTGTAAACAGGCAGACTGCGAGTTTGCCAAAAGTCAGACACTGGGCTATACAGTACATGTGCTACCAGCAAGCGTGATACAATTACAATAACATACAGGTATGAGAGTCGAGGATTCGGAACAGAACTTGACAAATGCAGTACAAACTAGAAGCGGGGCTGTCAACTACGGCCGTCACCTGTAACAACTGTTACGGCTGAGTATGTTTGATGGGCCTTTGATGTTACAGGTGAACTGGCCTGTAGTTGATACAATTCACCCACAAAGTAATAAGTTTGCTACGGGTGTGAAGATCAAGGCTACAGGTGAATAACAACTTAATGACAGCCCAGACAAGTATTTGGAAAATCCCGAAGGGACCCCTTAGTACAAAGGATACTCGCAGTAGGAGGTGTTAGCACACTCTGTACTATTAAGACACAAGAAGCTTGGATTCTGGGGTGTACAATCTTCACTGCAACAAAGTCCTTGACTTGGGCTGCAAAGAAAGAAAGAATGATATCATTGCTGTTAATAATTGCATCAAAAAATAAGGTGTGTGGATGAGTTAATGGGAAACGTTTCTGAACAATTGAGTCTGAAAGAGTTTTGGTCGGTGGGAATACAATCCTTGTGTCACATTTCTGCACTTCACTAAATGTTTCACCATGAAAAAAAAAAAATGAGTTTCAGGTTCCAGTTAGATTTCATCAATCCAACGTCTGCCGTACCTAACATAAGGCTTCCCTGTTTCTTATACTTGTAGATGTGTACAGTGTATGTAATAAAAATACAAACAAAAAGGAAAACGAAATTGAACCAACCTGCACTGTTTCCCTGGCATGCGTTTGCAACCACTGGTTTTGTTACGGCCTTCACAGCATATATCATCCTTGCAAGACTCATCTTCTACATATCCACAGTCGCACTGTTCACCTTCCTCCACAACCTTGTTACCGCAGATAGCTCCTTCCGCATCTACAGAAATAACGAGAGAAACAACAAAAATTAAATCAAAATAACTCTTGCACCTACAGCTTACAATGGTCAAGTGGTAATGAAGAAATATGCAACAGTCTGGCCTTTTCATACTGATGACGAGGAATATAATGTAGTCTTGCTTCTACAGTATTTTGGTCAACTTCAACAGAAAAAAAACATTCAGAACCCTAACAATAGAGAGCTCACACTACACATAGTACTACACTGTATAGTATACTGATTTACATGTGTGTCAAGAATTTTGTTCGTCAAAATTAATACTAAGATATCTTGGATCCTTGTGGTTATGGAGGAACACAATTTTAAAAAAAAACAAAACAGCAAAATACTCTGAACTTTCACTGACCCAGATTTATTCTGACTACACTCGCACAAGACATTCAATGTGAGAAGTTTATTGAGGATGCATCAGTCAGTCATCAGATTCAATGTATCCTAATGTTAACTTCATAAATTGAACTAATGGTTCCAAGAATTACAACCTGGACTACGCCAGAAAAAAACACTAAAAAACACCATTTAGATGTGGCTAAAAAAATGTTGAAACGTATTCCTCTCTCTAATGCAGCAGCACGAGACTCCGAGGAAGGCTATTGTACAATTATTTACACAAGTTGATAAAATCGAAACATAATCCTAAAAAATAAAGTGGGCGAACACAACGAATAACTGACTTAAATCTCCCGGAAAACCTTAAATAGTCCCTAAGCATCCCGAGATGCACCTGAGTCTCTCCAACGTGCTGTCAGATTAGTAATTTCCAACTAATTCATCCCTCAATTGTCAGAAATTACATTTTTCCTGTTATAACCCTTTTCACAGTCAACTTTTCTCATTGCATTCTAGTCTGTCCACAGGTGCATATATTTCTGCTACGAGTTACTTTTCTTCCCTAGCGTTTCGGCTCAATCACACCCCGAGAGCCGGGTGAATATTTTGCTAAGGTTCCTATCTCAATGAGGGTCTGTGGACAGACTGATTGTGTTCGTGTACATGTATGTATATACACAATCTAACATGTATGTGAGACAACTTGGGGCTATTTTGAACTTTTAGCCCAAATTTGGTTTGCTCCCATATTGGAATACATTGCCATGCAACTAACCATGTAAAGGGCTATAAATGATTTTCGCTACCCACAAAAGACTGCTCAAATGAAAAGAAGCCAATTTCTACTGAAAGGTGATTCATATATAGTTCGCAATAGTTTGCTATATTTGTACCTCCAGATTTCTGCTGCTACATCTGCTAAACCTGCATTACAATATATTTTTTGTTTTGCAAATAGCCTGCTGAAGTGGACAAAACGCTTTTAAATGTTTCAATGTATGTTTTGTTAATAAGACAAAGGACATATTGATGATAATCAAAAGTAAAAACCTTGAGGAGGAGACCTAATTACGGTACAGCTCAGAAATCAGCATACTACGCATCTGCTATCAATATGTGCGATTTGTGGTGTATATGCAAACACACTGTACATTGTACATGTAGCGATGATTGATTGACATGTGTGTTACCTTTGAAGCAGCATTTGCTTTCAATACATCTTCCCTTGACATCCATCACACCATTCATTGAGTCTCTACTGCACGGCGAAAAGAGTCGATTGTTCTTTTGATCTCCACTTGTCGCTCTCGCAAACATGATGAAATTTCCTTCGTTTCCTCCTGGGGCGCAGTCAGAACTACTGTCATGCTGATTTTTTAGGAAAATAATATTATTCACTGGAATCACTTCTAGTTTTAACCACTCTTATGATCCACGTTAACGGATCACTAGCAACAGAATTTGCTGCATGCAATTTTTTGTCCAAATGGTCATAAATGTATATACATTGTATATAAAACTATGGATATGTATTCACTCCGACGAAGGGCTAACGCTCGAAATGTCAGCTTCCGAATCTCTTTACGGTGGCCAATTCACATTATCAACCCAGTTGATAAAACAAAATTATCTTGTAATACTCCCACCAACACAGCACCACAGTTTCTTTAGAAACTTGCCCCCTTTATTCCTCTATTACAGACTCTCAGTGTTACAGGACTGTGTACATTTCATGTGGTCCCAAACTACATGTACATGTAATATATTTTATTGTTCTTCTCTCATTATGACTGACAACTTGGATATATACAGGTCTGTAGTGAAAGACACAAATGTTGCAGTCTTGGAATGTTTGCCAGTTTGTACACTATACATGTATATGATGATGTGTTAAAGTACAGTAAATGTGTACGTGTAAGTTACAAATCAAAAGAAACTCAAAAGAGTATAGCAATACTGTAAACTTACTGGTGAACCAAAATTGTGGCCAGTTTCATGTGCAAATGTGATCTGAGAGACTTTCTGTAGTACTTTCTTGTTGTAGTTGATGAATGTAACAACTCCAGTATTCAAGCTTTTCTTTTTCCCATCTCTGAAAGTTGTTGCTTTTTCACAAATGCCACCAGCAGCTCCACCTGATAACACAAAAAGCAACAACTCATTACATACATGTACATGTACATGCATCTCCCTAGCAATCGTATCGTGTTCTTGTCAGCTCACCCCTTGACTTGATAATCCTGGTTCTAATTGTTATTTCCACATCTATATGTACATGCACAATTACACTTGTAAACACATGAACACATGTACATTATTTAAACACAATTTTCTGTATTTCATGACCAGAAATGTGACCGATGAGAAAAACCTTTGTAGCTTCAGTGTATGCTACCATTCTCTACATTGTACATGTCTATAAAAACAATTATAAAGGGGGCAAGTTTCTAAAGAAACTGTGGTGCTGCGTCGGTGGGAGTATTACAAGATAATTTGGTTTTATCAACTGGGTTGATAATGTGAATTGTCCACCGTAAAGAGATTCGGAAGCTGACGTTTCGAGCGTTAGCCCTTCGTCGCTCCGACGAAGGGCTAACGCTCGCTCCGACGAAGGGCTAACGCTCAAAACGTCAGCTTCCGAATCTCTTTACGGTGGACAATTCACATTATCAACCCAGTTGATAAAACCAAATTATCTTATAAAAACAATTAGCTCCATTTGGCAGGGAAATATGCCTGGATATTTGTCCACAGACATCATCTGAACATTCCAAGAAGTGAACAGTTTTCCGAGAGTGTAGCTTGAGGAAAACTGTGAGCTTTGAGGAACAGATAATGTCCAGGGACAAATATCCCAGCATACATGTATATTCAGGAAAAATTGAGGCTATTGGGTTTATTTTGCTCCAAAAGTTTTTTGCAATATGCAACACATTTTGAAAATTGGGGAATACATGTATCACTCAGGTATTCACCATTCATGCAACACATGATTTCCAAGAGCTATGTCAAGTTCTCTTAAAGAGAAAAACATTCAGGGGCCACACGACAGAAAAGAATTAGCGCAAGTGTTTGTCGTTATTTGTTTGTTATTTGTTAAGTGTTTGTCATTATGCATTTCTCGTTATTTTCTTTAAAACAATGTTTAAGGTCTCGGCTAGTGTTATCAGCCTTTGGCTTCGGCTGAGAACACTTACAATCCTTGACCTTGATTATTCTGGATATCACAAAAACCTCATCCAATAATTGTTTATAAACTCTCATTAACTCAGTTGTTATTGAGTGAATTTAAACCATTTTTTATGCTTTTTGTCGCCCCATTTGTGCAATTTGTCTACCAAATACTACACGAAAAAGTCTCAGTACCTATAAAATAAACACATTACAGCATGGAAAATGCTTTGTACAATTTTTATTCACTTGTTGATACATATCACAAAACTCACTTGTTCGTGTTCTAATACTACCCAACTTGTGAATAAACTTAATCATAACCTTGCATTTTCCATGAAGTAATCTCTATGTCTTGACATATAATTATGGTTACCATGTAGATTTCTTTTACCTTTCTCGCCAACCCAAGCTAGCCCAAGCACACCATCAGCAAAATCACGGTAGGTAAAGATGTATGACAGGCACACATCATCATGGTTTTCCTCAGAGTTTATCTCCAGGAGCTTTTCCACTCCAATGTTGTTATCTCTATAAGGGTTGTTCGGGACTGAAGTGTCAGAACTGTCATTGGCTCCCATTCTCTGGATTTGAAACTGAATACCTAACAAAATGGTGACAAAATATGCAATTTAAGTCTTTAAAGGTAGAATTGAGTTATTTCTTACCGGTATTATCCAGTTGAATAATTTGAATACAGTATATTATTTCTAACTACAAAGAACAGAAAAGAACAGTCCAGTTACATTGTAACATATACCATAAGAAACACTTAGTACATACCAATTAGAATTGAAATAAATGCAATAAAAGGCCAGAATTGAAATTGCACATGTAATTTCAAATAAACACATTATGTGAATCGTTTCACCCCTAACATGCTGTGCCAAACCAATGACTTTTAATGGCATTTAACTACGTACATGTACATGTAGGCCTTTCTAGTGTGTATGTTGCAGGTCAAAATGAAATTCAGGTGAAAATGATTTTAACCTAGTTTGATTCTCAATTTCCTTTGTCTTCTAACCCTAATTATTCATGTTCCATGAATAATTAGGGTAAAGAACAAAGGAATTTCATTTTAACCTGCAACATGTATGTTAAGTGCAAAATGACTTGGGTATATCATTTTAACTAGTGATGTGCAAATAGAAACATACCTGATTTAGCCATTAAGTTCTAAACCCTTTGTTGTTAAAATACCGGTACTGTTAGTTTGATGGATTTATATGGATTGCTGAGAAGAACTGTACAAATTCAACCTACCCTCAAATATGCCATCATCATTAAAATCTGTATTCTTATAAATATTATTAGCAGCCTTGACATGGTCTGCCATCAGCAGCATCGCCCTTTCTTTGTTACCCCCAGCCATGTTCTCCGTGAACAGATGATCCGCCTATGGAGAAAAGAAAGGCACTAAATGGACATGCACACAGTTTGATCACAAGCAAAACCTCTATGTACATGTACACTGGACTTGAGATTATAAAGTGCATCATCACTCATTGAAGTTAAAAGGTTGGATTCTCAGACAATAATATTGTATGATGCATTAATTTGCACAACAAAGAAATTCCCTTGCTTGAGTTATCATTCTTCAAATTACTGAACAAGTTACACTGTACATAACATAACTGACCCCCGCAGTGAAGAGGGTTACAGAGACTATGCAATTTGATTCTTCTAGTCCGGCAATAAACGAATTCCATGAGATTATGTACAATTTACCATCAAGAAGATTCTTATCTAAGTACAGTACCTGTTAAACTGTATCATTCCATAATTTGGAAGTGCATTGAATATCTGACAGCGATTACTAATATTACACTCAATCCTAATGGACTTGTACATGTACATTTACATGTTACAATGCTCTTTTGTCAAATATATAAGTTTTTGAAGCAATATAGATATCAAATATATAATTAAGTTTCACCACATTGGGTGATTTCAGAAAATATCCATACACTACCACGGGCGGCATGAACATTTTAAGCCCCCCCTGCCTTCGGAAATTCCAAAATGTTCCAGACCATTTGGAATTCCTGTTTGACTGCCTAAAACTTGTAATGAAAAGGAAACTTGTGTTTTCCCCCCTCCAATAAAATTCTGCTTACAATTTTCACAACTTTTTATTTCGTCAACATTTAGTACCGTACACTGTAGCTTTCCCTTTGGAGTGTTATCTTCAAGTTGTTTACCACCAAAATAATAAAACGTTTTGTTTTCCGTTCATTAGCTTTAGATTTTCTGGAGGGCAGATCATATTGATACCAGTGGAAGACGAAAGTAAAGTTCACAATGTGCTGGCCGTCACCCACCATATTGAAAATATTGTTCATTGAGTAACTGCTGACCACTAGTAATGCAGCCTACAAATCTGTCAGGCATTCCATTTGGAAACGAGATACTGGTGCAAGTGTTTTGCATGCAACAAGATCATTGATCGACAATCTCAGATCGGAAGAAACACAGACTTTTTTTATTAATCTATCAACTAATTCAAACTTGAAGGCCTCTTCGATGTGGAGCTTGCTGCACAACCCATCCACTTGCTCATTCGCATGAACGCTAACACCTGGCTGATCGATCTGTATCCTGCTTCCACGGTCCATTCATGCTTGATTTACAAACTAGAAAGTTTACAGATCGGTGATTTTGTGCAAAGATTTTGCAGTCTTCCAAAGGAATTTAGAGCTGAAACCCTCCATGCGTTTGAGATTCTAAACTGCATAGCCCCCCATGCCTTCAGAATTCCAGTCCAAGAAACCCCCCTTTCCCTCGGGAATTCCAAGATGCCGCCTGTGGAACGGTATGGATATTTTCTGGAATCACCCATTTTCAGTGCTTGATATGACTCTTTAACCCCTTCACTATCAAGGGGTCTCCCTTTGACAATAAAATCGTCTGGCGTTAGACAGAGTAAAATCTGTAAGTGGGTCTTGGCAGTGAGAGGGTTAATTGAAAACAGTATCAATGTACAACTCACTCTCATCTTTAAAGTGCAAGAAAGTTTCAATGGATCAAGATCTCCAGGTGCTCTGCGATATCTGTTTAAAACTGGCTCAAACTTGGTGTCATGTTCCCCTTCAAAAATTTGTCCTGGCACTGCTGACCTGAGTGGTTCAATGACAATTATAAGTACATGTACTGTTAATAATACTGTACAGTGTAAGCGACAAGCCCTTGGCCTGCACTGACAGCCACCTATCAAAACAGCCACCTCTCTACCAGGGCCACTTTATTGTCCCAGTGGCAGATCGTCTATACTTTCAATACTTCTCTAAAATAGCAACAGCCACTAAAGCACACCCCAACTGCCAATTAAAAATATCCTCCTGGCAAGGCCAGCTAATTGACACCTGATGAACAGTGTATACAAAACATCCTTTTGTTGTACAGAGTGCACTATTTGGATGGTTTAGGAGGCCGTTGTGGAGATTGAAGTTTGACTGTTTGTACAGTTAGTAACTTGATATAAATTATGCAATTAATCACTCATAAATTATGTTGATCTGGTTAACAGCCAGGTCACTCATCCATACTGGCACATACATTGTAGCTCCATACAGTACACTGTATAGAACTGAAGCATGGAATGACTAGGAGTCACTATTTGCGTTTCTCACAGAAGAGAAGCTACATGTACAGTACATTTCCTGCAATGTACATGTAGTCCACCACAGGTTTATGTACAAATGTACATGGTCTGCCACTCCCATAAATAAGGGTTTTTCGCTTTTTATGCACATCATCAGCATGATCATTGTACCATAGTGTGCAGTCCCATCCATTAATGAGCAGAAGCAATTTTGGACAACATGCACTGCAAGTACACCTGCAGTGATCTTCTTTTAGGGTACTCTTAGTCCCATGGGTTCAACAGACATCTTACCTTTTAACATCATCCATCCACCTCTTTGTTTTTTCATTCACTCCACACCCTGGACCATAAGCATAAGGGTAATGTACATCTCTGCTCTCATAGATAACCGAGTGAAAGTCTTTAGGAGCGTCCTTGAAATAATCCTTTGCCGACTCCACAAAATACTCATCATTTCCTACATGAATTTTGCCTTCAAATATGCCATCATCGGATATAAAACCATGGACCCTCGAGTTTTTATGTCCTGGATGTAAAAAGATTGATAAAAGTGTAACTGAATAGACACAACAACTTCTGCATTATCAGTATTATTGCATTATTTCTCAATAATTAAAGGGGTGAGTGCAAAACCATGCTAAGTGACGATTTTGTGTCTGTTTTTTTTTTCGTCAAAAGTGCCTGAATTTTTGCGTGTGGTTTTCAATTAAATAAAAAAACATCAACCTGTATTTTTTTTTCACTGGTTTGCTTTTCGTTTTCGAGAAATAACATATGCAAAAAATCCTCCGTTCTACTGCAGTATCTTTTGGAGATCTTTTGTTGCACGAGAAACAAAAGAAGTCTTTTGTTTCCCTGAACAATGAAATCAATGAACCGTCACTTTAACTGCCAGTTGATGTAGCCGAAACAAGTATTATAAACACATAAAATTCACCTGATTAACCACTTTGCTTTGCTAGCGCAAGCGGTAATAACATACGACGCTGCAAGCTGAGTTATTACAGTGTACTTAACATGGTACATGTATGTGCCCAGGACAGTTCTTATAAGGATACTATGTGAGAGGGATGGAAGGAGACTCATGGTCGCAGGGATTTCAATAAAAGTTCTGATGGGTGGCTGCCAATGGTGGACATTGATTTAATTTATTGTGCGTTTCAGGTTTTTACAATTATCTTGCAATTATTCTTTATGAAGAGTAGAATTTAAAACTTTCAGTTGTCTATTGTTCTTCTAAATGAAAGTCTTATAAATGAAATTTTAACAGACGAGGGTAAGAAACCCTATAGGCGGCGGTAAAATGCCAGTACTGTAAATGGCTTTTATTGAAACCCTTGAGCTTAACTTGCTGGTACTGTGCAGATGTGCTGCCTTTCATTATTGTGGCGCTCGGGCTACAGTTACCAGTCTCTTATCTCTCAGGCACAGAAGCTCCATTTGTGCTTACATGTGAATATACTGTAACCCATACCTTCTACGTCCCCTGTCATAACTTTGGCAGGATCAAATTCACCATTTTCCACTGTAAAGTCATCTGTGAAAAGTTCTGTATCCCTTCTAAGACGAATCTTAAATTCTCTGTAGATTAGACAAAAAGTTGTAGTGTACAGTGTTCTTAAAATGTTACAATATTTTTACACTACCACATACTATATCACTTGCTATGCAAGTACATAATGTACAACAATGTACAATGTAAATAAGCCCTACGTGTAGATACTAATTAGCTTCATTTTCCTGAAGATGTAAATGTAATCTTCATTGTACCAGGTTAATTCAGCTAGTGGAACATCTTACATCTGTATGTTAAACCCTAATGTGAATCATAAGAGCAGCAAGCTAACTTGGTTGGTCACTGGAACAAGAAGATTCTGCAGCAGGCACTTACATGTAGTGTGCTTGGTTGAGACAGAGACAAAATCATTTGCAATTTTCACCAGCAATTCTGAGCAAATTTACAGTATGGGGAGCAGGGCTGGCACAGTGGTGAGAGTGCTCGCCTCCCACCAATGTAACCTGAGCTTGATTACAGCCTGGTACCATACAGTATGTGGGTTGAGTTTGTTGCTGGTTCTCGCCTTGCTCGAAGGGTTTTTATCTGGGGTTCTCTGGTTTCCCTCCCTCCACAAAAATCATCCCTCCAAATTCTAATTTGACCAGGATAGAGGAACTGCATGAAAACCAGCTAAGGTTGATGTGCCTTCCTCTCTAAATATTGTAATTAATTCTTCTTTATTTTTTTATTTATTTTTAATTCTCCATGTCAAGCACACACAAAATCACCTCCACTGTCCCTGGCTTCACAATGAAACATTTTAGTCCAATGCTGTGTCATATAAAATTTGATCATTTTGCCAGCGCTTTAGAGAATGCACAAGACTGTCCACTAACAAGATTGTTCGCTTAAGAGATACTCCAGAGGCACATTCTAACTGGCTTATCACATTTACATATGTACATGTACATGTAGCAGGCAGCCAACTTGTATGGGGTAATTTTGTATGCATTTCAAGAATTTTACTTTTATATTTTTAGAAAATGCAGATAAAATAGTAATCAGTTATTTCTTGTGAAAACCTTCTTTGGGGAAAATTGTCCCTTGAAAGTCTAAGATACATGTAACCTCAACTTGCTTGTGAATGTGACCAAGATCTAAAAAGTGTTTAAAAAGTGACAAGTAAAATGATCTGACATCTGTCGGGTGAGTACCCCAAACAGCAAAACCATGACAGCAACAGATAGCTAGTTACAGTACTACCAGCCAGAACGCCATTCAAAGAATTCGGATTTCTTCACAATCACATTCAAGACTGGTATGGACTCCAACTGGAACTATAATACAAAGGCTCAACAAGTTTATGATATACACTGTTAGCTTATTGAATTGATTCTTCCGGTCTAAAAGTTTTGTTTCAGTGTTCTTAGAAGTCAAAGAACAAAATTCGTAGCAAATCTTACCGCAGTGTTCGTATGAAGTAAGCTCGGCCATGTTGTGTGACCTCTCAAATATACCGGGAAGTATTTTTGTTGTCGCCATGTCTCGGATAATTTCTTGGCGATTTATTTTTAATTCTGAGTACATGGTCACTCGCTCATAGTCTTGAAACTTACCTTTGATGAGTTTTTAAATTTAATTCAATGCGATGATCGCTGTTTGGACTTGAACGCCTCACGCGACTGTGTTCCCTGAGTACTGCAGTTGTGTCGTAGTTCAGAGTTTCATAGTGGTTTATAAAATCCCCCAGCGGCCGTCCTGTGAAACCCAAACAAGAAAATTAGATGGCAACCCATCTTCCTCCGATAACGTAGTTCAATACGAAAGGATTACTAAACCACAAACGAATTTCAACTTACGATATGACCAAGCACAACTCCACAGAAGTACGAAAGAAACAAAACAAACACGTAAAGCTACCATGCTTCTAAACCACAACGCTTCTCGAAGAAAAAGCTGGAAAGTAGACCCAACTGAAGGTCTTTCTAGTACGAAAGAGTTTGTTGATTATCTGAAGAGTACTGGAGGTTAAAATTTGTGAGAAATAGCAGAGAAATTCTTCGAACTTTGGGAATAATGCGCATGATCACGATTGGAAGAAGCACGATGACGTCATATGGTTCGTGTGTTCATTTTCCGGCTTGGATTGTTTACTTTGGTATTTGGTTCCCCATAGTTACAACAACGGGGAAACAAAAACAATGTATTCTTTTTCGCACAGTACGCGATATGTATAGGTGCCCAATGGATTGTATCCCAGAGAATATATAATCGCGCATCTTTCTGCCGCATTAACTGCGAAAGTGTCGATTACTTTCAGTAACTGAGCACAGACTGTCTTTATACGACCATTGCATAACATTGCCATACTTAATCTGTAAAGACAATTAGTAAATATTGGCAGTCTTATATTAGCAGTGTGAAAAAAATGGGAATAAACAATGACATGGGAGCATTTATACACCTGGGTGGAGAGAGGGACCATGAGAGTGAAGTGTCTTGCCCAAGAACACAACCATAGGCGTACAGGCACCTTTGAACCTGGGAGGGCGGTGACCTTATTGCCCGAAAAAATTTACACAATGCCCGAAAGCATGTGTCCGTGTACAAACGCACTCAAACCAGTCAAACCGCAGTAAAAACAAAACGTTCACATTTCTGACGTGTAATAAACGTATTTTCATTCCCTATGTTTGGAACCTCCAAAGGAAACGAAAATTGGTTCGAAAAATCGGATATTTTGAAAAATCTGGGGTAACTACAGTGTTCGACTGAGGCTGAGAGGGAAACGACTTACGTTTCGAGTTATCGGGTGGTTCGAAAAAATCGAGAGATCGGAATTAAACTGTAGTTATTTTGAAACCTCGCATAGTCCATGACTTCGATCGATTGCCTAGTAAAATCAAAAAGCTATAAAAGAAACAGTAAATTCTTTCTTCTAAGAGAAGTTCAAGAAAATTTTAAAACAGCTCTTTGTGAATCCACTGAAAACGGTTCTTTTCAGAGCCACCACAAAAACGTCTAGGTCTTTGTTTGTTTTGATTATGTCATTCTTTTTTAACTCCGTCTTGACAAGGCAAACATCGGAGAAAGTAGCCTTCAAGTCTGGCTTTGACAGCCTTTCAGAGAGTTTTCTCCCGAGTACTTTTGCCCGAATCATCAGCGTTTTGCCCGAAAAATTTCAAAAACTTCTGTAACTGGGGGGGCTGCAGCCCCCCTCGCCCCCCCGGCTCGTACGCCCCCGGACAAAGCGCTCGCGCCTCCCTCCCTTAAAGCGGGGGTAAACGTGAAAGCTGTTTTGAGGTCGCTTAACTCATTCCCTACCGGTCCTTTAATTTGGCCTTTCTGTCAATATCTCGGTCACGTTTCAAGCGACACTAAATCTCTCTGCTTATCTCATTAACCACTGTTTGGCAGTTTTGTGTAAATTTGGGCATTTCGGGAAAGATATATTTTTCTCAAAGGATAGGTTAAATTGAGGAAAATATGAAATGTTGAAGATTTGATGGATTTGGAAAATTGAAATTTGAAGTGAAGAATTAGTAGACGGATTTCTAAACGCTTCTATCACCACCGCTCAAACTCTCCATTTTGATCCGAAATCTTGAATTCGCACAGAAACTGGCAGTAGTCATGCGGAGCTCTTCCCCTGGGGGATGGGGTACTCCCAGAAAAACCGTTATCCTATTTAGGGCCAAAATCTGCGATTTTGCCTACCCTGGTTATGACCTGATCAAAAATTCTATACCCTATATAAGACCTGGGGCCCGTTTCTCGAAAGCCCCGGAAACTTTTCGGGCTCGTAAAGCCATTTTTAGTTCATCTGTATCTGAAAACGGAGAACTGTATACGCCTGAAACGTCTTGTGTGAAGAGAACCTCTGTTTTTATTAATAATACGTGAATAAATAGCTCTGTTATCATAAGCTTCGAGATTTTGCTCCGGCTTTCCGGGTGCGAAAGCTTTCGGGACTTTCGAGAAACGGGCCCCTGACCCTTAACTCAATACCTGTCTTACAATTAGTTCCCTAGCTCAGAGCGATGTTTAAGGCTTTGTGAATGGCCTCTGTTGATGGTCCTATAAAAAGCATGCCCAAATCAAGACTAGAATGCAAAAACCATACCCTGTTTGAGACCAAAAGGGCCAAAATCGATACTCTAATTCTGAGCAAAACGGCTAAAAACCCTTACCCTTGGGGGTCGCATGTACTTATATAGCCCATATACGGCAAGAGAGTATCCCCTCCCAGAGCTCTTCATATTCCATGTTTTCTCGAATATACAGAAACACACAGAGCTTACAGAACTCAACAGCAACTCTTTATGTGGTAGAAAGACGTTTATTTGTTTAAAAAACAAAGTAAAAGAATAAAAAAGAACACTTGGTAACAGGGTAAATTAATTTACTCTGTAGCTACTATTCTATCTTTTAAAAATAAACTATTCTATGGTAAACATCTACTCTAAGGTTTTTACCAGAAGAAAGGAAGTCTTAGCTACCCCTAGAATAATTTCATTGTATTCTACCCCTTAAAAATAAAGTTCTCACAGGATGTTTTCTAATACAGAAATATTTCATGCATATTTCGACAACGCAGTAAGAAATTATTGACTCGTTACTCCAGTCACGACCAGTGCACCAGAAAGTGTTTGTCCATGGGTAGGCTGAGTTTGCTAATGGTCAGCACCTGACAGAAAGAAAAAATACAAACAAATATACCTAGTCCATCAGTCGATCAATCAATAACAATCAATAATCAATCTGTTACCGAGACAGTTCAGTAGGTTAGCCAATCAATCAATCGATCGATCAATCAGTCAATCAATCAAGCAATCCGTCTTCTTAGCTTCATTTCGCTTTCTCTTTCACAGGTACAGTCATAAAATGGCAACGACATTTAAAACGTTTAACAATGTCTGTTTAACTTTCCCTGTTTAACTTTCATCTAGACTAGTTTTCAATAGAATCTCACAGATTGCTTTAGAAACGTTTTGGCTTAATCATAACTATAGTAAATTTATCGATTCTCATTGCTTGTGATCGGGCCATATCAGACCATTTCTTTACCAGTCACACAAGTGATCAACAAAATCGGAAGACAGCGAAGCGACTTTTCAGTAACTTAACACAACAAAATGGACTCCCCTCATTTCTATTAACCCTTAAAACGATTAGTTAAACCTACCTTAGTTGTTGGATTGAAACTGTAGCTGGTAATTTGGTAGCCATTCACTGTAACAGAGCTAGGATTTGACGCGACGCCAAACACGTGTATGTAGGTCAGCGGTGGCTTAGGTTGATAAGAACTCTTAACAACTGTTGCATTCAATGTTCCCTGAGAAACAAGAAATACACAATTATTTCTTTCCGTACAAATTTCCCTGTTCTCGCCTTGCTCCGAGGGTTTTTCTACGGGTTCTCCGGTTTTCCTCCCTTCACAAAAACCAACATTTCCAAATTCCAGTTCGACCAACCAGCTAGGAATGCTGTGGTTTCCTCTCGAAATATTGTAATTTATCTGACTGACGGGCGAAAGTCATTGAAGAAAGATTTGTTTTCCTAGTTTGTATCACTGAGTTTTGAACATTTTTTCAAGAAAATATAAATACTTACCTGCGAAGCTGTGTACCGAACATACAAGTACGGAGCGCTCACTACCGGATCTGAAAGACATCAAATAACAAGAGTGCATCAGCCGGGTATTGCTACATGAATTCGATAATTCAACAGAAATCAGTATTTTTACGACTTGTGCCGTATTTTGACGAGCCCGTAGGGCGAGTCAAAATACAAACAACAAGTAAAAATTCTCAGCGATACTACACAACAAAACGTCTAATAAGAGATTTATTATCCAACACGCCAAATTGATATTCCCGTGCGGGCGAATTTCGTGGATATTTATTTACGTGGAAGGCGTGACAGAAGTATGCGAGGCGGAACGGAATTGGCGCGGGAAATCGTTATTTGTACTCTACGAAGTGCAGTTGAATAATAAAACTACGTAGCGGATACCGTCAAAGAGCTAACAGGATTTCGTATTGGAATACGTAGATACTAAGATTCATTTACATGTTAAAGCTGCTAAGGTCTGTGGATGTTCTTGGAAAGTATTATTGGCTAGCAACGCCATAAAAGAGCGACGTCACAACAGCCGTATTGGTGTTCCAAAACAATGACACGGCGGTCGTGTTCGCGTACCAAACCAATCATGTGGTAGCCTGCGAACGCAGACGTATTTCCGGCGGAACCAGTGACAGCCGGAAATACGTCTGCGTTCGCAGGCTAATCATGTGGGAGGTGAACTCTTTTTTATGTAAACACTTCCTTTTGTTTCAATAAATTTGCATGTCTGCTGGCCAGGTGAGTGAAAACGCTCTATACGGCCATCACGAGTACTCGCGGCAAAAAAAGAAATTATAATTCAGCCTCAAAATCATACTTCATGGTCTATGTTGCATACTAGCAGCACATCATGTGGGTGCTCACGAAAACCACCTTGAAAGTGGAAGGACGGTGCGACTTGCACCATCAGTGCATCGCGTGTCTTCGTCCAAGGTGATTTTAAAGCGCGCGCATGTTCATCTACAACACTTACCCTAGCGAGAAAAATGAGGGGCTACTCGCCTACACTAACAATTACAAAGAAAGTAATTCTTTTTGTTTCATACACGGAAGAATCTTAGGTAAATTCACTCAAACCATCGGCCGGTGGCCACGAAGACTGTACTGTACTGTACTGGTTGTGCACAGAATTGACACGTTCACCAACAAAAGGAAGACATTTCTTGTGCTTACCGAGTGATTCTCCATCATCATAAAACAAGCCTCCCTTGGCCTCCCCTGATGATGGCAATGCAACGATCAATTCAAATGGATTCTGGCGGCTGCAACAAATGTAAAAAAAAACTGAATTACAATTAACTTACTCTCAAGACAGAAATAAACACAATTTTTAGAACATTGACTAGCTTGCACACAAACGAAAAGAAAAGAAAAGTTCTCTAAAATATGGGACTAAGTTACATATAGGTGCAGGACGGAGAGCCAAACTGGTGAAACGGTCAAGTGAAGTTGAAAACTCAGTGATTACAAAGTGTACTTGAAGGCAAGCTCGTTAATTTCTTTGTTTCTTTGTTCTCGTCTAGCAGCTGTTATAAATCCTGCAAGAATCACCAACGACAAAACATTTTATTCCTTTAATAATTGAACGATTCCAGAAATAAAAACGCCTTCTTAACTTTTTTTCCCGTCACGCCCAAATTTTACGAAGCGGCCAGCGCTCAATCCCAGACCTCCTCGATTCAGAGCCCAACGTGGTCACGGGGTCATTTGGCCACACTTCCCATCATATTTGGTTATTTTACCTGAAATAAGTGGTGGTATTTGGCTGTTGTGTCGGGATGATATGTCCTCCTCTAAAGTGAAAGTTGATTTTATCCCAGGGGGCTGACAGCGTGTGATACTGACCCCCTCCCCCTGAGGTTTGTAGAATGGACCCATCCAAGCCGTCATACCATGTGGCATCCGGGAAATAACCTTTCACTGAGGTGTATCCCTTGAAAACAACAAGATATAAAAGAGTAATGTCAGTCTACGTAGTATAACTTATAGAGGCACAGTTTCTTCAAAACAGAGCTGTGTAAAACACTTAACTTAATCTCCACCCACAACGAGTTTTCTGAAAAATGCAGCATGTGTTCAAATGTAATAATGGACTTGCTCCGGTTTATTTGTTGCAATAATTGATTTTATGTGCACGATAACTTGTTTATGACTACAGGATCACAGGATCAGGGCCAAGGACCTGTTAAGACTACCCTCTCGAAAAACATAAAAAAAGAACTTCCAAGGATCTCTTTAATACTTATACAATCAATGTAAGTAAGGTCCGAATGCGTGCCAAGTGGCCCATCAGGCCACTTGATGTTAAAAACCTGCCGAAAACATGCAGCACTGTTCCTCGTAAAATAAGATCAAGTACAAACATTGCTTAATTTAGAAGTGTGGTAGATTTGACAGCTGGTGGACAGTTCTCTACGTACAAATGACCATTCAGCTCTTACTTGGCTTAAGTGAATTAAGTAGCGGGTTAAAATGAATTCTCATGGCTTTTACGAGTCGTTCTCTTGACTAGTCCACAAGGCAGAATAAACCCTCCAGTATAGCTCCGCCTGTTACCACAGCAAGCTACAATCATGGACAAAAGTCTTGGGACAAATTTGCATTTCTGGTGCTTTTTGCGAACACGCCAGACGCGAATACAATTTCACCTACCTAACCTCGCCCCCACCCCACATACAATGTTGAAAACTAGTACCTGCAATTTCACCTGATTTTCAACATTGTATTGAGTGGGGAGGGGGGACGGCATCACGTTTTTAAAAGGATAGCAGCGCTTTTTTCAAACTTCAGTTGTAAAACACAGATAATTTGTTACATTACACAAGTGTCCCAAGGACTTTTGTCCATGATTGCAGATCAGTTGGGGCAACTCCTAACTGTTCCCATTTTTCACTCGAAACGGCAAGAGCACATGAAGATATTATCACAGTCTCTAGTGCTCGGGTTGAAGATTTTACGATTGGGCTGACTACTAGGCGAAAGAGTCCACCCAGGCACAAGTAGACATGCTGACAGAGAGAGAAAAATGTACTACTAACCTGAACTAAGACTGGTGTTATAAGCAACGCCGGTCCAAGAAGGAACTGCTTGTCCATAGAATACGTTTCTTTGTCGTTTGGAAACCTAAACGCAGCCAGAATAAGAGCAAGCAATGAACTGAGAGTGATTAATTGATACGCTGTTAATATTCTGAACGCGGAAGACGAACTTAAAATAAGCCAATCTTCTGGTACTCTACGAATGCAGCCACTGCCTCATTGCTCGCGACTGCGTTCTAAGTTTTAGGCTTGTTAGCCTTCTTTATTGAGTTTGAGAGCCTCGGCCGAGAAAACTGAGAGCCAAAGGGTAAGCTTATATCTCGGAGGTTCGTTTTCTGTGCCTTGGTAATACTATGTTACCCCGCAGAAAGTGCCCAGCGAGGAATAATGCAGGTAAAGTTGAACACCGTTATTTCAAACTCTCAAGGGATATGAGAAATAGTTCGAAATAGTGCGAGTTTGAAATAGCCGATAGTAAATGACAAAAGGACTATTTACCAGTTTTAGGTTGCCTAGTATTAATAACTTTAACATTATATATTTATTTCCATTGTGTTTACTCTTTCCTCTCTTTCACTAGTTTTGTTTTATCCTAAAATAAGTGTATTAAGGGTATATAATTTAGTTTACTATATTTTGCCCTTTCCAGTTCCTTTTACTGTACTTGTTTTGTAAACAATATTGTATTCATGGCGGAGACCGGACACGAGAGAGCGGCGGAAATCGAGCCTAGTCGCCAAGTGGAGAAATAAAAAATAAAAAACTACAAAAATGGTTCAATTGGGCCTGGGTCAGACTGTTCTCCGAAAGTTTACCCAGCAAGCTTGTCATACGGGTATCTCGCGCGCGGTTCGGTTACTTCCGGGACGAGCCATCCACGCAGAGCTGACAGACCCAAGATAGTTTTACGGATATCACACACATTAGCAACCCATCAAAGTGTTACATTTGTAGTTAATAAGCTTATCATCTGCACTAAGAACGGTTGTTTAAGAGATTCACTCTCTAGTTTTCAAGAACAAAGAACTCACTCGTAGAAAAGAGCCCTGGCCACAGCACTTCCTGTGGTGTGCGCCTGCGCAAACAGAGTGTACAAATATGGCAACAGTCTGTAGCGGGTCAGGAACACATCACGTGCCATACGAGCGAAATCGTCTCCAAATGCTGCGGGGTCCTGGGGCTGAGAAAAAAAAAAGACACGAGCAGTGCTAACGTTTATGTTTACCACGCGATAACGTTACTGTTGCATAAGCTCTATTTTTCACTAATGTTAGTCCTGAATTACGTTTAATCTCTGCCTCCTCTCGGGCTTGAAACTTTCCGTTCTTTAGATGCCCGCATAAGGGCGTATTCGTATGCTCGGTATTGGACTGGACCTAGCTTGCAACTGAGGCTAAAGCGGGTTGTCATCTCAAATACAAATGCCATTAATCTCTTTTTAATGATATTTCCCCGCATGCCGGAGCCTCCATTGCAAGCTAGTTCCAGTCCAATCAGATCGAGAATGGTCCACTGGACCAAAAAAAATCCAGACTGGAGACACAGCTTTGCTGAGATACGCATAGCTTCTCTAATTGGTCGTTGCTTGGTTAGGAATATTCGCGCGCGATTGATGGCCAATCAGTAACCACACGGGTCTCTGAGTGACTTGCGATATCAGTATGGAGAATTTCCACGTATTGGGTCGAATGATCGAGGAGGGAGGTGGGAAATTACACAAGCGGAAAAAATAGATAACCTGTTTAATTAGATTAGTAAAGTGTTTCATCGAATAATAAAGTTATTATTATTATTATTATAATTATTTCGAAGAGTTGAAGAAGAAGTATACTAAAGAATCGCTGCTAACAAGGGGGATGAAAAACTTAATCAATCTCATTGACAAGCAAAAGAGAAGTCATTGTAGCGACTTTTTCAAAGCAAATCTACTTACAGGGTCGCCCTTTGTGTTGTGGT
>OZ026595.1:44719996-44754996 GCA_964020085.1 Micromussa lordhowensis
AAAAATTTTGTTCCAGGTCTCTTGCAAAAAATGGTGACCGGCTCAATGACAATCTTAGCTACACTGTACAACCCTGAGCGAAGTCAGTGGTCACTAATTAAAATTAATTTTAATACCATACCCAAATTCACAATTAGGCAATCAAAAGCAGTGTCTACGACAAATGTAGCTACAAACAGAATCAAAGTAATCACCACTATCGGAATGTAGTACTGATGGTAACTGTCGTGTAGTTTGTTCACAAAGTCTTTCAGTCCACTCCATTCTGGATTAACCCAAAAGTCTTTACGTTCATTGAGGTACTCAACATCGTTCCACTGGACGTCCTGAGGAATCCCATATTTCCTCATGTTTTCATTCACTGTCTGGGTTCCATTTAAACTTCCATAACCCCAGCGACACAGGTGAAACCCTAGACCCCAGTATGGCGGCATGTATGGAAGACCTACCACCTAGAACAAGGGAAAAAAGAAAATCATTAATTAAAAGAATTCAATTCATTGCTTTGCTCCACCACAATATCCTCAGCAGTCCCATCCAACTCTGGCCAGAATAATTAATTTAGCAACAATCCTTTGGCACAGATCCATTCATCCATGACAACTAAAAATCGTAGACACGACCAAAACAATAGGAAAACTTGTCCGCTGGACAAATTAAGTTTGACTATACCAGAAAAAAAATTCTTAAATTATGAGTTCCCTGCATAATTTCTGATCAATTGTCATCCATTTGATACTTTTAGAAAACAGAGAGAGAATTGCAGTTTTCTTTTGCAATAAAATCATCATTCTGGTCTGCCATCTTGGATGATATGATATTCTCCATGAATGAAATCATTGCAGGCTCAATTTTCATTTTGTCAACTGCTGATGCTCTGTACTGCATATGCATCTGCGAAAATGAGTGATTGCATCAGCTGTTTTGATCAGGATATGGCATTAAATAATAATGTTAACACTTCGGTAAACAAATCAAATACGAGTAGGAAGAACAAAAGTGTTCATTTCAGCCTTCATGGCAGTTGAAGAGGCCTTGGTTTTCATAATTATGTACCTGGAGTTTCTGTGTCCGCCAACAGCCGCCACTACCGATATGATGGACTCAAGTGTGTGTACTGGTAGTAAACTTTCCATTTACATGGTGTTCTGTTGCCATTCTTCACGATTGAATGGGCAAGTAAAATTTTGCCAGGGCAAGTAGGTCATCTGGCATAACTTGCCTGGCTGACGACTTGGAGAAAAAACTAATAATTATGGATCCCGGTTTTGGTGCATCTTTATTGTGTGCAAGATAAATACTCCTGGTAATTTAGACAGAAAAATTCCCTGAGTAACTACTGTAAAAAGTAATTTAAATCAATGCTTAGAGATCTATTTGTTTCTTTTTGGTTTGTAAGGACTACAGCTGAGCATTACAGATGTTAAGTGACACCTGTTTCAAAATGGGCATCTCATGATCACATTATGTCGTACTCCAGCATTCAACTCTAACCTTGCCTCAAGAACAAGAGGAGAGGGGAGCAGAGATGGCACAGTGGTGGAAGTGCTCGCCTCCCCCCAATGTGGCTCGGGTTTGATTCCGGCCTGGTGCCATGTGATATCTTAAGTTATGAAACTTACTGCTGTAAACTGCTGGAGTACTAGATCTGGAGTTGGGCCAAGGAAAACATAGAAGTCAAGAATTCCTCCAATGGTCCTGTATGTTATAGCAGGAGCAGGCTGCAGAAGAATATCTGTGGGAGTACGAGGAATTCATTCATACCAGTAGAATGTAGTACACTGCTCTTAAAAAAAGCTGGCTACAGGGGTGGTACATTATATCACTGTCCCACATTAAGGTTTGGGTATAATAAAATTGTTTTCTCAAACATGATTTTTTAAAAATTAATCATCGTGTGAAAAATGACCTTATTAATTTCTCATCACTAACAAGTAATCTTCAGTAATGGTTTCATTCTCTGTTTGGTAACAAAATGAACCCAGGTCTTGATAACACCTATACTCAGGAAGGAAGTGAACCACAGTTTATTTTCAGGGAAATTTATTTGCGTTCATATCAGAATGGAATTAAGTGGAAACTCTATAAGACTGTTGCAGTGATGGGTGTCCATGATTAAAATTTAAAAACAATAACTAAACAATAAATATTAAATCACTTTATTTTAGTGCCGAAGTGTTTGGCACTGGTGTAATAAACGGGATGCTGAAAAGATTAGCAAACAAATAATATACTTTGTGTACTGAATTGTAAATTGAATGGATTTTGATTGTGTACTAAAGGCATCGGTGCTTGAGTGTACACTGTACATGTACATGGATACACTTGATCAATACCCTCGATCAACACTTGATTAACAACTTGATTGACACTCCGTCAACATCTCCCTTGATACTTGATCAACAGTCGGCCAAGTGTTAACTGACTCATATGCATCAATCGAAAATTAGTTCACTCTGGACCAACTGTTGACTGAGATGTCAATCAAGTGTCAACCGACATGTGGATGGGGTATCCATCAAGTGTTGAATGAGGGTCGATCGGGGGTATCAGTCAAGGGTATCGATCGACACTTGACCGCAACTGAGGCTAATGCAGGGAATCTTTTCAAAGGCAAATGACATTAATCTCTTTTCAAAGATATTCCCCTGCATGACCTTCCATTGCTGTGCAAGCTACATGTACATGTAGTTGCAGTCCAGTACTGAGAATATGAATATGGCCTATTATAGGAGCAAATTTAAAGCAAACATACCCATTGCATTGCTGTTCAAAAGAAATATTCCATGGGCATTTCCATCACTTTCCATTGACAAATAATATGGGAATACACCATACAAATTTTTATCAAGACCCTGAAAAAGGTACAAATTAAAAATTCTAAGCATTTGTTCCTATTTGTGGAAGAAGGGGAGGGGAGCTGAGAGAGAGGAAGAACACCTGCTATAAAACTCCCAGCCCTTTTGTTCATCTCTGCAGCAGGGTGGTGGCAAAATTGCCATTGGCTAATACTCACTGTGTACAATGTTAGTAGAAGAATATCTGTTAGTTGCACAATCTCATTATAATAAAAACAATCACAATGGCAGTTGCCAATGGTGGTTGTCTCCCCTACTCCTTCCTTGTTTTATGTGTGACATCACAAACAAAAACTTCATGCTTCTTAAATAAATACAGTAATTATAATTCATACAGTCGTATGACTTCTTCCTGGCATTTTTTCCTTTTTCATAACTTCTCAATTAAACCTTAAAAAAGATTTCTTGCTGGCCACAAATAAACCTAATAATTAATAAATAAATATTAATATTGTGTGGTCCAAGTATCCCCCACCAGATGGAAGGTCAATGGAAATCGCAAGAGGGTCAGGAAGGCTTCAAAACCCAAAGTTTTAAAGGAAAGTATGAAGCTAAACTGGAATTTCCACAGCAGTGGGGGATTCACTCCAAAAAACACTTCATTAGTAGAGTATGGATGTTTTATTACTGGAACAACACATTGCTGGGGATGATCAGCTCAGACTAATGGTAGTATCAAGATTAACAAGTGCACATCATTGCCCAGCAAGAAACAGTCTGAAATGCAACTGAAGCCTATGAATTGCAAACCTCTAGAGGATACAACCAACATTCATGCTCAATATTATTATTATTATTCAGTTAACTGCATAAATGTAAGTTATTGATGTACCTCAGGAGTACCTCCTTGGTCTCTGGAAAACAATGTTGATCTGGTCCATTTAATGTCAAGTTGAAGTGGGGCTACATGTTCACCCAAACCATACAAAACATTTGAGGGCAGTAGTGATGACATCTGAATGAACTGATTCTCAAATACCATTCCTCCCACTGAACTGTTGAAACTAAACACAGAATATTTTATATGCCAACTTAATGAGTGAATCCATTCTCCGAGTCAAGTCCGAGCCCGAGTCATGTCCGAGTCCGAGTCAGGCCGAGTCACGGGTCAGCGGTATACCTTTTCTTCATTCAGACCACGAGGTCTTCGTCGGTCAAGACCGGTTAGGCAGGTTTGTTTGCTGTTGACCAATCAGTTAGCTGGATTTCCCCTGCCAATTCCGTTCCGCTTCGCATACTTCTGTCACGCAGTTCCCGTAAATAAATATCCGCGAAATTCGCCCGCACAGACATAAAACTTTGGCGTGTTGGATAATAAATATCTTATTAGACGTTTTGTTGTGAAGTATCGTTGAGAATTTTTACTCGTTGTTTGTATTTTGACTCGCCCTACGGGCGCGCCAAAATACGGCACAACTCGTCACTGACTCGTAAAAATACTCAGCGATACTACACAACAAAACGTCTAACAAGATATTTGTATCCCACATCTAATCCAATCCATTTTTTGCTGAGATAATCTACACATTTCTTGTAGATTCAAGATTCAAAAAAAGATTCAAAAGATTCAAGATAAAAAGATTCAAGACTGGGATAAGGAATGCGAAACGTTCCTATAGAAGAGGTCTTAATTTGAACGTTTCCTGTTAAAGGGGCTCCCTTTTTCCTTTTAATTCCACCGACCACAACCGAAAGTCCAGTGCCGTTGTTGTTACAGCCTGGCTACCAAGCTCTTAGAAAATATCGCGATTAAGAGATGTGACATACAACGTTGTTCGCTTTCAAAAGTCGAGTGCGATCATGCAGTCATGTAAAGAGTCTGTAAAGTAAAGACTTTTGTTACTCGATTCTTAATTACCAATTACCCAATGGATAATTCCAAGCAATACTTTCCGTCTTTCTGGATGAGAGTGGTAGCTTGTTGAACCATGATGTAGCTTCGCCGACTTTTAGCAGAAACAAGAACATTATGATTCAAACTTTTCAAATCTAAATGGCAGAGTCGAAAAGCGACATTTTCCCACTATTTTAAAAGAAACACTGACTCGGTCGGTTGACTCGGACTCGGATTTGACTCGGACTCGGAGTTGACTCGGTGATCCGGTGAACTCCCAACTTAATACAAACAAATCATGTAAATGGCAGTCATCAGGGAATGAAAAAAAACTTGAATTCTTGCATGCCCTTGGGACAAGCAGCTTGCAAACTTTGCTTGCCCTGGGCATGTCTTAGTTTCTTTTTTTATTTACTATTAAATGAAAGATGATTTGCCTAGACCACTGCCTATCAGGAAGGAGAGAATGAAAAGTTACTTGTCCGGCAAGAAAATCTACTTGTCTTGGATGACTGGACAACTTTTTCTTCTGAGCTCTTGTAATATTTAAAAAATTGTCAAGAAAATATATTGCATACATGTACAGGTATCTTAAAGATCAGAAGCCAAAAATGTGCTGTCTGGTAATTAAGGTATTTATTAATAAATGACAAGGGTTTATCAATAAAATAAGAGATGTTGTTTTATTACCTTCTGCACAGTAAATAAAGAACACAGACAAATATACATAATTTAAGAACAAACTTACAGAACAGTTCCAGTGGATTTTCGTGTCACAGCAATACCAAATGGAAAATTAGTAACACTGACAGCATAGTCTAGTGTAGTTGCCTCTTTTTCAACTTTGGGAGTCTCAATTGGAACTTCATATCTTTTATTATTGGGATCAAATACCTGTGGAAATAACATTGCAAAGTTTTTAGAAACTTAATTCTTGTTGAAATAATTAGAATTTGTGAGTCAGTGTCTTTTTGTTTCTTACAGTTAAAGCCTTCCAAACAGGGACTTGTATGAAGTTGTATGAAGTTTTAGAAAATGACCCAAAGCAAATACGCACGCTGATTGGTTTAAAACCGTGTTTCTATAACTCAATAGAAACACAGAACTAACTCGAGCTGTTGACGTAATGATGGCGCGAACAAAGAGAATTTACATTTTGATGATCAAAGTAAAGAAGTTGTTTTTCTTTTTCTTCGCCGCGGTATTTTCTAAAAGAAATAGAAAACATGTTCTCCGTGTTCCTATCGAGTTATAGAAACACTCGTGAAAGTTTGGGAGAACTCGAAAAAGCTGTGGAAACACTCGCCTGCGGCTCGTGTTCCCACAGCATTTCTCGTTCTCCCAAACTTTCACTCGTGTTTCTATAACTCGATAGAAACACGGCGCATGTTTTCTATTTCTTAACTAAAACACAAATCTCAGTTCTGGGAGATGTAAGACAGATCTAGGGGAAGGATATCATCGTCATTAATCAAGCCTATTTCATATGAAAGTAGAATAAAGTCTCTGGTTTCCTTGAAAAAAGTCATTTTAATTTGTAAAGACACACAGAGGCTGCACATGCCGTTGCTGTACAGCAAAATCTTAATCATTTGAGTTTGGCAGGTAAAATACTGTTGTCAGCCTAGTCCCTCACGGCCCAAGTAGTCGTAGTAGTACCTTGCCGTAGCGTATCTTAAAGTTGACACTAACATTGGTGCTGCAGTACAGCTCAGAGATATTACAATTTGTGTTATTAAGTTTTAGGAAAGGTCACAAAGTTTGCTGGACCCCTATAGCTTAAATACTATTTTTGCAAAAAAACTATTGAGATTATTGTACTGTGGCACTTTGCACCCTCCACCCCCAGACTAAATGGATTATTCAGTAATTTTCTGTGTATCTAGTTATGTGTCTAAGGACAAGGTGGATTACATGAATGTTTCAAGATGAACTATCTGTTTCAGTCCAACATGTAAATTCACATATTAATATGACAAGCCCATTAATTTAACCAGGGAGGTGCGGTGACCTCATGGTTAGGGCGCTCATCTCTGGATCGAGTGATCCAGGATTGAACCCTGGTTGGAGACACTGTGTTGTGTTGTTGGGCAAGACACTTCACTCTCACAGTGCCTCTCTCCACCCAGGTGCATAAATGGGTACCAGTAAACTTAATGCTTGGGCTAACCCTGCGTAGGACTAGCATCCCATCAAGTAGGAGTAGAAATGTGCCTAGTCACTTCGTGCTACAGAAACTGGGATAAGCTCCAACCTGATGGGCCACTTGGCTAGTATGCAGACTTTACCTGTAATTTAATTGTTGCTTAAGGCACAGATGCAGATAGTTTGTCTCGATCCTAGCATTGCCAGTCTTGTTATGCTTGAAGAGGGGTAAGTTTCTAAAGAAACTGTGGTGCTGCATCGGTGGAGGGTAATTTACAAGATAATTTGGTTTTATCAACAGAGTTGATAATGTGAATTGGCCACAGTAAAGAGACTCGAAAACTGATGTTTCGAGCATTAGCCCCCTCGTCGGAGCGATACTTTGCAAACAATTGCAAATTTTATAGTTATTCAAAGTGGATAAGTCTCAAAGGGACTCTATTGTTTTGATTATTGTTTAGTTAAACAAAGAACTGTATGCATAATATATGTATGGGGTTATACTGAAATCTTGCCTGTTCTGTATTTTGTAAAGATTATTCTCACGTTGCATCATTTCCCGTGCAAGGTCTTTCGAAATTTTTTTAGTTCAAATCTCAGAACTTACATGTAGATTACAAGGGAGGCCTGGGACTGAAACAGAAACAGGAAGTAGGCTGTTAGCTGGGATCACAAGATTATCATAAGCTTGAAACCTGATAACATATAACACGAAAAGTGCACGATTCTTCTACCAAGTTAGTACAGTACATGAAGAAAGGGAGCTCATAAGCAATTGATTACATAATTCACAGTTGTGTAGGTTGTTTCCAAAGCCTACCTTGAAATGAAGTCGATCTTGAGCTTCAAATCGCACATCCACGGCCAAATTGTCGATATCATTGCCATAGGGTCCAGGGTGTCCTTTCTTTATCAAACTTAACAAATATCCTGTCTGAGTTTTCTCCTTGTTCACCAGCTGATAACCGTAGTCGCTGGGATAAAAACAGTAAGGTACGTCAAGCGGAACTTCATCATTGACAATCGAAGGTTTCCTCCAGCAGCAGCCACGATTCAAACAATTCTGTTCGCTTGCACCATCTTCAGGGTAACAATCGAAGCGAAAATTGTTTGGAATATCGCTGCATTCCTGCTGGCAAGTTCCGAAATCTGGAAGTAATGACAGAACCAAAACGAAAACCGTGCACTTCCACGACATTGCGTTAGTACCCTAGGCTCGATTTCCAGCCGTACCCTGGAGAGTTTTTTCGCATTCCGCGCGTGGTTTTCAACCCGTATACCTCATGTGACAAGAGTCACATGACCTGTCGTTCTTGTCCGCTCGAGACCACCTGCGGGAAAGCCTGCTGTGTCCCGCACGCAAACTTCGTCTCGGTCCATAAGCCATTTTTTTTATTGACATGTCCAATATTTTTTTTGTTTCATATTTGATAAAAATTTTAGCTTTAAAGCAATTGATATTTGGAAGAGTCTGGTTTCTTCTACAGTCCCATAAATAAATTTTAGGAATAAGAAGATAGTTAAGTATGATAACACACCAACTATAAGGTCTTGCTGAGTAAGAATGTCTTTTGATTACCGGAAAACCAAGACAATTTGAAAACAAGGACAAGGACAACTTGTATAAAGACGATGTTTGCAGAGAGGAGAGAAAGCTTATCCCTTCAAACAAAAATACGATCCGTTTTTATTACAAAAATGTCAATACTTACCTTCGAAGGTACGACCCGCACCATACTCGATCGCTTCTCGCCTCGATTCTCTCGCATATGGAAGACCAACATGATTTTTTGGGGGGTGGTGTTGGGCACGAGCTATTTCCAGTGGGTTAAATCTCAGAAAAAGAATTCCCATAAGGGTTCTTTATGTAGGGTTAATCTTTTTAAAATAAAACCTAGCGCTGAAAAGTCACAACGTTTCGACCTCTCCTTGTTAAAAATATATATTTTTAACGCGTTTTCACATATTTTATCACATTTTCGCGTTCGCCTTATTTTTAACATATTTATGCTTATTTTTAAAAAATTTTTACTCTCTTGAAAATGACCTCGGAGAGGTCGCTCCGTCGTGACTTTTTAGCGCTAGTTTTTATTTCAGAATCGATTTCTAAGAAACTACTTATTAAGATTAATCTTTTTAATTAACAAATAAAGAAGCCTAATCCGTGTATTACACTGTGATAAAACGCGACGGGCATTTGAGAACTCGAGGGAAATGTAGAAAACACGAGCCGGCCGCAGGCGAGTGTTTTCTACATTTCTCGAGTGTTCTCAAATGCCCGTCGCACGGATTAGGCTTTTTTATTTGTTACATAAAGCGTACCTTCGTTTCTCAAGTACCGATTTATAATTCTTTGTATATAAGTAAATAGGCCATTTCCGAGTTACCTAAAGCCTCTCTTTCAAAGCGAGGACTGTTGCACAACCATTCATATGAAAATGAGTTTAATTTGCATGTGAATGAAATCTCATTTCCATATGAAAGGATGAGCACCAAGACTCGCTTTGAGAAAGAAGCTAAAGGTAATTCGGAAATGGCCTATTATCAAATGCGGCACACCCGCGCAGCCCTAGCAAACAAATGCCCCATGACAGGGACCTATACAATCTGTCAAATACCTGTCAAATTCCCGGGGGAATGAGCGGACTTTTTAGATATTAAAATTCAGCCTAAGACAATAGACCTCAGCACGAGGCTCTGGGAAATAAATACAGAGTCTGTGGGTTTTATATTTCTCGGAGGTCTATTTTAATATATCGAAATTGGTCTATTGACAGACCCATAACTACACGAGAATCAATTGTTATGAAAATTGCAATAATAGCAAAGGTAGTTAAAGTTAAAACAGGGAAAGTTTGTTGTCAATAAATCTCTGAGCAAGAATACCGTTTTAAGCTTCAGCTAGAGACAAAACGCGATTAAGCTTACAACTAGTTGAGTCTTCCTTTGTGCTGCTCACTGGTCTTCGTTAAAAAACCCTGATAATCAATAGTACGTAGTTTACTTTAATTAAAGATAGAAAAACACCAAAGAGGTAATTACAAACCATAAACGACCAAGGTTGTGAACAAGGTTGTGACATTTACCTGGGCGGGACATTTAACCAATCTATGTCATGGGCAGATCATGTCGATGCTATCAGCGCGAAGATTAATCAACGGATAGGCCTAATCAGGAGAATTAGGAATGTATTGCCACTACAAACTAGAGTTACCTTGTACAATAGCTTAATCCTCCCTCTTTTTGATTACGGAGATGTTATTATATGGGGGGACAAGAACAATGACACCATACACCATAATGTCAGATTTACAGACCCTACAGAATAAAGCTGCTTAAGTTCCGCTGGGGTATCCACCTTTAAGCTCGTCAACCGAAGCACTGAGGATTTTAGATCTCAAGTCCCTCTCCGCAAGAAGGCTTTTTTTTTCATCGCTGCATTGCAGTCCATAAGTTTCTGATTGGGGAAATTGATTTTAACTTTCAATTTTATCAAAAATCAAGTTGTCCATTCATATAACACAAGACGTTCCAATGATCTTTGCTTACCACTTCCTCGAACAAACTGAGGTGAACAAACATTCATCTGTCAAGCTGCAAAAGACTGGAACAGTCTTCCAACTGACCTGAAGGAAACACATCTCTTATCTATCTTTAAATCCAAGCTGAAAACTTTTTAAAAAGATTTTGATTGAATATTAAACTTTGATATTTTAATTAGTTATCGATTTTAAGATTGTGACTTTATTATGTTTAAATTGATTTATTATCACATTTTATTATATGGCTACAATAGTACGCGCGCTCTGATTGGCTGTTGAGCGGGCATTATTTTCTTTTATTATATGGCTAGCTCCGCGAGCGGGCAAGATGAATCAAATCCTGCGCTGTGATTGGCTACCCGAGCGGGCAAGATGGAGCTATCTTGCCCGCTCGGGACTACCCGCCTTGTCACGCAAGAAAAATTTCCCGAAGCCATATAATAAATCCTTTAATGACCAAGCTTGTTCGGTCAAGATGGCTTGATATTGACCTCATTCTTTTTTTGCGTGTTTATTGACCTCGACTCGTCTATGGTAAGCCATATTTATTTTATTTTATCCTATTATTATTTTAATATTATTTTTATCATTTTATTAATGAAGGTAATTAATTAATTAGTTAACGTTAACGGTTTGGCGAGCTGGGCTCCCTCGTTAAATATTTTTATTGCTACGGTACTATTACTACGGTTGGGGATGGTCAAGGACGCAGATTACAAACGACGAACTTGAAAAAATTTAGGCTAAACTTTTCAACATGCCCTAACCTTAACGAAGATCTTTTGTTCTCTAATCACTCTGCAGTGAAACGAGAACAAATCATTTTCACTCTAGAAACCATGAAACGCAGACAAGAGTCAGGAATAGGCATCTCGTTTATTGATAGCTAGACTGTCAACCCTGTCAAAAAACTCGTCAGAAGAACACTGATTTCCTTATAACTAGCTGCCCTTTTCAAAAACTCTAGAATAACGCTCCGTAGTGGAATCCGCTTTGGCACCAAACTCAACGTAAAGGTAAAGAACTAGCCATGAAGCGACTGAGCTCAGGATCCGTAAAACGACCCCCAAAGGTTAATTAACAGGGTCCCGGTGGACCAAATAGTCCCAGTGGACCAATCTACATTCCATAGCGCCAGTGGACAACAACGGTAAAACAAGCAAATTTTTTATTCAACTTTGAATCCAAGAGACGGGAAATTAATCCCACCGTTTCCTCGCCTAAAAGGCCGCTCACTTGACCGATCTCCGGACCAGCGATGTTAGATTGAGGAAAATCAGTGCCCGTTTCACCCATAATTTACAGAACGGTAGCGAGAGATGCCGTCAAGTGACCTTGAATCTGCAAAGAACACCTTATATACCTCACGCGACAGATACCAACACATCCGTATGCAAAGCACTGAAGCGACGTGCATTAACGCGAGAAAATACATTTGCAGTAATTTCGGTGACATCGAGAATGGCGAAGCGTTATTTCGCTTTCCAAATTTATACCTGTAATAACATTGATCTTAGGTAAAAGAAAACAAAAGGAAAAGCAATAACAACTGCAAAAAAAAACAAAAAACAAAAGAAAGGTACCCTTCCAGCGAAAAGACATGGTTACTATTGAAACATGGAGTCACACGACCACACAATTGGGACAAATGTTTTCTGATAAAATACAGGAAAATTCACAAAGTTTAACCTCTATAGTTTAAAGGTTGTTCAAGTAAACAAAGTTTAAAATCAGAGTGGGTGTTTAAGCCTGCCCCGCTTCCTCTGCCAGGCTAAGTAGGTCGAAAGTCAAAGGATCTGTTCGCGCGCTGTCAGTAGTTCGTGACCGTAGCCCGAATATTAATGAGTTCAATTCGTAAACAAGTTATTGTATTTAAATTTTATGTTACGGTAATATATAAACTCCACGTTGCACTTGCCTAAGACGTTTTAAAATGAGTTCCTGATCAGCAGCTCTGGCGAATTACGTGGGATAACTGATATATGGAGTGCGTTGTTAACGCATCGACGCCTTTTCTGGTACGTAGGTTTTGAAACTTTGAACATTGGCGCAAGCGGAAATTCGGCAAAGCGCCAACGCGTAGTTAGATCTCATTGAAAATCACGCTAGCTAGTGAAATCGCTTTGTGTTGACCGCCTAATGTTAGCGAATAAATGTGGTCATATTTGATCTGAAAGAGCTCACAGGATCCGGCAGAATTAGTTTATCTCGCGAGGAGACCGTAATAAGCCTGATAAAGAAACCCTTAGGGACCCATGGTATCCGAAAATACACCAAGTATCGAAGAAGCGTCCAGTCAAGTATAGGTCTAGTATATCCTGAATCGTTCCAGTGTGACCGTTTTTAGACTTTCTAGTGTGATCTTTTACTAGTTGTGCAGCTCCAACTGACAAAAGACGGAAGTGAAAGAGAATCCGACGAATCAGTCACCGACGACGGTATGTTTGTGTTTGTTCATGGACATATTTATCGCTTGTACGTAATTGTACGTAATTCGACCCCTTGGTTTCTCCAATCCCGAATAGACTCTGTGTGTTTCTGTTACTAAGGATCGAAGATAAAGTTTATAAGAGTCTGTCCACGAGAGGACCAGGCAGACGTGACACATGCCATCTCGCCGATTTCTCCCAAACTTTCACAGATGATTAAGGTCATTAAGTTATTCAAGAGTCCAAAGTAGTTTGGGCTCCCGGTCAATCCCAGGGGTATTAGGGCTTTTACATCAAATCCCAGGGATAAAACCCGAAATTAGCTCTAAAATTGCACTTCCAACAAAGATTTCTCACAGTAACAGAATGCAGTGGATTTTAATTTTGTTTCATCCAACAATTATTTGAACCTTAAGCAATGAAATGTCCAAAGTTGGAGTGGCTTGAAATTATATTCTCGCCAATCTAGAAAACTTAACCATGCCACGCAACAATTTTAAGAAACCGCAAATGAGGCTTTTTAAATTGCAAATATCTCCAATGGGCAACGTTATATGTTGACAAACATGAAATCACAGAAAAACCCTATCATAGTGCTATGTTTCTGGCGAAAACAATTTTTGGCCCATGTGAAATATTCGTGATCACATTCCTCTGAAGTACGTGACTCTCCCAGTTAAGTGGGGCACTCTGTGACCAAAAGCTGGCAAAACTCTGCTGGTAAGCGAGCCGATTCGAATCCTGTAATGGTATCAAAGACTCCACTTGTTTGTGTGTGTTTTTAGCTCTAAAAACCTTAAGAGAGAATTAGGTGAGATGGCATGTGTCACGCCTACCTGGTCTTCTCGTGGACAGACTCTTAAAAAACAACAACATGTACATAATAGGATTATCAGCTTCATTCTCACTCAAACTCAAGGCAGTCTAGCCCGTTTGATGGTGCGATCTGCATCCGAAACATGGCCATGCTTATTACTCTGCCTTTTACGCTTCCTTTTGGAAAGAAATTATCTAAACCCCAACCAAGCAATCTACCGGTATTTTTGCAAACATTTTATCTTCCGTGACGTCCTAGAAATATTTGGTGCAGCTGAAACAAACTTTCCGTGTGTCTGTTGAGTTATACAAACACGAGTTGACAGGAGTTCTCGAAAGCCTTCATGAGGCGTTATCAAAAAGAAATAGAAAAAACTTCTAAGATGTTCAGTGTTTACCAGCTATAAGACATCTAAACATGTATCTTCGAGTAACTTTTTAGATCGCTCTAAACCCCAACCAAGCAATCTACCGGTATTTTTGCAAACATTTTATCTTCCGTGACGTCCTAGAAATATTTGGTGAAGCTGAAACAAACTTTCCGTGTGTCTGTTGAGTTATACAAACACGAGTTGACAGGAGTTCTCGAAAGCCTTCATGAGGCGTTATCAAAAA
Organism: Micromussa lordhowensis; assembly: GCA_964020085.1. NCBI lineage: Eukaryota > Metazoa > Cnidaria > Anthozoa > Scleractinia > Lobophylliidae > Micromussa > Micromussa lordhowensis. Next base: position 44,734,236 of record OZ026595.1, read on the forward strand.
GAAATAGAAAAAACTTCTAAGATGTTCAGTGTTTACCAGCTATAAGACATCTAAACATGTATCTTCGAGTAACTTTTTAGATCGATAGCATCTTTCGCACCTCACGATATCAGGTCTTAGTAAATTCTCAGCTTCGACTATTGCATTTCTAGCTTTTTGATTGGCTAAAAAAATCCGACTATGAGCCAATAGTCGGAGTTTTACGTCATATGGAAAATAGTGGGCCAAGTTTAAAAATTTTCCGCACGAAGTTTTCAACTTTAGCCCCCTATAATGGCCGAAATAAAAATCGGCGGCAAAACCCGGTTTGAGAATTTACTAAAACAATTATTCCATTCGCCCTTGTTGGATATGATTGGTTATCACTTCATATCCAACTCGGGCTCATGGAATAATTGTTATATATCAAGATGGCCACTGCAAGAGAAGGATGTCATGTATGTTTTAAAAATTTAACAGTAGCAGGGTAATTTCCGATGCTGACAATCAAGCGTCTAGTGTTAAGCTGTTCAACAGACTTCAGTGACTTCCTTTTTATGAAGAATTGAAAATAGCTAAGTGTTGCGTTGCGTACAAACGTATCAAGGGTGAATTAGTTCCCTTATATCTTTACTGAAGGCTCTTTAATACTCAATAGTCAGCAACACAATCGTGCTACAAGATATAGCAACACTAATTGTATTTGTCCAAGATTAAATCGTATAATTGAAGACGGTAGATCATTTGCAGTTACTAGTTGTCAACTTTGGAACAGCTTAAGTTTAGAACTCAGGAATTCTGTATCACTGTTAGAATCTTTTAAGAACAATTATAGAAACTATCTTTTGATGTACAACAGAAACTACATCATTTTATAGTTTAACATTTGATTCATTATTTGCTCTCAAGTTATGTTTTATTTTCATTCACAAGTCGTCTTAATTCTTATATTATATTCTATTAGTTTTGTAAAAGTTTTTAGCCGGAGGGCCACAAGTTTATTAGTTATCTTAACTATTCCGTGCCACCCTCTCTAAATAAAGTGTATTATTATTAAGAGATAACTCATCCTGTGGTTCTTTGAAGCGTGAATAGTTAATCGTTTAGGAGAAGTGCTTTTGTGAAAGCTTAGGTACAAGTTGTCGAGGGTGAGTAGAAGTTAGAAACAATGAACGCTGGAAGAAATTAAATATTTTATTACGTCACTGTGATCTCAAGGATGTATTCCTTTATGAAGAAGACGAATTTGTTGACAATGTACCAGTCTTTTGAATGAGTGGATGGAAAGAGTGGCTTTTATGAAAGGCTGGGAGGCCGCTACAATACAATTTTTTTTTAGTTTTTGGTCGGGGAAAGCTATTTCTTTTTGAGGGAGAAGTCAAAGAATTTTCAAAACTGATGGCTATGGCAACTATGTTTAACGCTGTATTTATTTCTCGCTCGAGATCGGTATATCACCATAGAACCATCACATTAACGTTACAACAAGGGAAAGTTTGTTGTCAATAAGGAAACAAATCTGATACTGAAATGATTCATAAATAGCCTTTTTGGTCACACACAGCAAAAAGAAACCATCGAAAGCGGAAAACGCCAAAAAAAAAGAAAATTACAGCATTAAGAAGCTAAACAGAATATATTACAGAAACTGAAGCTTGAGGCGGTCGGAGGTCGCTCGCGGATAGGAGAATATAAGGATACAAGGGAGCGGACGATCTCGCACTGACTTATAAGCAGACAACGTCGGCAGTGTCAAAAACATGCAGGGACCAACAATCACTTTATACTTGAATTTGTAAAGGTATCGTGTGATGAGGTTTTCACCAAAGTGAGTGATCAAGCTGAAAATCATCTCAGACTTTGAAGGAATTTTCAGTATAATCACAATTGCTGTAGATCTTTAACTGCGCCGGATTACTTGATCACGCGCAGTATAGCCTACTAAGAGCAAATCAAATGGCAGTCGTTGATGAGAATTAATATCTGTAGTCATAACAGAAGGGATTCCAAAATTCTTCTTGTTCGAAGTTCATTAGGAGGAGACAGTGTGGCCGAGTGGTCATCGCGTCGGACTTGCAATCCAGTGGTCCTGGGTTCGTGTCTCGCTCTGACCATTGCCTGGATTTGTTTCACGGTAGCCCCGAGTTCAATTGTAAATAGCCAACTGATTTGCCTCCGGCCAGTTGGGATTCTTAACAATGAATTATTTCAGTTGCCTTTGCTCGGCCCCACTAGCCTTCGTGCTATAAACACTGCCGAGGGTAAAAAAGGTATATTTATATATTAATTAATTAATTAATTAATTGATTAATTTATTTATTTATATATTAGGGACCTGACAAGTTCTAATAGAGATGGCTTTTCAGAATATTCTACTATACTGTAGAGCCAGTAGACGAGGTGGCCTGGTGTTGAAGTATCTTCTGGCCTTGACTGTTCTTGCCTATGTTGGATTCAGTTGTTTGGATTACTCTCTTTACGCGGGAAACAAACCAGGGACTCTGCCACCTCCGTGTTCTGAGACCGATGAATACAGAGCTATTCTCATGGATCTGGCCTACAAGACTCACTTAATATTAGACAAGCTGGGAGTGGAACACTGGTTGATGTACGGTTCTCTGTGGGGTCCCCTGCGTGGAATTCAAGAGCCCCTCCCATGGGACTTTGACGTGGACTATGGAATCAATGGAAGCAGTGCCGTCTTCAATAAACTGACTTGGGAAGAATTTAAAGCTACATTTTCGGCGACAGGAGTGAGGGTATTTGATAAGTTAAAATCAAGTGGGTCATTGACATTGAGACCAAAATCGAGTGGTGCTAGTGTAGACATATATCTCTATTATGACCGTGGAGGCTCCATGATGAGGTCTGGGTACGAGCCATGGCTGCTTTGCATAAATTATCTACTTTACCATACGTTTCCTTCCAGACTCGTAAAGAAACCGCTGCCCAAGGTTAAGTTTGGCCACTTCAACATTTCTGTCCCGAGGGAAGGAATAGAAATAATGAAATATTTGTATCGATTTAATTGGTGGAAGGTTGTCAAACCGATGGGTTGCGAATGAGCATTTATAATTTCAAACCAAATTGCTTTGAGCGTTTAAGCTCATTTAGAGGAAAATTTGGTTTTATCAACTGGGTTGATAATGTGAATTGGCCACCGTAAAGAGATTCGGAAGCCTTACGGTGGCCAATTCACATTATCAACCCAGTTGACAAAACCTAATTATCTTGTAATACTCCCAGCGACGCAGCACCACAGTTTCTTTAGAAACTTGCCCCCTTTATAAGCTCATTTAGATTGCGACAAGTGGAACTAGCCCCTTTAAGTTGCGGAAATAACAGTGAAAAGTCACAAGTTGTGCGCCACTGTTGGGTTCCCTCAGAGGCTAAAAACTATCTTTGTATATGGACATAAGTTACACTGGTCTTGAATAAATGAACGATTGAACTGAATGAATGAGTGAACGAACGAACGGCTGTACTGTATGCATACGGTTTAAATATTTACAGGGTACGACTTTTACACGAAGGTTTAGGAGAAAACGTTTTCGCTGCAAGATTTGTCATTCCTGAAGATACGTCACGCAGCCACAGTTAACCTCGGCCAGGAGCTCATACCTTGAATGGTTTTCTGCTAAGATAACCTGAGTCAACTTGGATGAACTTTAAAGTTCAATTACAACGGTAAAAAGCTCTGAATCGCTAGAATAATGGAGACTAATACGCTGTATAGAGATGCCAAAACCTTAAAATAAATACTCATTTTATAGCAAAAAGGGCATAAATTTTTAGATTGATTATTTCTGAATTTAAATTTGGACGCGTGCTAACTCTTTACTTTCAATTATTTACTTAGAGGTGCGTGCAAAACCCAAAAAAGAACTGTAGGGGTACTTTGCCTTTGTCTCCAATTCCCTACGCAGGCAGTGATTGCATTCTGACTCCGCGTTGGTGTAGAGATCTATTACACTAATGAAAATAGTAAATCTCTTTCATCTAGTAAGCGCCTTGGTCGTTTGTTTCTCTCGTAAACTTCCAATATTGAACCAGCTTTGATTTTATGCAATTCCTGTTAGTCATAACATAAAACCAGCCGCCAGGGCGACAGGCGTGAGCGCCTAGCCTTCTTCTTTTGCAACACATGACTTCGTCATCATAACATTTTAGGAGTAGGCCGTTGATGATCTGAAGGGCGCGCTTTTAGAGAAGGAAGCTGTCTCAGTTATCTGTAACGGGCGATTAATCGAGGAAATACGACATCTATTTTCCGTGCTGGTGCGTGATGTTTCGTGATTATAATGCTGTTGCGTAATATCGTGGTGACAGCTATAGCTGACGATTTATAAGAAAATTTATGTTCTTGTTAATTACCGTCAGATCTATGAAAACGAGAAGTGAAACAAATGCATTTCTCACAAGAAGTTTGCAGCAATCAGGAATGAAGCTCACTGAATTTTCCTGTACCCTAATTATTAACTTGAAATGATCTTAAGTACTATCTTCGATTCGGTTTTCTTTTAATTTGTCCTTAAAATTTTGTTTGAAGTTGAGACTCACTTGTACAAACATACAAATTATTTTCATCAACTTGTCAATTTTCCTAGCTATCAACGTTGTTTTTGTAATAATTCGCGCGCCCTCTTTCGGAAACCGTTTTAATATTCATAGATCTAGATTTCTCATTTTGTGTTTAAAGAAATAACTCCGACCTTTAAACATGACACAAAATTTCTCCCGGGAGACTTAAGTAGCCCCTCACTGACGATTCCAACTTTTCTGTTGCAATATGTAAGCATAAAATGACCGTCTGTTAATGAAGACAAACGATTCAATTTTGCAGCAAACATAAAAAAAAATTAATAAATTTAGCGTGGTAATTAAAAAGACGCAATATGATAGTGAAATAACGACGCAAAATTCTCCGCACGTTTTGCTCCAGGTATTTAATTTAGTAACAGAGGAAATTTAAACTTGCGACACTAGGACCTGCTGTTGTCAGCAGAATGATAGAAAAACAACAATTCCACATTTTTACGAGAATTCCTTCCCATTCTATAATTTTAGTGGGTTTGCTTAAAGTCAGTCGGAAAAGCAATTTAGCCAAGCTAAAAGCAAACGTGTTTCTAGTATGACAGTAAAGTGTAGGCAAGAAAAGACACCTGACCAAATATACAACAGGAAGGTAATAAGTACGCAGTATTTCCCGAGACAATGAAGCTCGCGCGCCCAATGAAAATTTGACATTTCTTTGAAGCTGTTAGCATGCCGTAAGACATCAGTTCGTTCGTAATTGTTGCTATCCATGTTAAATAAAATACTGTATGGGTAAGAATGATTAACGACGGTTTCAATGTTGCGTGGTGGAGACAGAAAGTGATAGCGTTGTTTGTGTTTTCTGGCAGTAATTATGCACACTTGTTTCTGCTAGGTGATAGCTTCATTGAAATTGTTGAATTAATACAAGCAGAGTTTGTCAGTTAACTACCCTACCTGACGTAATGCTAATTTTTCGTTTGATGTTGGTTTTTAAAAATCTTAGCTCTTCGCTGGAGAAGAGAGAAAGGTGTTTAGAAGCTAATGCGATGTAACAGAAAATCAAGTGTATATCATTATCCAGCTGCTGCAAAATCTAGCTAGTCAACAACGGCAAACAGTGAAGCGGTATGGAGTATCTCGAAGTCTTCAATCTACTTGTTGTGATAAGACTTTTCATCGGGACGCCATCAGCAAACGCGTTTTCCTTCACAGCAAAGGACAGCTATTTGGCGAGCCAAGGGATGAAAACAGTTTTCTCCAACGACTGGCTGAGCTGTACGCTCGCATGCCAGAATGACCATATGTGCGTATCATACAATTATCACACGCTTACAGGTTCTTGTGATTTGAATGAACAAGGCTTACAGCAACCATTTAGTGGACCGAACGAATTAGTGAAAATGCAGGGCATGATATTTCATCAGATAAGGGTGAGTCACATATACAACACTTCGCTGCTTTATACTACCCAAGTTTAATTCCGATTCAAAAACTAACTTTAATTTTAAATGCATGCACACGGAAGGATTAAGTTAAAATTCGCCAAATATTTAAAACTTGTCTAGTTCTTTTTTCAACCTTTTGACAATTTACTGATTCTTCTGTCTCTAATTGCCTGTTTTTCTCAGCTTCTATATCGATGAAATTATCTGAATAAGAATCATATCAGTCCTGTATAAGAATATTTTATTCCCGCCTTAACCTCAGCGAGGCATAACTAGTTCCACAGATAAAGGGCGACCGTTTATCTTTGGTTCACGGCTTCGGTAAAACACATTACTTGCTGCAAATTATTCCTGTCATGAAAGCTGTCGACAGTAACTGGTTGTATTAGTGGCACACGCTAATTGCAACGGGGATATTCAACTCAACCACTGAAAACCGTCGAGCTTTGGAATAGCTAACACGTCCAAATTTTTCAAAAAAAACAACACAGTTTGCCTGTACGAAACAACAACGATATCCCAGTTTTTATTAAGAATCGTAACAGCTGGATTTGCAGTCTTTCCGATAAAGAAATGTTGTATGTAAACAGTGAGAGAGAGAGCGGCCTTGCACATACGTGCTGGCAAAAACAATTATTCTTTTAATTTGAAATTATAGCTAAAAGAAACATCTTGATCAACGACAGTAGCTCGTTTGGAGAGGAAGTTTGTGAAAATATTATTTTCTTTCTGTTTCTCGATGTAGGCGCAAAGGAAATAAAACAGATCGAAACATCTGATTTCGTTTACGTTCATAGGACGACTGTTCTGACATGAAAATCACAAAAAAGTGGCATGTTATGCCAAGATACTTAAGCCAGCCGAATTTTAAGTGTAATTTGTCGGCTGGGGAAAAAAATTTGACCTGAACACAAAACAAAACCATTTATTTTCAACAAAATATCACCTGAATTAATTCTAAGCCCTCTTTACTCGTGTTCCGAACTCATCGAATCTGTCAACAAAACTAATACTGATCACTGAGCTCAAGTAACGTTCACCAGAGAGGTTGGATTAACATAAAATTCTGTGTTTTATTGAATATTACTTTTGTATCTTGAAAAAAAAAAACTAAGCAAAAAATGTAGCTAAATTATTATTTTAAACGAAAAATTACAAGACGATTTTGCTCAGTCAAAAGTGTAAAATATCAGCTTCAACATTGCTGTAGCGAGTGCGAGAGTCGAAAGATCATCTCTCGGGTAAGATAACTACTAAAAGCCTATTTCCCGTTTGGTGGGACAGCCATTCTTTTCGCTTTAATCCCCTCACTTTCTTAATTAAACTGCTGAGCCGCAATGATATCCCAGTTGACTTACTAGCAGTCATTCATTTTCTTTGATTTGTCTACGCGACAAATACACCTTAAGCTTTAGATAAACGAAATTATGTCACGTTTCATCTTCATTTCTTAATTCCAGTACGATTTAGCATATATTCCAGTATATTGGATAACAACCTTGCATTTTTTGCCATTTCGCTACAAAATTCAATTCTAAGTTTTTCGAATTTTTAATGATGGAGAATTCATTTTCCATTCAGAGTCAAGCAGGATCACGGATGATACTCCGGCTTGACAAATTTTTGTCCAGTTTTATCAGTGAGTGTCGTTTGCTTCTAAATATTTCAAATTTCTAAATACGTCCAGTTTTATTGAGTGTCGTTTGCTTCTAAACATTTCCCTGTCTTTCTGTTTAATTTTCCTTCCGTTATTGTATTACAACAGTTTATACTTCAGTATCTGGTTACATCTTGTATGCAAAAGGAGAATCAAATTCAAATCACGTCTTAGTATGCAGATGTACTATATTTATCACTGACAAAGTATTTGTCTGGAGGGAGGCAAAAATAAAACAAAGACGGATTCAACTTAGCTTACTTTGTCTATTGGGACACACAAAAATGTTTTCAAACAATAAAAAAACACGTTTTTAACACTTCAAGCAAAATTTATTTTAGAAAAAAGTATGCGGTGAATGATATGTATTTGTGTGAATAAGCCGTTACTGAAGCTGCCGTTTGTTTAATTTTACATGTACAGCACTTCCACCTCAGCCAATATGGATAACTGCCTATATCGTTAGCGTAGATTTTCTGCACGAATCGTATTTCATCGTTCACATCTGCCTACACTTCGCGTAAAATACATCAAGTTGTTCTGGATGTCTCTTGAGAGGAAGTTGAAAGTATAACTGGAATGATTATTGAATATGCTAATGTAGATCAAGACATTTCGAATTTGCCTGTGAAAGTTTTACCTTAATTCCGGCGAAATTATGTTGTGGAGAAAATGTTAATATACCTTCAACTAATCCGGGTTAATTTCTGAAACACAATATGGAAGCTACCATTATGTGTGAAGCAAAAATTTGTTAAGAGCTTTTTCTTCAATGCGCGCAGTACTAGTGAAGTCTATTTCCATGGCTCTTGCCAGTTTTCTATTGGCGACAAGTACTATTCAGTATTCTGTATTGTGCATGAAATTTCACCTGCAGTTCAGATTCAATTTCGTATAATGATCGATCAAAGTCGTGTCATTGAAGTTGTTGTCATTTCACTTAGCTTGACTTTTTCGGTTTCCTCAAATTCTTAATTACTGTGAATTAGAGGCACTCTTCTCTCTCTGTGATGCCTTAGTGAACTCATTGATATGGAAAACTTCCATTTAATTTTCTTACGTCAAATCGACGAAAAAAACAACACTTTAGTCATTTAAACTTCAATCTGAAATGAATTCGTAAGTGAAAGATGTCACTTGAAGAAGTGAGCAAGCGGTATTGTAAGAGAAGTTTTAGCTTTTATTAAATCCATTTTGAAATCACTGGTTATCCTTGTAATGTGATTGGTTCTCAGCGGTGCGATTTATTCAAGAATCGCACTATCTTTTGCTCTAAATCACACCTTTTTCTCAGCCAATGAGAATGGGGCAGTAAAAAGAAAACCAATCAGATGTTAAGGCTTTTTTAAACTCACCAATCACATTGCAAGAAAATAAAAGACAAAAAAAGCCATTGTTTGACAAATTTGGCAACTTGATTCAATAAATATTGGTCCTGACCAAAATCTTGTTCCTGTATTTAGGCTATTAAATAGGTGAGATTTAAAAATGGATCTAATAAAGTGATAATTGAACTTCGGGCCGTGCAATTTTGGTCTGAAATCATACTTGTGATTCCAAATCGAACTCGCGCTGCGCGCTCGTTCGATTTTGAAATCACGCGCATGATTTCAGACCAAATTGCACTCCACTCAGTTCAATTACCATTTAACAATTATTCACCTCAGTGTCGGTGAAACGAAAGTGGTGGATATTTACCTCGCCGCTTCGCGGCTCGGTAAATATCCACCACTTTCGTTTCACCGACACTGAGGTGAATAATTGTTTTAGTATATACCACACAAGCTGAATAACTAGCAGCCCAAAGAGTAACTTCAATAGTTAAAATATAGCGACAAAAGCCACTTTGTTTTTCTTCGGCTGCTCGGAGGTGAATAGTACTTGGCTGGTCACCTCCGAGCTAGCCAATCAGCGCGCGCGAAAAGTACTATTTACTTGTGTGGTATATACTAATATATATTATTTCCAAAGCACCGAGTAAATGTGATATCCTGTAGTGCGCTTGAAAGCACGTCAGCGTAACTGATGACAAAAAAGGGTTGTAAGATTATCGTCGTTTTCGCGTATCAATATGTGGAGTTTATGGCATATTGAGCGATTTATTATCTAGCCGGGGTGGCGGTGGGAGAGGGTTGGGGGGGGGGGGTTAGGGTGGGTGCTCTTTTAATAAAATAAACTGAGTACCATAAGAACATTTGCCTTGAGGTCTTCTCTAAGATGCGTTGAAGGCTGCATCAGGGTGTAAAAACTTGTTATCACACGAAATGATGCGAATGTACATAAAGTTGAGAATAAAACGCATCGTTATCTAAAAAGGCAAGGAGCAAGACTGAAAAAAACTTCTCCACCACGTTCCAGAATTAACGTAACTCTTTCAACATTTTTGCCACGAGTGAATCTAAAATGCCGAATTGCAGATGTATACACATTCTTACTTCAATGGAACTGTTGCCCACTGATATAATTGCAAATTGTATCAGAAAATATGAATTTTCCCAGGATATTGTTAATTGTTTTTGTCGTTGATTAATTAACGTTAACAGTCTATTTACGGATCCCGATGGTTCAGTGTTGATAATGTTGTTGTACCATATGCCAATGACTATCTTGGGCTTCTGAAGCAACTTTTCACCTTTTTTTTCAGCCGGCAACGAGCCTTCTTCGTCCAAGAGAAGTGCAGTCATTAAGCCAGTGCGACTGCAGTTGCACCTCAGAGAGCGCCTGTAGGCCTGGGCAAGGTAGACAGATTACGTTGTTAAATAAAAAAAGGTTTTTCAACCCGCATGTTGGGCCGACAACTCGCAAGACTTTTAATTTTCAAATTGACGCACATGATACCAGAGCCACAAATTTTACATCACCTTAACATCATCTAGCCCACAATGCTAACGTTACTTGACAAATTTAAAAGTACTTGTAACCGATTCAAGAAACATAAAAGCTCATTTTGCTTTTCTTTCCAATTTCCTCTTAAGGTTCTTATGACAGACTTCCTATGTCTTGCAAAGACATCTGGGAGAATTCCAGGTAGGTAACAAGAAATTTAAATCAGAGAGGTAAATGCCGTTTTCAACTTGAAGACGAGAGTTTAATTTTCACGTTCATGAAATAAAACGTTGGAAAACGTGATTAAGAACTGTGCTTTTTTCGTTGCGATAGGGTAGTAAACGTATACTTGAAGACTATGCTGCTTTACTTCAGTCATTTTGTAAGGAAAAACGTGTTGACTGTGACGTAAATTGTAGAAAATTAATGAGAAAACGAGTTCCCGTCGAAAATACTGAGCTTGACTTCGTGGTGAAGCGAACCCTGAGGTGGTGTAACACGGCACAACTCTCAACGACAATTCTCGATAAAAACTGAACTCCGTGTAAGAGGTGATATTACGCGAGACAATTTTTAACGCAACATTGTAAATTAGAGGGCAAAAGCGTTTCAGGTTTTTGAATCGCTTTTGGATGCTTTCAAAAACTTGCAACATGTTACCGTAACGAATGTTTGCGCTAAAAGTCGCCCTGTACGCCTTACAATCTTTCGATCTTTACTTAAGGGGACAATGCTGCGTTAAAAATCAGCTTTTGTAACCTCCCCAGTGGCTTGTTAAATAGCAAGGCGCGCGAGTGACGTCATGACTCAGACAAGACTCAAACCGGAATAGCGGACGATTTTCCTAAAACAGTTTCTAAAACAGCCGACGTTCCTAAAACACATTTTTGAAACGAAAACTCCGCCTAGATTGCGTCTAGTTCTCTCAGAACACGCTGATTTTGTATGAGCCTCGTGGGGGATATAACCATTTGCATTCTATTTTTAGGCCTCGCGCGCTTCGCTATTTACTTCACATTTGTGTCCCTTTTCTGTCAAAACATAACAAAGAAGATCGTCTTCTTAGCCAGACGCATTATTAGCACATCCCCACACATTTGAATACGCCCCTAAAAACACTCAGGATAAATTTTTGATAGACGAATCTTCCCATCTATAGCAAAATCTCATGCACAGACTAACTAAGGTCGCGTATCTTAATTTTATAAAATCAAATATATGTATTCCAACCACAAAGCGAGGCAGTAGCATAATGTAATTGAATTAATTTTATTTTTATCATTAAAACTCAAGAATCCGTGTCGATGGATCCTTTTACATTCGCGCTGAACCACCCTCCCAGTACGCACATGTATTTTGTCACATGACTCCAATTCCCGGATGTGGAGATGGCGGATGGACACTGGTCATGAAGATCGATGGAAACAAGGTTTTTTAATACTTGATGTATAGTTTCGATTGTGTACAATATGTAAGTTCTCTCATTCTGTGCCCCAATTACAGTACAATGCTATTTCTACTGTTTTGTGCTGTTAAATGTACAGCTGTGAGTGCGTGACAAACAAACAAACGAAAAAAATATTGCTCTAAGTTTCACGCGTAAGGCCCGAAATCAGGTGTTTAAAAGAGGACCAAGACAAGGCAAGCTGAGTTGTTTTGGTATCCGCTTGACTAGAGAAAATGGCACCAATCGGTATTAACACAAACAAACAAACCAACATACAAACCAAGATTACATCAGACGCGGATCCAGGATTTTGAAATGGGGGTGAATTTTTGTAACGTCAGAGAAATCAAATATTATTTCAATATTTGAGGGATAAGAAAAATAACGAAAGAAGGGGGCTCAGAAAAAAGGGAGGGGGTTTCACCTCCCCTGAATCCGCGCCTGTACATTTGTCAGTCAGTTGAACTTACCTCCCTGTTGTTTTCTTGTTTGAAGAAAACATTCACGTACGATTCGAGATATTGGAATAACACTGTTGCTTACAATGAAGGTGACGGAACAAGCCTGCATAACACTGAAACTAAGCTCAGCAGCTTTTGGTCTACACCGTTTACTCGACTGTGCCTGGGCATGAAATATCAGGGCGAAACGAACTGGATTGCACTGAACTATGCTGGGTCTTCACTGAGGGACGTCATTGGGAACGGAACATTTAAGGAGACAAATTTGAATGTGACGGAATGGAAGAAGTTGCTGAAGAACTCTCAGATCCAGGTGAGAAAACAAAAGAACCAAATACTGACATTCTTGGACTGAGGGGGCGCTTATCAAATTTTTCTCAAATCGAGGTCAACTATGATCGTTTTTTTTTGTATAATATGTATGTGCGAGTTACTCAGAAGTTTCAGAAGGATCCTGTCTCTCTTGAAGAACTACGAAATAGGGAGTTTAAGAAACCACGACGGGTGACGCCGAGGACAGCGTCGATTAAAAAATGAATTTATATTTCACCTACGAATGTTGCGATACTCTAAATTCTCAGTTAGTTTGTTTTTCAGTGTCAAAATTCGCTTGAAATTAAATATGGAACACAACGTAAAATTCGAAATATAAATTTAAAAAATTAGCCGTCGTCGTTCACGTTCTCCAGGCATCTTCGTGATTTGCAGAGGATCGTAGGGCAAAGAAATGCACTTAGAATTATAACGCACGTGCACAGCCATTGTTCTGCTCATTAAATCTTTTGTTTAGCGACGTTCCCGTCGTCGTTGCTTTGGTGGTTTTCTTTGACTCCCTAATATAACTCCTTTAGCTGGTTGGGCTTTAAGCAATGGATGAGTAGATCTTCGCTACCATCCGTTGCGACGGTCGATGTGCAGTGCTTGAATGAGTCGATAATCACTTGCTTGTGATTCTATACATCCTTTGTGGTCTAAGTACTTTTCCATAAAAGAGGAGGGAGGGGAGAGGGCGCTTTTTTTAATCTTTCGCCAATAGGAGGGTCGCTTAATCGAAGGGGGGGGGGGGGGGAAGGAGGGGCCGTTTTTTGAGGGGAGGCGCTAACTTGATGATTTACGGTAACGGTTCCAACAACGAGAACTTGAATCTTATTTCTATATCGGAGTAACGGGACGAAACCCCCTTGGAATAAGCACTATATTAAAGCTTAAATTTCTCAAATGAGCACTGCGCTATTGTCTAGGGGTGGCGTACTTATTCGAGAGCGGCTCTCGATATTAATCGTTAATATTCGAGGGCAGCGCTTTGTACAGGGAAAACTACCTATAGAAAATTGCATTAGAAATCAGAAAAAACCATCATGCGATACGTGAAATCTAGGACGAAATGTTATAAAAAGCTGAACAAGCATCAAATGCTTCAACACAAAGAAGGGCCAAGCCTGGAGTGGTTTTTTAGCTTGTTTTTTTTTTTACAAAATTCGTTTGTTTGACGAAGTATTCGGAGAGCTGATATAGTTTTCTAGGCTTACAGGAGCGACGCTTACTAACATAATTATAACTTTTCCTTCTTAGGAAGGCGGGTGCATTTTTCAAGGTTTCAACAGCCGCGATAACTCAGGATTCGACAACACCGCACGAGCTCGTATTGGAATCGTTGCCACTCCAAATAGTTGTCAAGAGTCAGCGCAATGTAGAATCGGCTTTGGTACTACGGGAAGTTTTCTAGGTATGGACGAATTGAACTCATGTGGAAACGAGAACCAAGGCTTGTTCAAGATAAAAGCGTTTGGATACATTTTCGTTCAGTAAATAAAGAATGCTGCATTAAATAGCTCTCTAAATATATCATTGGTAGAATTCTACTTATATGCTCATGAAAATACTGCAATATGATTGGCGGAGCTATACAACACTGTCAGCCATTATAGCTCACCACTAAATTTCCCTTGGTCTTCATTGGCCAAATCTGATCACGTGGTACGATCTCAGGCAATTATAGGCCTACGGCTGATATCAAAAGTTAGAGCCCGCTCAGCAAGGTGACTCACGAAACATACTTCCTCCTACGATTTTTAATCAAGATGAATATCAAAAGAATCCACCCTCTCATGTGGATTTTAGTTGCAGGAGGATAGCTCAAAAAAGTTGTTTTGAGGCAACAACGAAACAGTAAAACACCCAGTGAGCGTAGAGGTTTTTCTTGAAGGATGGCTAGGGTTGCAGCTTTTTTGCAAGTCAATAGTTGACACTGAAAATAGTTTGTATACGTATAACATTGGATTACACAGTGAAGACAGTTAGTCGATCATCAATAAATTTTCATGCCGTTTTCAATTTTAACGCATGACGCTAAAGGAGAATTAAGTGGTGGACCGTAGTAGGCCATAAAAAGACAAAAGAGTACTGCTTATTCGGGCCTATTGGCTGATAGTTGCCCTAGGAAATTGTATGTTCAAGGTTGGAGACATTTGCATGGACATTGGCGAGCTTGTCTCATATTTCATACATGGCTTATTGTAGAGCGACTTTGGCTGTGAGGCTGTTTGTATTTACCATATAGTACTATGTCTAGTCTATTGGAAGTTAAGTTATAACAAAAATACTCAAACGGATAAACGATTGGAAATGGCAACTTTAGAACATAGTAACGTCTCAGGCTCGAGTTGGAAAATAAACCTTAGAACATGAGTTCGAACATTTAACGTTCATGCGAAAAACTGAGAATATTGTAGTTTCTTTAGTCCATATAGATTTAATAGATTTACATCGCTAAACGCTAATCAACTACGGCAAACGACAGGCGCGGATCCAGGGGAGGTGAAATGGGTGAATTTTCACCCCCCTTTTTTTGAGTCCCCTTCTAATTATTCATAGGCAATCAATCATGCTGATGCACAGACCTTAAATACCTCATCCAGGCGAGAGCGTAATGGCACATTTGTTTGCATGAAATCACACTGAAAAACATGCTGTCAGGTCCTCCCTGAGATGCAAAAATTGTATGCGCGCTAAAGGTTGAATGAATGAATGAAAGACTTTATTTCAGTGTCAATAGTATTCAGCTTAAAAAACTAATTGGGAACATTATTTATAAAATAAAGTATACCTTATTAGATAAAGTTAAATTTATTTACAATTTGATGAAGAATGTATAAAATAAATAAATAGATAAATATACGTAATGAAATATATAAACTTAGTAAGTTTTATAAAGCTTAAAAGATATAAAATATATATAACATGTAAAATTTCAAGCAGCCTAGCAGCATATATCACAGTGTTTGCAACTATCTATTAAGTCGGTGATAAGTCTTTACTCTTAATACTGTTTTAAACTCTTAATATTTGGCTTCTCTCTCTGATCGGTTTTTCCAAAGATGTTGGATTCCCAACGATCATAACGTTCGCCCTGCGGGTCGCTGCGAAAGTTGAGCAATCGTTACGACTACCAGTTGTCTTATATATGAATAAGAAAAGACCGAGGGGATCTGGATCAAACAATGACGCAGTGTTTTCTTGGCATATTTCATCGCAACGATTGCTACAATATGCGGAGAGTGGTTTTCATCAAAATTACGGTAACAATCTCCGAGATTGCTGTCATAAAACTGTGGTCTATTCCAGGCTATCGCAGCGATTGCTGAAGAGTTGTTTTCCGGGCATCGTAGTGTTCATAGTTCAAAGTTCCAGTGTGACAATAAATCTCATGGGCAAGAGAAAGCTCGAGAAAGGGGAGGGAGATTGTCAAAAAAGGGAACAGATGGCCCTTATAAAGTTTTCTTCACCTTCGGCTCCTTTATCAGCTTAATTATACAAAATTAATATGACTTGTATTAATCAATTAGCAAATTAGCATTTTGATTGGTTTCAAATGAAAGTGCACAGAGTTTTTTCATGCATTTAATGCTTATTTAATAAAGAATGAGGCTTATTGAAGAGGATATCAGTCGAGTGTTATTAAACTCCAGTTCAGGATGATTTTCATTATTTATTTTTCCGTGGACAGTATGGTTATTCTTGGTCAGAACATTGTGAATAACAAGTAGTGCTTTACGATTTTTTACAGACTATTCATTATTTATTACTGTCCCCTTGAAAACATAGCTGTACACGAGTGTAGTGAGTGTAAATAAACAAAACATGTAAACCACAAACAGTACAGTTATACTCAAGTGTTAACTCGCTCTAGCATTACTGCTATATATAAAGGAACACTATTGCAAGAGGAGAAGAGGATAATCCGAAGGAGGTGGGGAAGAGTCGAGAACTTCTTCATCCTCACTGGAAGCTCTTCATCGCCAGAGGACTCTTCATCTTCATTATCACTGCGGTGTCTGACATTTGCAGACTGCAGACTACATTTAGGTCTAAACAGCAATCTGGTTAGCCTGAATATCAGTCAGGTTAGCCTGAATAGCACTCCGGTTAGCCTGTTTACGGTTAGCTATCAGTAATGGAAACGGGAATGCAGTATTTAGTTAAAAAGTCTACAGTCTGCAGTCTGCAGTCTGCAAATGTCAGACACCGTTATCACTGGAGGTGTGACCGTTGAACAATGGTTGGTTTTATTTTTTTCCAAAATCAGCAAACCAACCGAAACCATTTAAAGCGGTTTTTATTTGAGTGTCGAAAGTAATTCGCTTTGGTCTTAGCTTTTATTACCAAGCGAAGTGGTGGGTTTAAAAAGTTCGCTCTGTTTATTCAAATCAGAATCAACGTGACTCGCTTGCACGTGTTTTCCGGCACTACGTGCATGTTTTCTTCTAGTTTTGATTTTTGATTCACTGCTATGTCTGTGTCTTTGTGATTGGCCAGAATGAAAACTTTAGTTCAAGTTTTTCAACACTCTTCATACCCTCAGTTGGTAGAGCATCGCACCGGCATCGCACCGGTATCGCGGAGGTCACGGGTTCGAATCCCGTTGAAGCCCTGATTTTTTTTTTTTTTCAGGCTTCTTCTTTCCAGTTGCTTAAATTGGAAAATTCACTGCGATGATCATTCTTCACTTTCATCTATAACCGCAGTGCAAATATATGAATTATTTCATATATATTTACATCATTTCACTCCTCACGGGAAGATATGAACTCAACAAATTGACCTCGCTCCCAATGTGTGGCTTCATAGCTCAGTTGGTAGAGCATCGCACCGGTATCGCGGAGGTCACGGGTTCGAATCCCGTTGAAGCCCTGATTTTTTTTTCAGGCTTCTTCTTTCCAGTTGCTTAAATTGGAAAATTCACTGCGATGATCATTCTTCACTTACTCTTCAGCCACTCCACTGAATTCTATAATCGGTCCACTACGCCTGCTCTCCATCGACTGAAGAGAAATGGTGAAGAATTTCGCAACTATTCGTACCAAAACGGAACCGGAACGCGAGGATTCCGTCAAACTTTGTACACAGTTTCCAACCAAAATTTCCGGGATTTTTGGCTGAATGCGAGAAACACTTTCAACGCTCCTCTTTCCATGGCCAATTGGAACGGCGGAACTCTGAAAAGTTTTATTTCATTACTACATTGTCTATCACTGCTATCACAGCGTGACTGTCGGCTTGCAAATACTTGTCTACAACAAGGAACAGTTAAAACTTAACTTTTCTCCAACAACCTCGAATTGCTTCGCGTCCTGTTGCTTCCAGTTTATTAGACTCGTTCTAGGTTAAAAGCAGTTCAAGACAGGGTTTCTGTTATCTTCTAACAGAAATCAGAAATTCTACCTCGTGATCAGTTTGGCCAATGGCCGATAACTGCGAATTTTATTTTATTTGTTTTTTTAGGACGGAACTATGGATGCACTGAGTGGTGTCTATTATTAATTCAGTTAATACATTATGAGCTTCGAGATTTTACGAGATTTCTACTCGGGCTGCGCCCTCGTCAACTATGGCGCATGGAAATCGAGAGCGAATAATTTATTTGTTTTCATGACTGTAGTCAAGAGACTAACGATCTAGTATATAATCGTTCAAAACTTTAGCCTATACCCTCTAGAAAGGCGCTTGGAAAACGAAAAGAAACCGCCCTCAGCACACACAGCTAGGCTACTCACTATGTACAACAGAAGAGATGTTGAGTAGCGTGACCAATCAGAGACCGGCATACGTGGCAGAACGCCAAAAGATTTAATTAATTGCACTTAGTAGGAGAATGAACCTTTTGTGATACTCATTCATAGGAAGTCCCAGCTCGTTAAATTATTGTTTTAAAAATAGCTTCTGTCAGAATTCCTAAAATTGAAGGGAAACAAACAAGAAACAAACCAGCCAAACAAACAGAGTAATAGTAACAACAAAATACCAGTGTCATGCATGCATGCATTCGCGGAATTGATTGGCTGTCAGACTTGCGTGACATGAACAGGTCGAAGAGATAATTTACCGAAGGAACAGCGACGCGGAAAAACTCGATCTTGGCCTTGTGAGTACTCTGCTCTATCTAATCTTAGTAATCATGCTTGTCTTTTAGCACTTGTAGGTTTCTGATAAATACAATTTTTCCCTCAGTCAGTTACATTCAAACATCCGATACGACGGTCACAACGCTGGCTAGTGACAGTCCTGTGAATTTGGCAAGTAAATATAAAATGCGTACTTGGGGTTTCAAAATATAAATATCCTGCTACTGACAAGTTAATTCGTTGTTATTGGGGATCGATGTATAAGGCATACTGAAAAATTACGAGGGATGTAAAGTTAAATTCATGCTTTGCATGATATTTCTATTTACTTAAAACATTCTTACATTGTAAGATTTCACTCTTCACTGTAATTTATTCATATCGGCTCGCGCGAATCTTGTCTTATAAAGGTGTTATATCTAGCAAAAAAGCTAAATAAGTCAGCGAATAAGTAAACTGTTTACCTTTAAAGGAATGTGTTATTGGCAAGAAGAAATATACAACGGACAGATCCGTAAAGAAATCACGAAGATTCGGGGTCTGTCAAAAACGGAATAACTGATGAGTATCGAAAAGTTGTTATTCGTTTAGGTAAATGCATCAATTTAATGGCTTGTTCAAATGCACAGTGTTCGAAGCAGTAAGTAGTTTTATATGTAAGAAGAGATTAGGTTATTCGGACAGGGAGAATAACACAGAGTAAAGATGTATAAGAGGTCTTCGATCATCGACAGGCGACAGCGGAATATTAATGTAGATAATTCTGAATGAATTGACAGGACTCACAGGAGTCGATTATGCAAATTTCCGCAGGCGAGTGCAGGTAGATGTAATTTTAAATGACACGAAAGCTTTTGAAAAAAGTTAAATCACTCCCTCCCTGCTTTATTTAAAAGTTACGAATTTTACGATTACATATTAAATTGTAATCGTCTGAATTTTGTCTCACTGTAGATTCTAGTAAGAAACGTAAATATTTAAATTAATTGTTTAGGAAATATTTATTTCATCAACTGGCCGGCACTTCCTTTTATTTTATATTTTTTAAAAGCTATTTGATGCAAAGTCAACCGACAAATGGCGAAACCCGTATCATTTGGTTGTATTCAGGCGCTTGTCATGTGGTGCGTGACGTTACCCTCGAACTTGATTCGTCACGCAATCTTGTGTGACGAGGACAAAGTTTGTAAATTAGGCCATTTTACAGTTGTGTGCTTAGTTACCTGGCCATGAATGCAAGCGAGGCTGGAGGTGACCTTGCTTTGATACAGACCTTCAAGCTTTTCTCATGTAAATGTAAACTAGTTAGCATGAGAACAACTTGATTTGCACAATAAAAGCAGAGAGGTCTGTATCAAAACAAGGTCAACTCCAGCCTCGCTGCCAGTCAGAGGCCAGGTCACTTTGCCAACAACTGTAAAATGGTCTATTGCAGTTTTTCCTATGCTTTGTTTTCAGATGTAAGTTTTATGCCCAGAGTAAGGAGATGGCGTGGTTGTTTTGGACCTGCCTTATATCTGCAACACTGCTTCAAGTTCCAGGTAAATAATTACATGTTATTCCATAGTTTTCCTGTGAATCGGGATGTCATGATATTATTCGGTATTATCCGTTTATTGTGCATTGATAAGAGTTGGCTTGTTTATAAACTTCTGGCTTTAAGGTATTACCACAAATGAAACTTGGAAGTATTTTCAATTTTGATGTTCCGTCTTCAGCTTGGGCATGTGTTTTCTGCTGCACAGTTTTTGTCTGTCCTGATCGCGACAACGACATGACATTCTAGATTTTAAAATCCCACCAGCAAAGCAGGCCCTGCAAGGATAAAACGTCTCTGGCCTTCTTTTGTGCCGATAATCATCCTCGTTCCCCAGTCATAACTTGCGATCAATTTGAAAGGAAGAGGGGAAAAGCAAACAAAGCTCAATACACGAGCCGCCAGCCGCCCCCTGATTAAATAAACAACGGTGTGGTTGAGTCAGCCAGGATTCACCGGAAGTCAAATC
>OZ026595.1:44762496-44812496 GCA_964020085.1 Micromussa lordhowensis
ATGACTGATTATTCTATGCATTTCATTAAAACAAAAAGTCAAGTAGATAGAAAGCTGGTTTTAAAAATATTTTCCACAGTTTACTTTCCGTAGTGATATATTATTTCTTTATATTTTAGTTCCTCAAGAGAAAAGTCTAGAAGCTAAGACAGTTCCAGAATTCTATTTATTTTTTACATTTTTTACATTACAGATGTTGGTAGGTTTTAATTGCCAATTGTTGTTAAGAACCGTGTTATATTTTAGACACAATTTTTGCGTTATAATTCTAGAAGGAGGACAAATGTGTTAAATGTTTTCATTTCCATGCGACGGCGTCACGATTTATCACATTGTGATGCCATATTCAACAACTTCTGTGGTGGAATCGAATCCGAGTCTGCATTGAAATAAGCTTTCTTAAATAAACAGAACAATCTTGTCAAATATACTCTAGCCTGCTGGTTGCTTGATTTCCACCTACCCGACCCGACCCTACGCTACCCTACCCTACACTACCCTAGCCAGGTCGTTAATTATTAACTTTTTGTGAAAACGGGAACTAAGTAAAACTGAATTTTGAACCAAAATCATATTCTGAGCGCTATATGCATTACATTTATAACGCGATTTGTGTCATTTATTCAGGTTTTAAAAGTTCTAGTGCAAATTTCTCTTTAGTGTTCAGATGAGATGTTTCTTAAAACTAGAGAAATAAAATTAACAAATGCAAGTTTCCTTTTTCCGTTTTTCTGTTGCATTAGCCGGCCTTTCTTACTGTTCAGGTGTATTTTGATCTACAGTGCGATGCCTATCTTACTGCATTATCTTTCTCAAAGCGTGCATTTTTTTACATTCTGTGAAAAAAAAATACGCCGAATGAAAGTTCCCAGCCTCCAAAAAGCTGATTTTCACACACGCTGAACGTAGGCCGCGCGCAAAGGTCTCGGTCTAGCTATTCCCCGTTAAAAATGGATTGGCCTCGGGCCTAGGTCCTCCCGATTAAAAAAAAAAACGGACTCGGCCCAGTCCGTCCCAGTTAGATAGTCCTAGTTAATTCCATGGTACATTTTAATTTGTCTTAAGTAATTGGGCCATGGATCGGATAGAGGATAGATAACAATTATTTCACGACCGCACGTTGGATATGAGATGGTAGATAGCCAATGAGGCGGGCTGGATATGAGTTGGTTTTATCCATCTCATCTCGCGAGTGGAATAACAATTGCTTCAGATTAAAAACGCCTCCTCTCCCTCAACATAGAAAAAACTAAACTAAAATAAAATAGAAAAGCCCTTCAAAACGCCCTTCAATATCACCGCGGTGGCACTGATATTAGTGGAGACCTCTCGGATACTTTGCAGTAAAATTGTACCAATGACAATATCAAAGAAACCTTCTCCTTCGGGTCGCTGGAACTCCGTTAAATAAAAATTAAAAAAAGGATCCTGAATAGTATGTCAGAAATAAAGATAAACGCTCTGGACAGGTACCTCTTTTAGGTTCCTACAATTAGATTTTTCAATCTTAATTTGCACAATATTGGGGGGTATGCCTAATTGATTCTGCAACCCCAATAGAACAACATCCCTCCCCATTGAAAAATTCTGGACCTGAGCTTAACCTAAAAGATATAATTTGAATGATCCCATTTGGAAGCTACACACTGAAGATATACCAGATATGCATGCATACAAAATGGTTAAAAATATCCTAACGAAGACCTTTTTTCAAAGAACTATCCTTAAAAGAATTAATTCTAAATAAAATTGTAGCCAAATGATCATCAGCCGTAATATTTAACTTACGTGCAACAGCGGCTAAATGCTGTTTAAAGTTGTTGTATGTTAATAAATTGATTTTTCCTAAAGGACTTAAAATCACTCCAAGTAATGAAAAAGAAAGAATAAGAAAGGGCAGAATTAAAAGAACAAAAGAAAGATAAGAGAGTGGAAGTGCATTTTAAAATTCTTTTGCAGGTGACATTTTCAGCATCGTTTGCAAATCCAGACGTACGTTAATCATGATAACTTTGTGTGTCTATATCCTTATTTACTGGCGATAAGTGATGAATGAAATATCAATACAAAAGGACTGAAGTCAAGTATTGCTGGAATGCTTTTTGCTTGAGTATCGAAAGAAGCTCGCGTTTGTCTTGATTTTGCTTTGCTATGCAATAGGGATTGGCTTAAAAACCTCGGGCAACTGTCTCGATCTTCCAGAGCTTTTCCTCTCGCTTTCCATCGGCTGCATGCATGTTAACTTCGAGTCTTGATCGGCTCAGTGGATTTTCTGTGTTGTTTGTGATTGGCCCTGGTGATTACTTTGGTTTAAGTTAAGGTCGTTTCAATTCAAAGCAGGGTGGGGACGTAATTGCTGGCGCTGCAGATTTACTCTAAAAATCCGCCAGTGTCATTTATATCTCTTGAAGTAAAGAGTCAGATCTATACATCAACCTTGGATTTTAATAGTTATCGTCTTTGTTCAAAATACAAATATTGCTGACTACAGCAAATTGCAAAAACAACAACAACAACTACAAGAGCAACAAGAACAAAACAAAGCAAACTTAAGGCTTGATTATACTCATTGGAGGAGTCAAGCTCCGTTAAATTTATCATTTGCCCTTGTTTAAAAATTGTCGCTGACAGCGTTTTGTTTTAAACAGTAGCAAGATCACAAACCTTCGACACCAAAGACATTCAAAATTCAGGCCATTTAGTCCCTACTTGACTGTAATGCATTTAATTCGATTAATCTCTAGAGAAGATATTAAGCGCTCATAACTAGCGCTAGAAATGAAATTGCTGTCAAGTTATTGATTTACTCGTGTAATTAAAGCAATGTATAATATTAATATAATATGCCTATTGTCTAACAAAGTTTAAACGCTTAATTAATTTTACAAAAAAATAAAATTTTCCTAAAGAACGAGTTAAGAGTTCATAATTGTTGAAAAAACGCTAAAACTAAAAAATAGTTTAAGTATTTTTTCTTATAAACATAATCGATAAATAAACGCTATTTCCAATTAAAAAGATATCGAAATTAACATCATAGCAAGTTGACGTTAATTGCAAATTATCACTAAAGTTAGATAAGATAAACATTGTGGTATATATTATCAATCTGATTTATCATATTATATTCGTAATTCAATTAGTCTTTTAAAAGGACTCATAACGAACTGTAACAAAAATGCCTATTAAGATATTGTGGTTAGTTTTTCTCTGTAAGGGCAAACGAAACTGAAAAGATGCTTGAAATGAAAAACCGCTTTGAAAATAACAAATCATTATCAAAAGTTTTCTTTGTGTTTACTTCATTTGATTGCACTTGACTATCCTGAGGCCCGTTTCTCGAAGGTATCGAAACGTTTTCGCAACCGGGAAGCGGCGATAGCAAAATCCCAAACCTTATAATTGCAGAGCTGCTTCATTCACATATTCTTAATACGAACAGAGGTGCCCTTCATGACACGGGACATTTCAGGCGTGTACACCTCTCTGCTATTTGATACAGATTAACTTAAAATGGCTTTGCGGGCCCGAAATGTTTCCGAGGCTTTCGAGAAACTGGCCCACCCACTCAAAGAGTAAACAAGCATTTCCAAATGTTTATGTAACAGTGATTTGAAAAGTAAAGTTAACCATTCAAAATTTGATTGAATTATTTAACAAGGAGAATATAAAACCTTTTTTTATCCGCCCTATTTTTGTACCGGCTTTTTTAAGCCTTTTATGAATTGATATCAAACTGATATGGAAAAAAAAATTACAAATTCCTATCTAGTATTATTTAAATAATTGACATTCCGTGATACCTCTTGTAAAGAACACATGAAACATGCGCAATAACTCCAAATAATAGAACGAATCTGGAAAAAATAAATAAATGCAATTCATCAATCAGAACAGGGTAGATCATTTTCTACTACGAAACAGGGTCGCGAGCATTCGCAGTCTTTTAACTCCAAACACATTCATACTTAGTTCAAGCGAGCGGGGGAGACTGGGCGAGTGGGGAAGCTGGGGGAGAAGCAGGAGAGCTGAGGGGTAGTGAGGTAAGCTGGGGGAGCGGGGGAGGGGGAGAGCGGCAGAGGCGGGGGAGCAGGGGAAGCGAGCGTAGAAAGTACTGGCTCTGGTGTTTGGGTCTCGCGTGAGAGGACGAGTCAGTGAGTAGAGGGAACAGTTCGCTAACAACCTGAAACTTATAGAAAACTCACGTGCGTGCATGGTTCACGTTCTCACTTGGGGAAAAAATGCAGCTCTTAAGGTTTCTTACCGAGCCTTGGTGCAAACACCAGAAGATGCACAGCACGAAGGCTGCCCTTGTTTCGTACAGCAATATTTCAAGTTTTTGTTGTCTGTTGGGCGTGGACAGTAGTCCCTTTGGCTTGACCCGTCGTCAGAGCAACGACGTCCTCCCGGCTCACAGCAGTTTGGACCGTTATCATAGCAGCAGGCAGCAGTTTTGTTTGTATCAATTCCTTGTGGACATTTAAATGGGTATTTCCAATCTGCCGGACAGGAAATTCCTGCAACAAAGGTACATTACTTTACTCGTTTCTAGTTTGAAATGATTGTCATTTTTATTCATGGTAAGCATCTCCATGACTAAGGCAACGCTTACGAAATTTCCATATAATTGACAGTTTCGATAAGTAAACTATGCTTTGCATCTGAGCGTAGTTTTTAGCATATTGACTTGGAATAAACAAGAAAATTGTTCCAGTACAAGTTCTATAGCTACAGTATCTGCCGTTCATTAAAATGCTGTATCTCATGCAGTTGTTTATGTCTTTTGTTGATAAGCCTTACATCTTTAATTAGCTAGCCTCCTTTCCCTACCTTTGCCTGAGCTATAGTTATCAAAAGTAAATTAGCCGCAGGGGCGTTAAGCCGGTACCAGCCGGCGTTTCGTTTTTGGCTCGCTATAGTTTGCACTAGTCCCGGAGCACTTATAGACCTTTTTAGCTTGAGAGGTTTGTTTTCAGAATACAGACCACGTGATATTCTCTTTGTTCTTCGGCTTTTATACAACTAAAACTTATTCTTATATATACACGCGACAGCTCGAAAATTTGAAAGCAAGAATTCTAAAGAGTATCATATCATGGTCTGAAATCGGGCAACAAACCGGCCAACAGAAAAAGGTCTATTGGAAAGTCACGTTCCTAAGAAGCCTTGTCACTCACCTTCCCTGATTGTCTCCGAGGTGAACGATGCCACAAAACCAGAGCTGACCACTTCTTCATCGGATTTGAATCGCACCCACAGATGCCTGCCGCTTGAATAAATCGCCTCGGGTAATTGAGGTTTAGTTCCACAAAGAGTAGCCAATAGCCTATCGCTAGAAGAGCTGCCATCCCTGATTTCAAGGTAATCACACGAGCAAAAATCAGGTGTTCCTGTTTTGCCGCAACTTTGTATGGACATATGCATGATTTTAAATCGTATGCGAGTGTTATACGGCGTTGTGATTTGCCAAACGCAGTCAACGTTGGTGGGATAGTCTAGGTTCGCAAATTCAGGGGTGTGTATTGAGCCTACTGCTGTGATGAGACGCGTAGCGTTCCTGCAGACTGAAAGATAGTTAACATCATTACATATAGTAGGAACGGACGAATGGGCAGATAATTGTGCTTATCGCTTATTTTATTGAATTAAAAAAAATTTCTGAAATCATAACACACAGGTTTTTCTAAATACTTGTCTTTCAACAAAATAACAAAATCGTTTCGCTTACATCAACAAAAACAGAGATTTAGAGTAGCTAAAAAGATATGAACTGCCCGCATTTGTCAGATTTCTACATTGCAGTATTCCTTGGGACTAAGATGTTGCAAAGGCAGTGTGTGGAAAATTACAGAACACAGTATGGGTCCGCCATATTGGTTTACCACTTTGGGACAACAATATGGCGGCCAAAACGGTCAGCAAGAGGAAGAAAAAGGAAGAAAACCAGTTTGCTACCATAGGCAGCAGATTTGACCTCGGAATGCTGTAGCGCTGATACTGAAACCATACCTTCTATTTATTTTTCTTTATAACATAGATAGGACCCTGCGTGCGTTCTGATTGGTCAAAAACCCATGTTTTATCAGAGTATAAAACATAGAAAAAGCGTGTTTTATTGTTTTGCGCGCGTAAAATCTATATCATAAAGCACATGAAGAAGCCTAATCCGTGTATTACATTGTGATAAAACACTCCGGACATTTGAGAACACTCGAGAAATGTAGCAAACACTCGCCTGCGGCTCGTGTTTTCTACATTTCCCTCGAGTTCTCAAATGCCCGTCGTGTTTTATCACAGCGTAATACACGGCTTAGGCTTCTTTATTTGTTAAGTATTTTAAATCTCTAGCGTCGCGCAAGAGATGTGGGTGGTAGTATTTTTGGCAGGATTTCGTGTAGAAAAAATTGACCCAGAAAGAAAAGTTTCACATTTTCTCTCCTTTTTCTTCGTTCCTCTTTTTATTTTCATTCCACTCAACTTAATTATGGGATGCCGCCCGAGAGTAAATGACGATATAGAGGATGAAACATGGAATATCTCTTAGAGTGTTGATCTTGACATCTCACGAGTGAGCGCAGCGAAATTTCCGAAGATTTCCGAAGATAACCGAAGATTGCCGTAGACTTTCGAGGAAGATCCTGAAGATGTTTCGATGATACACCACCAAATGTAAGTACAGTTTAAGGATCAAACATAATATCAGTGAAGCCATCGATATCTATGGAAAACACGCCACCCGAGTCCCGGGAGTGGTGTATTTTCCAGTAAAAAACTCGTGTTTACATAATAAGAGTGATTATTTACCAGTTTAGCAGTTAATAAATGCTGAATTGAACAAACCTGCCCCAGGCAATACTGTAGAATACGACGCTGTGAATCCTGGAAACCCATTCCCATGATCGGACTGAAAAACCACCAGCAACGACTGCTTACTAGAATAGAAAGGACCTGGTAACGAGCTGCCACAGAACCTCCCCAAAGAGTTCTGTTTGGGCCCAACGACATCAAAAATTTCCACAAAGTCACACGTGCATTTGTCGCAGTCCTCCAAGTGAAACGTTTTGAATGAAAGCTTGATGTGTTGATTGATATCTGATATTGTTATCCTCCATATGCATCGAGCGTTGTCAGGATAAAGTAAAGTACTGTCTGGCTTGGGAGTACTTAAATCTCCAGAGCTGTTCGAAAAATTGACACTGTCATTACACCCTATTGAGAAAAAAACAATGTCTTGTCAATTCACGAGTATGAAGTGAGATTTGCAGAAATTGAGCGACATATAGTTGCGGTTACACGCAGCACGGTAAATGGCATTCCCGTGGTAAATTTTCCCGCAGTACCTCACATCTTTGTGCAATTAATTGATTTAAAAATTGCCAGCGAGAAGGAGCTTTTAGCTACTCAGCCGAAATTTACCTCGGGAAACGTTGGTCACACTACTAAATACAGTTTCCCGCGGTAAAACAACAATTTACCACGGTAAAAGTGCCCCGTGTAACCGCACCTAATAGCGAGAGGGCGGTCAGATACCCATTGCAAGATGAAGGAGTAATCAGCCAACTAGGGATTTAAAACCTACCCTAAATGATTTTTCTAGTTTGCATATTTTCAATATGCATTTTTTCAACTACTGTCATTTTTATTGTTCCTTAAATATTAATTACTTACCTATCTTAAATTTAAATTTAGTTGTTACATCGATTCTCAACGGTCACTTCTGAAGATATGTGCAGAAACATAGGAAACGTTAAGTAAAAAGATAATTATATAATTTTTGTTTCCCACCAATGCGTTTTATTGTCATGCATTTCACCACAGTTTGCGTGTTATTTTCTTGTTTTCTTATACCTACTATTAACATGATTAAACCGGAAATGATTTTGATAAGCCCTGCCAACAATGAAAACCCAAGGGGGAGGGGGTCCATCCGCCCTCCTTTTTACACGGGTGGGAAGGGGAGTTTGGTTTGTACGTCCAACCTTCAAGCGAGGAAATTACTTTCCGTTCTACCTAATAAAGACTTGTAGAGGGACCTGAACAGCTAGTATTAACAGTTGGCGAAGCAATGCAATTCTGAAATTCTTTTCTTCTGTATACCATGCAAAATAGAACGTGAAGTGCTTGCGCAACTAAATTTATGATGCGGTAGATGAACTTACATTTCGTTAAAGAGCATTCCACTAGATAGAAAACTGCGAAAAAAGAAATAAAGCAACAATCAAGAATTAGTAGATCGAGTCTAAAATAAGTGTCAACTTCGATTTTTAAATTCCATAAGATTCAATGGCATTGAAAATATTTTATTTTAAAATCGGTACAGCCCACTTTGTAGTAACATACCTGAAGATATTGTTCTGAGAATTCTATTCCATTTCATAGTTCAGTTACTATCAGTAATCATTTTATCAGCCCAACATTTCATCAGCGTGCACAGGGTTATTTGTTATTTTTGCAAACTGTCCAGATATATTCTTAATTTGGATGGTGTCCAAATTAACAAGTAATTTGGAAAGTTCCGTGCGCAATATAATACAACGACACTTAGTCCAATTTAAAAAAAAAATGATTAAATTCAAAGTATTTCTCTAGCTGTCAAACTGTACTTGACCTGTGGCCTCGTCCAATATCGTTAGTCCTTGGGAGGTTTTTTTCATCCAATTATTTACAAACTGGAGAGCACATAGTCCTATTACATATACTGAATAAAAGTTTATTACGTACAGCTTCCTCTGCTCAGTCCATCTCATATTTGCGAAATTAATTGATTTAAAAAATGCCAGTGACAAAGAGTTTTTAGCTAGTCAGCCGAACTTTCGAGATACCAAAATACCAAGCCTCTGGTTATGTCGATGACATCCGATTAAAAAAAAGGTCGTTGAAAGACAACACAGAAAACTTCAATCAATGCGGAGCAAAATTAAAAATAGACGCTAGAACGGACCTTGACTCCGAGTTGAGTCGTTACTCGCTTGCCTGACTCACGCATCGATTTACTTCATTTTGAAAAACCAAACATGCATGGTAATTTTGTTCAGGTTACATTTAGACTTGCTCTTATATCATATGATTAAAATGTACGACAGCTCGGACTGTCAACTTAAACGTAATAGCGGAGAGGGGAAAAGACGCAGAAAGATTGGGCATTTTTTTTAGCAAGATCTTTTTGTTTGGCCATAAAAGGAAAAACATTACAGGGAGACAGTATGGCAACAGTGCCATGACTTCCGTCAAACACGACCCATGTGCCGGTCATCCCAGGCCCCGCACCGCTAAAAATATTGTTTAACACATTTAGCACGTGACTGACCCACTCTTTCGTTAAAGAATTCATCGCAGTTGTGTTCAGGGCAGAAACAGTATAGATCAAAGCGCTAAATGTTCCTTTGCGGTTCCTTCTAGGACAAAATAAACATGGTTGTCTCTGTCGAGAAACAATTATTTTGACTGCTTTCGAACTGCCCTCAATACAATTAACGCGCGATTGAACATGTTTCAGTGAGAGTCGCGCTTGGATAACACGAATTTTAATTATAAAACGAGTCGATCAATAGAACAGTGAATAAATAAAATGACGAAGCAACATGCCATGACACGACTTCACTTTGTCGCGTTCATCGCATTATTCTCGCTTGCCCGGCGTGAATTCTGTCTTTGAACTTTTCGTTGCCGCAGGAAACCAGGCACGCAAAACACTGAAAACCGAAAAAAAAGCAAAACAAACAATGTTCCCCTCTCAGTTTTCGATGGTTGGGTTAATGGATTTTAAATTACCTTTGGTTCAAATTTTGCTCCGCAGATATTTTTGCCCTGTGTTTATATCCACACTATATAGCTTCCGGTCAGCCGTAAAAATAACTTCAACAAAGAACGTGTGGCAAACATGAGAAGAAATGAACACGTGGTCAATTGTTTTCTTTCTCTGGTTTGCTGGATCGTCTGTTTACTTTATGATTTTTACAAGGCTTTAGTGCTTTCCTTTGTTAGAACGGCTGATAATAATGTTATCATAATGCTTCCACTTCGTTCTAAAACGTCGCACTGCGGTACAGAGAGTGCACCTCTTGACAGAGGTGAAATAGATAAAAATACATTCGACAGGACGGAAAGAACGACGGGCGTGAATATTCGCGTGACAGCGGCGCCATCTACAACGCAACTAATTCAATGGAGACTTACTGGTCAAAAGAAGGAAACTCAAATAAGAATACTTTTAAAGTTTTCTTTCGAAGAAAGCAGCGACGCAGTTGACATGTATTTCGGTAATTTGATCCGTGCAAGTTAAGGATCGTGATCGCTTGCTAGACGTAAATAGTCATCGCAATTGTAGTGAGAAAAGGACAATTGCTTGATGTTATATTAGCAAAATGAGTTTTTTAGGTCTTCTTAAACAAAGAAATACAACCCACTTACCAATAAAAGCTCTTAACATCGCAATCCGCGTGTTCCAAATTTACTAGCCCATTTACGAAGACGAGAAGCGAAGCTGCATGCATTGGTTTACAGCCAATGTGACTGCTCGCTGAAATCGCCGCCGGTCACGCGGACAGTTTACTTGTCTATGCAAATTCTCCTCTTACATTTTGGCAGGTGCTACGAAACATGTCCTGAGCTTTGGAAAAGCTAATACCAAGTCAATTGATAGAAATGACAAAAGCGTCATCTGGATGAAATGTCAATAAACCTACCCAGGCAACAAGTTCGTTCTTGCCACCACAATTCATCGGAGCCTGTCATTAAGAATTGCCTTTTAATCATTCACTTTTCAAAAGTGACAGCTTGATTAATAAAAATGGCCTTCTGAATAACTCGTGATCGAAAGCTATGCAAATTTCGCTAATAAAAAGACACCTAACCAGAGAAATGCCGCCGTTAGCTATATTGTAGTTACACGAGGGTTTTATTAGACTTTCGTGATGAATGCGTGGAATATTTTTGTCTGTGTGTGCCGCTGGGAATTAATTGGGTTCTTAATCTAAAGTTTTAAATTTTGTCGGAAGGCTGATGTGTCATATATCTTTAATTACACGGGGACACGTCGGGGGAAAAAGTAAAATATTAAAGGGAAATAAAATGCAGATCGACAAAGATTTTCTTTATCAAGATTGTGGTGCTGTGAGATAATTTTCACTTACTGAAAATTTTCAACTCTGAAAAACAGTAAAATTGTTCTGCGTTCATACAAACCGACGTATGTCATTTCTTTTGTGACTGACAATTTCGTGGAAATTGTGTTTACTAGGTTCGATCTTTACTTCGATACAGGAAAATAAGTCTCAAGATATCATAAGTAAGTCAGAGTCAGTTGCTGTTGTTGGTTATCTATAATTGATAATTATTTAGCTTATCGGGCTGCGAATAAAGATAACTAGCGTTAACAAGTAAAAATGTCACCCAATTGACTTATTTATAGCACATACATGTTATTATATTTTTTCGAATAATTTTATTTGAATAATTGTTTTTGTAGTTTCAGACATATTTGTCGGATCGGTCTACACGCACTGGTCCCCAGGGCTGCACGCCTATCCCGGTTCGACCTGAGAAAAATTCCCTCGACGCTCCTGCCAAGGCCTCGCCGTCTAAGATGGACCGAGCGGCTCTGGGAACTGCAATGTTTCAGACTCATTTCCAGGACCTTTCACAGTCTTGCCCGACAACGTGACCTCGACACCGAAATTATGATTATCATAAATTCTTGTTTGACGTTGAATTTACGATTATCGTAAATTTAGAACACTCAAAGTTTGATAGGAATTCTGGGAAATGAACATATCTTGTTTAAAAGGAAACCCAAGTGTCTGGACGCGGGACTCGAACCTGGGATTGTTCGCTTTGTAATCCTGTCCTGTCCATTTCTTCTAACCATTAGACCACCACGTCGCTAGCTGAACAAATCTCAATTTTTAAACAGTATGATTCATGCTCTTATTCTACATCCTGCGGTAAGCATATATCATTACTCGCTAAAAAATAATTTTAGAAAGTGAATGGAAAGGTCGATCACCAAACCTTAACAAAAAGCTAACCATTTGAAATCTGCGCTTAGGCCTAATCAGTGATATTCTATGCAAGATTCTATTAAATATTTAGTAGTTAAATACCGTTACCGTCGTCTTGTGCTTCAGTGGTCTGGTGGTAAGTAGTCGTGCCTAGCACCGGGTAGTTCCGGGTTCAAATCCGGTCCAAATAATATGATTTTTTTTTCTTTTCTGAAATGTCCTGGGAAACAGTGTTCCTTTTCTGAAATGTCCTGGGAAACAGTGTTCTAAATTTACGATAATCGTAAATTCAACGTCAAACAAGAATTTATGATAATCATAATTTCGGTCTCGAGGTCATGTTGTGCCCGAAGAGCCTTTGTCTTGGCTCGATTACCAACCACTGTTTCGGGAATGAGCCCGCGCTCACCCCCGGGGGAAGAACGCGGCCGGACCCGCGAGTCTAGCTAATCAAAACAGTATATCAGCAGAGACACCTTTTCCTCGTACCAAGCCTCCGTCGGCCGGTTAAGATGAACAGGGGAACTTTTGTTGGTTTGTTTGACTGTTTTATTTATTTATTTTTTGTCTTGGTGTTTTTCTTTCTAGTTCATCTAATATCAGGAGCATATATTGCTCCTGCTAGTATACATTTTTTCGATGTTTTCAATCAAGAAAGGGATTTAAGCAAATAATAAGCAGGAGCGAGTCCATCGCTTGGCAAGTGGTGGGCTCCTGAAATAATTTACAGACTGTAATATGCAGCACATTTGGAACATAGAAGGCAATAATAAATCCACAGCTAAACCATGCATCCTCCCTCGGCACCACGGTACCCGGCTTGAATACAATAGCGTCGTTATGATCTACACTAATGGCGCAAGCGTCAATGCATTCACCAAATAGCCGGAAAAAGATGTTTTTCCCTGCTTCTGAAGGAAATTATGAACGCTTGAAGTCAACTGTGATACAATTCTGACTTATTTTCTTTTAGCTGCTGTTTGAAGCCTGCCGCCGGTTTACACGCACTCATCACTTCAATTCGTTGAAAAAAAAAAAATTCATTTTGACGTTTTTCATTCGCGTGCTGGTCAAGTACCTTTGTCGAGTATTCTCAGTGGGAACTGAATTATCCGGTGGTGTTTCTAAATCTCGCTCGAGACACCAGTCGGCGGAGAAACGAGAAAAGGCTGCCGTCTTGTCGGCCTCCAGCCATTGCACACTAATGGCTGACAATGGCTGATAGTATACGCATTATAATCTCTTGTATACGAGTAGCGCAGCCAATTGGATTCCTCAGCTGCATTTGTGTCAGTATACTTGTAAATGTCTATTAATTAATTATAGAACCAAGGAAAACTATTTTCTGTGTGGTTAACAATAAAATAGCGCAAAACTGAGGGGACGTTTTACATCCAAAAGCACAAAATGTATCGGGTAGGATACCTATGCTTACGGCAATATGGCTCAAGGTTCTACAAAAATAATTAGATTGATCTAATGTGGGTTGGCCGCTTGATAGAAGTACGACTGCATGTGACAAAGAAAGTAAAGCTATATTAGAATCAAATCCTTTGAAAGAGAAAAAACAAATACTTCACCGGCCACAAACATACAAATTTGTAGAGTTCCTGAATATCGATATGAAAAAGTTCATTGAAGTCAGGCTAGACCACTATTCGATCGCGGGCTCAAACCTTTTAACAACTGACAACGTCATTAAAAAACCGCTGTATACTCCATGGAACGGTGGTGTTCCAAATGCTGTGTTATCGTCAGTGGCCAGATTTATTTATCATAGAAATCGTAGTTAGTTTCGAAAGTGGAGATCTTTCCAACTTTTCTATCGGTGTTGATTTTCTAGCCTCGCGTTAATCTGATTCAATCACAAGCATAGGTCGTTTCTCCCTCATTCCCGCCGATCGCTTTCAGCTTCCTTTTTAGTTTCAAACTTGAACTTTTTCTGGCAGTTGGAGTGAACTGATCGACTATCGTTTTTTCTACAAGGTTTGGTCCAGTCCGTTGTATAAGAATAATTATAACCGTAATAAGGAAAACTCATTTTAAAGTGAAACACAAATTCACGGGTTAGATTAACCTGAGGCTGATGTCGGAAATGTGTCTTGCCCACCGTCAGTAAAGCCTCTTTAAGCCACAGGGAACAGTTATCTTATTTAGCAAGAAGTTTGCTTGAATAAAGCTGTCAACATACAACGTCGATAATGTTGTAGCCTGTGGCAAAATTCCAGTTGAATTACCCGTTTTCAAATCAAATAGGATACGAGATCAGAGTTTTAATAGCCCTGAATGAAAAGGGGTTTTCCCCATCTTGTCTATATAAAAAAATCTTTAAAATTTGTAAGAAATAACTTTAATGGAATAAAACTAATAATGGTAATGGAATAAAACCTATAACACGAGAAAGTGAACGGCAACAAAATGTCTGCAGGTTTACAGAATAACTTATTTACACAGAGCAAAACCACCAAAAAGTAACTCTCTTTGTCTTGCCACAGGCAGACAAGCGGGTTAATTAGCAATATTTCAAAGTACCCTCACAATTACTTTTTCTATCAAGGTGGTTCCACTAAATTGGCAACAACAGACCTGCGGGTTCCATACAACTTATTTATAAAGTGCAAAACCAACAAATATTAACTCTATGAATTTAACCAAATACATAAAATTTTACTTTAAACCACCACAACCTGTAGTACTTACTTACTTACTTAATCCTCTTCGTGTTTGGTAGCACATAAGGCCGAAGGCTGTAGTAACGGACTAAAAAACGTAAAAAATTCAACCTGGTGATATAAACATCTCTTTTCGTTACCTCTTTTTGTTCTTCCCGTACTTCATAATTAAAATCAAACCAAGTACATCATTATGATGTGAGGTGATTCCCCCAATCAGAATTGATTTCAATTCGCAGACAACTGTCGCAGTGGCTGCTAGTGTGTAATGGATAAACGGATGTTTATGATGAATTGGAAAATTGGCGCAGTGAAGCTTTAGGCGAACATGAATTATGCAAAATTTCACAGCAACATAATGATGAAAGCAAGCCGTTTATTTGTGTTCAGGGCCAGAGATTGCTTCGTTTTTACACGGGCTCATGGTAGGGAAGCGAATGTTTGGCGATAAGGTAAGAAATATTGATAAATTCATAACACTGATTGCAACCTTATAAAGTATGACTGTCGATCATCACTGGTGAACTATCACGTGAAAACTAGTTCACACTGTTATTCGGTGCATGGCTTAATCTTCGAAATTAAATTTAAACGCATATTTCAATCGTCTTAAAATTTACTTTCCGCGCTAAGCTTCGTATCAGCAACATTTTCCCCAAATTTTGCAGAAGCAGACAAACACATATACCATTTTATAATGTGCAATTTACAACCGATAAAGTCGTGAAGACGATAACGAGTTGCGTTAATATTGTAATCGGTTTTCCAAAGTCTGAATATAATCGACAAATATCAATCCTTGATACGTTTGTTGTACCATGTGGTAAGTTAATAAATAGGAATTGATCGACTCATTACAGTAAGGACCCAAACATCTCATTTATTTTCCACTTTTCCGAGTTGAGAAATTAAAAAATAATTTCACTACAGTGCAACTCATATATAATAAATATGTTTGGCTCTAAAAACTCTGTTCGTGTTGTCTGGTATGAGCTCCAAAATCAAGTAACTACCCGGCAAAACACAGTTAATTTGAAAAAGATCGCAAAAAGGGAAAAGATCGTCTTAAAAAGGTATTTTCGTTCCAATCATTTGGTCTGGCTGGTTCGAGTTTGATCCCGAGTTTACACACAGCGCTCAGCTAGACTCCTTTTTCACACATTGTTTATTTATTAGCAACTGATTCGCTGCTGATCACCCCAGTGATTATGAAATAAACTACATTTGTACATGTGTACTTGCTTGCCTACGTTGCACACCGGTTTTTCTAGAAACGAGTTTTTTGACGGAAATTACGGGCGATTAAAGAAGTACTAAAACAAAATCATCATTATTGAAACGGTTTGGTGTACTTTCAAAAACTAAACTTTCAGAAACGTCTCTCTCAAACTCATCAATCAAATCACATTGGAGGCGTGTGGTGAGCTACCTGGCGGTGCTTGGGTACGGAGCATGTACAAATGCAAATAAGACGGCTGGCGATTTCGGCGTACTTAAATCTGAAACTTTCGCTTGTTTACTGTACAAGATCGAACGCTCCTGGAACCTGCGATTGAAAAGACTACTGCGACTTTCGCACAGAAAAGAAAAATGTTAATTGAAACTGTACATGTAGTCGCAAGGTTTCCGAAGAAGCCCAACTTTAGTATGCATGTCTAGGAATAACACTAATTTCTATTGTGCGTGATAAGAAATTTTTCTCCTCTATAGGAAAAAAATTATTGTGAATTTTCTAATGACTGTTTTTTTTCTTTCATTTTGTTTTTCCTGTTACGAAGCTCACATCACTTCCCCTGATGCATAACGGCCAAGCCAACAAGACCGTCCTTTACATTAATAGGACAGGTGATTGCCATGGAGACGGTAAAAATGTCTCTTATATTACTGAAATAGCTAGAAACAAAGCCTACAAAACCCTGATAGGCCCTGTCTGATTCTATTTCCCGCTTTCGTATCGGTCTGTAAATCAGATGACATCGAGTGGATAACAAACCTAGTTCTCAGTACCCCAAGATTGAGGTTATGGATGAAAACTGATGATTTAGTAACTTGCTTTCTTCGCGTAATTAATTGGAAATTGTTGCATCTGATTCGAATTTTTCAATAGTAAGTCCATAATTACTTGAATGTGTCTTATATCTAAGATTTGTAATACATCATAATCATTTTAGTTACTTCATACTGAAATACCGTAATGATTCAATTTATACCCTCCTTCCAATGAACGCTCCTTATCAAATAAGCGCTCTCCTTCAAACGTTGTTTGCCGAAAAGCGCCTCTGTTCCTATTAGCGCCTCCTTTACAAATAAGCGCACCCATTTCCCTAAGCCTATCTATGCTCCGTGTTACAGCACCCTCAGAGTACATATAGGTTCATTTACCGTCTGAATCGAACGTCTTTCATCATGCATTCATTCCAAAACAACTGGTCTTCTAACAGTCTCGACCCTTATTCCCACGTGCGAGGATAATTTCTTTAAACGAAACACTTTTCTTTCGCAGTTTTACACTGTTGGGTGTTAGCTCAAAAACGAAATAAGTGCCCTGTCCCTAGAAAGCGCCCCTCTCCAAAAAGCTCATTTTCTGCAGCTCTCAAAATAACATATTATATATTAATATTACAAAACTATTAAGCCAAAGACGTGGAACGAATTGAAGGCAGTGTATGTAATGATTTTATTCTAGAGATTATGATATATGATGTCTCTTGTTTCATTGTCGCGCTACTAGGTTCCTCTGGCGAAGAATGCGAGATGAATGTGGCAGTTGTGATAGTGGTAGTTCTGGTGATCATGGCTTGGTTTATCGGATACATTTTCCTTCAAAAAGTGGAAGAAAGAAAAGAAAAGACTAAGAACTTAATGAATCAGAGGAGACAAACATTTGCGATACCATAACGCAAGCAAGGCTTCGTCAGCGAGTCCAAAAGCTGGCTGGACTGCATCTTACTTCATGTGACGAATAAAATCAATAAACAGAGATTGGGCGCATTTCTAGAAACTGATGCCACCCCAGCAAGAAAAAAAAAGCAGTGTAAACCTCCAATCCGTTTTACCAGACACTGAATGTCGGCCTTCATTTCATTGAGCTAAGATTAATAGGTCTACCTTGGTCTAGCTAGGCCCGTAGATCACTGTCCACCCAGCTAACAAGGAGAAAGATAAGTTCAAGGCCATATACATCTTCCAGCTAAATTGTAACTTTATTGAAGATGCCAGATAGTCTGAAAGAATGTCGTAAATGTCTAAATAATTCTAGTATATCAATGTAAGAGACAACTAAACGACTACATATTTGAAATCGTATAATGTTGATGTGTTATATTTTTACCACTACATGTGTCTTAAATAAAGTGTTAAATCCTGAAATTGAGAATGTTGCTACCCACAACTAGAAGAGTCCTTTTTTCATTAATTTGTGAAAGAGCGCCTAGAGAGTAAATGAACTCTCTACAGCAGATGATGGCTACACGAATCCTGTCTCTAAAGGATCCGGAAAATGTAAAGTCGACACCGGATTACGAGTGGTACCGTTTGCTGGTCCCGTGTGAACAGAAGCCATATCTGGTCTAGTTTCTGGCCCGGACAAGTTAACGAAGCCTTATAAGTTGTATTTACCTTGTTACACCGAATGGCTGACCAGTATTATATCAGGTAGGGAGGTATGGAAAGGAAATTTGGAAAGCTCCTGTTTGCAGAAAAGTTCACATTGTCTTGAACCAGTCAATAGGCGGTACTCAATCAGTGTATCTTGAGAGTCGAGAGAGTAGAGGCCATTTATATGACCAAGTAATGCTACACTGTTGGAATTGTAAGTCAATCTCTTTCCAAAAACACCCAGTGCCTTGGCTGAAGCTTTATTCCGAACAATGA
Source organism: Micromussa lordhowensis (assembly GCA_964020085.1). Taxonomy (NCBI): domain Eukaryota; kingdom Metazoa; phylum Cnidaria; class Anthozoa; order Scleractinia; family Lobophylliidae; genus Micromussa; species Micromussa lordhowensis. The sequence continues at coordinate 44,781,041 of OZ026595.1, forward strand.
GATAGTAAAAGAATTGCGCAAATTACTACTAAACTTGAAAGAATGCTAAACTGCCTCATTTCCGCGGAGTTGCGATTGCCAACTGTGGACGACAGACTCGGATTCCTGGCAACTTCTGTAGACGGTTCTTCACTCTCAGCCGTTCGAGCAATAGCTATGAAAACAATCAACAAGCGATTCTGTCACAAACTTATAAGAAAAGAACACATTAATATTTTTATCCGTCCCAAAAGCTTCGCTTTGAGTTTCAACCTTGATTGAGTGTGTATCCTGCATTGCTTCTTCTATCGTTTCTAGTTAATTCATGTACAATAAATTATACAGCAATGCGTGGTTGACTTCGAAGCACTTTTGCTCCCCATACATCTTCCGTTTGGTAGAATTGAATCACAGTACCGGTCTTGGTCTGGCCAGTTATAAATCAGAGAGATGGATCATTCGTGATACTTTACCTGTTTGTATACTCTCAGTAGTTAGTGAGTCTTCTTCAGGAGTTCTTGACTCTGCTGTAGCTGATTGTGGCCATGGGCAGTGACCTGGAGGGATCGAATCCCCTGAAAGGTTGGAAGATGGGAAAATCAGAGCGAATGAAACAAACCAGTATTGCTGCTTTATTCTATGTACTCCTGTGTTATTTAGTCAAGAGGGCAAAGAATTAACAGATTAATTGGACAAGGGCGGTATCATGTGAGCAACTTATGCCGAAGCAGGTAAGGAAACGCCAAAAAAAAAAAAACGATACGGAAACGCACATAGAGATAGAGACTTGAATGATAATTAACCTATTATCCTAATCTTGAAAGCAATGTCCATTTCCAGAAATTGCTCGGGAGCCACTCGATTTTGTGATATTTTAATTGCTGACGAAATGTGAGAAGGGCCAGTCTTTCAGCTTTAAAGACCCTCAATTCTTTGCACACCCATGACTGCTTATAGAGTAAAATCGCCTTAACGTGATATAAAGAGCTCTTGACCCAATGAGTTTTCAGGGGATTAGATAAAGGTGCTTAATATTTGAGAATTATGTAACTCATACCATTTCAGAGTTTATCGTTCTTTCGTGTGTAATATACTTGGTATGCATGATGTGTAACTGACGAAGTGAATGAGCAGATCATCCAATACTTACATCCTTCCAAAGATTCGAAAGTGTATACTGCTTCAAATCCTTTTTTGTTTGATTGGCTGTCCGATTTGAACCTCACCACAATACTATCACCAGCAAAATGCCTTACTTCCCATCCCCCTGAGGGTATGGTACCACATCTCTTGTCTGAGGAATTTTCATTGTAAGAAACCTTTATAAAGGAAAAAAATATTCAACAATAATTATATTGATCTAGCACGCGCTTTCTACGAGCAAATCAATTTCGTTGACTCAACAACGATATGAACCAAGCATGTAATACCAAATTGATCCACATAAATGTTAGGAACCGCTGCCAAATTTTAGGTACAAAGCTGTCACACTTGTGAACTTATGAGCGTTCAAAGTTGGAGGGTCCTCGAAACCCACTTAAGGTCTGTATTCAGTAAAAGCTAGCATGAAGCTACAAGACAAACTCACAACGCGACCAGAGCGCTGCACTGGTATCGCAGAGGTCATGGATTCGAACCCCGTCCAGGGGCCTGTTTCTCGAAAGCCCCGGAAACTTTTCGGGCCCGTAAAGCCATTTTTAGTTCCACTGTATTTAAAAACAGAGAAGTGTTTGCGCCTGAAACTTCTTGTATGAGGGGAACCTCTGTTCATTTTAAGAATACGTGAATAAAACAGCTCTATAAACGTAAGGTTCGAGACTTTGCTATGGCTTTACGGGCCCGAAAAGTTTCCGGGGCTTTAGAGAAACGAGCCCCTGGCCTGAAAATTTTTTCAGGCTTTAATTTCACAACTGCTTAAAGTTGTGTGCATAGCTGCGATGATCAATCATGTCTTCAAATACGGTTTCTGTGGTTTAAGCATCTAGCTATAGATACAAGCTATCTCCAAGTAACTGCGAAGTGTTCTAACGGAAATATGAGCTGTATATTGTGACTGACCTATACGTCTTATCTTAATGTCCAGTCTAAGTGAAAAAAGTCTCGAATATCCAGGAACGGTTTTTTAATGTCATAAAGATACTCACTTCGACATAGTCGCATGTACACGAGCTTCCACATTCTTCAAGCTCAAACTCCAGAAATGTTAGGTAAATCTTGTATCCAGCTGGAATGGAAATATTCCAGCCGCACTGTGTGTTGTTTGGATAGTTTGAAGAGAAATTTGGAGTAGAAAACCATCCACTCGTGTTCGTCAATTGTATCATCTGGGAACATGCTATTGAATAGATAACAAAGAATGACTTGATTAATTAATTAATCAGTAAAGGAATGACGGAAGGGAGGGAGGCATCCATGAAAGGATGGATAGAACACTGGATAGAAAAATAAATGGTTATTTGAACGGGTCAAAATTATGCAAAAATTTATGCGTCGTACACCTGATCGTATTAGATCTGTTTTCTCTTGATCTAACGAGCGGTTGGCTCAGAATTGTCAAAAAGTCAAGAAATGGAAACCAATTACAGAGGAATATAAAAAAACTCACAAAGTTGGCTCTCAGAAAATGAGGCCTGTTGTATACAGTAGCTTTCTTTTAACGTGTAAACAAAGTGTTTGTTCGTAATAGATTAATCTAATTGGGTTATGGACCAAGCGTGAGGTCAAGATGGCTGGATATTGGCCAAGTTCTTTTTATTTACTCACGGGACACAGCGGGTAATCCCGAGCGGGCAAGATAGCGCCATCTTGATCGCTCGAATAGCCAATCAAAGCGCTTGGTTCGGTTTACCTTGCCCGCTCACGGGGCTAGCCATATAATAAAATAAAGTATTGTACTAACCTCCATCAAGGAATACACTTTGGTAAGCAGCTACGAATCCCTTTGAAGTGTACAGTTCATCTGATACCATTGTCAGAGAGATTTTGTTTTCCAGTGATATGAAGGGGATCACCTCAGATTCCGAACATAGTTGCCTCGAATCAATCACCTCATTTACAATTATCCTATCACAGTCACAATTCATGCCAGTCGTGCAGACACCAAGGCATATCCGGTAAAATACGAAAACAAGTCGACTTCCCGCTGGACTGGTGATATTCCATGAGCATTCCATATCGTTGGGATAGTTGGAGGGATAGAAAAGACTGGACAGAGATCCTTGAGTTCCGTTGGAAATGACATTGTTAGGACAAACTGCGTTGCAAATTTAAAAGATAATAATAGTGAATGAAGTTATAACTATAAGAGATAGATCATCTTCTCTTCGTTTTAATTCGTTTATTTTCTGTCTCTTCAATGGTATTAATTTGTACTAAAAACCTTGAAAAGTAGACCTAAATGGGAATTAACCAAACCTTGAATTATCAAAATGACAATAACAATAAAAAATAACCCTGCATATGTATCCCAGGCATTTGGCCTGAGTGGATGGCGTAACGTGGAGGAAAGGAAAAGAAAAAGGAGGCTGGGAAGGCTAGATCGCGTTCATCGTCTCCCTTACTTTTTAATTCCTCATTTACATCTGCAACGCAGGCTTTTGACGGAATGGCAAAGTAACAACCAGAACCACAAAATATTTCTAAGGCGAAAATACGACTGACTTACAAGATTGGTCCAGGCGTTTCTTGAAAGACGCTTCAAACGAGTTGCCCGATTGTGTTGACCTGTATTCCACCCACATCTGCGTCCCACTTGAAAGAAACACGGAAGGACCCGGATCCGAATTGCAAAACGTTTTTAAGAGACTGCTTGAGCTGCTTGCTCCATCTCGGATCTTAAATGTACAGTAAGTAGAAACAAGGGATGTTTGGTGAAAAGGAAACATTCTTGGTGACATATTAAATATATTACATTAGAGTAAAGCTTTTAACTGAAATTACCTCGATTTTTTGTTTTAGTTCTAAGATTGCCTTAACGAGTTAGAGGCAGGGGAAATATCATACCATGAAAATCTCCTATTGCAGTTTTGTATTAAGTTATTAGTCAGTAGTTTCACTAGCAACCTTTGTGGCTTCCTTTGGTGTTCATATATGGAATCCCAGGAATGTGGATTCCCACTCCACTGATGAGCAAACTCGTGATCAGCGCCGGGGTAAAAAGGAAAGAACCTTATGTGGCCTTTAGAACTGAGGTTTTTCACTATGAAGTCAAGTTGTCTCGCTCTCTTTTCTCCTTTGGTATGTGATGCCCAATGCTGTGAGATCCATTTTGCTATCTTCTATTGCAGCTTACCGACTTCGAAGGTCTTTTCCTTTAGAACCATTTAGGCGATGAACTCAACTAAATTCAGCAATTTTTCTCAAAATTTATCAGAGAAAATTTGGTCTGACATATGACAGACCAGGGACCGTATTTGAAAGACCTGTTTTTAAATTTTGAATCTTCTTGTTTTTAATGAAAATGAAAAAAAAAAAACGTTCGTGTAGAAAGGTTTACTTATGTGTATTTGGCTAAGTTGAGTTTCATCGGTGTAAACTATCATGTACCAATTTTGGTGGTCATCTAATGTTCTGTAAAAGTTATGAAATCTTTTATGGCAGATCCAAGATGGCCTATGTGTGGAAATAATGGCGTCGTCAAGTGACGATACCTCGATAGTCTGTATGCATGTTATCACTGAAGTAAGACTTAGTAAGCTGACAAATCCGCATGTCCATGTTTACTTTGTCGGTTGTAGGTTTTGGGAATGACGACAAGTTCTATGAGTTTATACTAAAAAATCTACCACTTGGTGTGCCAACTATGAAGCCAGAGTAAAAGGCAAAATACCGCGTTTTTTTTTTAACGGACGTGGTGGGAACTGGGTGGGATGTGAGGAGTAATGATATTCCTACGCCAAAATAACTTAATTATGAGAGCGCGCAAACCTGCTTGGAAAAAGCGCCCTATGGGCCATACTGTGTTTTCGTGCTTAAATGCGAGTTAACTACAATATGTACACTGAAAACCAGCGCCTACAAAGCTTAATTTCTTCTTTCTTTCTGCACGAATTAGGTACTTACTTGAATGTAGTCATTAGCACAGTTTGCATTTCCACTGGAACCGACATTTTTCTGTGCTATGGATAGTCGGACTGTATAGTTTTCGGGTACTGTGATGACCCATGAGCAAGTGATGGCATCACTAGCTCTAATTACGCGATCACCGTCGTATGGCACAGGTGCATTGCTTGAACACTCTGCAAACAGATCGATTTCAATGAAACTCAACTACTTCTATTCTCATGGTATGGCCGTGTTCCTTGAAGTACCACCAAATGTTCATCATGCAGTAATATCCATCAAACCAATGTGATTTACCCAAGGGAGATAAAAAATCTCCCTTGGGTAAGTCACATTTTTGTGGCAAGAGAGGATGACGTCTTAGTCTTATCCCTAAGGAATTCCTCACAAGTTATTTTTAGTTCAATAGCGGTCTCCAAACTCCCAAGAAGTTTGCTTGTTCTCGCATATCCCGAAGGATCTGAGTACCACCGTCTAATCTACCTTGCAAATAAGGCCTGTATGGAGGATTCACTCTCTTTATCCTGTCGTACCACTGGACAAGTCATTAGAGAACTAGATATCATCCATCTTTTCAACAAATTAGCCATGGAACATACGGTTTCTTAAGGGAGGCATGAGAACCAGGGAAATATTCCCTTATGACTTTTACCGCGGGAGAGGAAGTAAAAACAAGATATACGCTGATATGACTGGTAGGAAGTAACTAGTGGGTTACTTCATACAAACCTGAACGGTATTATCGATAGTTTACACAACGGCAGTTTATCTCGATGCTCAACGACTTCAAATAACTTCGTAACAAGATGCCCTCAGACCACTGCGTAATTTGTGTAGCAATTTCAGGTCAGCAAACGTGAATACTTTTAATTAGAGAAATCTGTGATTAAATCGACCACGAATGAGCTACTACGAGAAATCTTATTTTCTATATGTGGATGAAGAGTTTGTTCTGCATGTGGAAAAAAGAACATATCAATACAATATTGAGTACTAGTCTAGCTAAAATCCAACCCGTCCTAGTTAGCAGTTGGTACAGAGCATGAAATAGCGAAATGACGAAACGGCACTGTGGGGAGGTTTCAAGGTAAGGATACGGGTGTCTTCAACTTACAGTTATTGAGAGCTAACCACTGTCGAGTCGGTCATTGATGTTTAGGCCACCCGAGCGCTATTTTGGCTAAACCTAGTCATTTCGTGTTTTAAACACGCCAGTTGGTACAAAATCAGTAAGACCTTGCTTTCAGCTGAAGGGGAGTGGAGAGAAGCCATAGATATTTTGGTACAAAAAGTGATTCAATTAAAGGGAATACATACCAAAGGCAAGCACACTCCTTGTACCCGCAGCAATAAAACCAAATGCTGTTAGATGGAACATAAGAAAATCAGTCAAACACGATGGCGTACAGTAGGTAGGAACGAACACATTTAGCATACGTCAGCAAAGATAACGATGATATTAAATTCTCAACCTCGGATAATGTAATTCTAGCTTTCTGATTGGTTCATTAGATCTCGGTTACCAGCCATTATACCTGTATTTGACCTTATATGGAAATGAATGCGGCAAATGTCACTCAGCATAAAATTTTCGGCATTTCGTTTTGGCGCCTGGAATTAACATCACTTTCCGGTCGTTTCTTAGACTTTAATAAAATTTAGCAAAACCGAAGGTTAAGAATTTAATAAAACAATTGTTCCTTTCGCGCTTGTTGGATATGAGATTGGTTATAGCCAACTCGGCCTCACGGGCCTCGTTGGCTATTTACCATCTCATATCCAACGCGCGCTCATGGAATAATTGTTAAATATCCGCTGAGTACATTACGATAACGACGACGAGTGACAACGATATGTACATACTGGTAAAGTTTGTTTTCAGGCCATCGCGTGTTTAGGCTCGATTTCCGCCGCTCTCTCGTGTCCGGTCTGAGTTCGGGGGAGGAGCGCGGGCTCGTTTCCCGAACAGCGGCTGGAAATCGAGCCTATCGCGTGTTCCAATTGGGATGAACATAATTGATGCAAATTGTAATTGCCCAACTACTATGTAGCACTTCAGATTAGTGTATTGACAATTGTATCTCAATCTTCGCTACTAATTTGTATTCGTGAGGTTGTTAAAAATAGGAGAGAATTTTTAGAAAATTTGACTGTCTGCCAGTGACTTAATTTTTGGCGCTAAATCGTGCAAGTCGGTTTTCTTATTGTAAAAACCGTAAAAAAAAAGATATTTGAAGGGGTTCTTAGGCCTTTGGTCTTAGATCTTTGGTGTTAGGTTTTACATCTTTTAAAAGACCCTTGCGAATAATTTACCAAAATACTTACCAAAAATCCAAAGCATGGCGTGCACCTGTTTCATTCATTCACGGTTCCTCTGACTTTAAAACAAATTAATTACCAGAAGTCAGCATCAGGCGCCAATTGTTATGTTTCTCTGCAGGCCGCGCCCGGGTTGTTCGAAAGGTGGATAACGCTATCCACCGGATAAATCCCTATCCAGCGGATAGCGTGGTTTGTTTTGTTAACACGTATCCCCTGTGGATATCGTTATCCAGCCTTCGAACAAACGGAGCCTGATCAGCAATGAGAGTTTTATACACGTTAATACAGTAAGTCATTCTGTCATAAATTCACGATATCGCAGAGACTTCACAAGGGCTTGGTTGTTTAAAAGTTTAGCGAAGATAAAATTTCTTAAATTTCTTTTTCTTGCTGTTAATTGAAAATAAATTAAAGAGTGTTGGTCGAGAAACAACAAACATCGAAATTGAATTTAAAATTCAGTACATGAAAAATATACATTGATAAATAGATATAAAAAAATAGGAATCAGGTCGTGAATTGCCGGTTTGAACAGTTCGTCAAGAACTGTAGATGGGACACATCACGTACAATTTCGGATTTTTCGTCGCTTCGAATAGGTTTTTTGTTATTTTTATACTTAATGAATTCAGTCACTGTTTATTGTAAGAAGCAATCGTCAGTAATTCAAAAGAACCCGTCAGTTGCTTGGCGACTGACTGATATCCGCCACTGACGAAAATTTCCAACATAAACCTGATAAAAGATTTATTTTTTCAACCCGGTTTCCTACAAAAACAGAAAGTAGGAAATACACAATAAGAGTGTGTTCTCGCATCATGAAATTTATGCAGCAGCTTAATTTAATCCGTAGATTGTGGAATAATAAATAAGTATTTAGCTTTTAGAAAATTTTTCATAAACGCACCAAATCCTCTTCTTTCCAGATTCGTGATGTCTACCCAATAGATTCAAGAGAACCAACACCAGATAGATAGAACTGTGCGTTAATCAGATGTTACGTGGCGTGGAAAGCATGTTACATGAAACGTGTCGAAGTGTGCTAACAAACACGAACCCATGCGGCCATTGCATGTATTTATATTAATAAAAGCGTTAATGTACTCGTTCCGAGAGCTAGTTTCACCATCGATAAAATACAGCACATACATGAAACCTACCTCCCCAACATCTGACAGTTAGTGATCCAGTTGTTTCAGAGGTATATAAGCGAGGAGTAACACCAATCGACAGAATACATAGTTGTTATATAAGCCGCTGACAAGCGGGCTTGCGTGCCTTAAGCCTGAAGTGTTTTCAAATTCATTTGAAATGCTAATTAATGTAAATTACCATGCTGTGATAGCTGGAAAGAACTCGTCACGCAACCTGCGGTTTAGTTTGGCCAGAATCTGGACCCATGGACCATTGCTTGCTTTAAAGAGTTAATTCCTTTTGCCTACCATCGTCCGGGGGAAAAACTCGTATTAAAAAAAGGAAATCAGTATAAATGGCAAAATAGTGAGGATCTATTACTAGTAGTAATCAAAGATTATGAGAGTGCGTTCGACGCCGTCACTTTCAGCTTCTGTAAAATCAACATTTTTATTTTAAAGATAGATGTATCATAGTATCTCTCTCCTCCGCAGAGGTTCAAGCATTCGTTATATCAATCCGCTGTGCGAAGTGTACCGCAGGCACAAAGTCGAATGGATCGATCAGGCGGAGAACCTCTGCCAGATGTACGTCGATTTCTCGTACATCCTTGTCGTTTTCTCGTACATCGATGGATTTCTCGGCTTTGGCTAAATTTGACAGCTTGAAACTCACAGAATCCCATTGGTAATTATTTCGCTACAGTTTGCATTATTTTTTTTTGAGGTGGAATTCAATATTTTCCAAGAAACGAAGCAATATTGTTTTATCTCGAGGACCCCCCTGAAACCCGTGGGGGGTAGTCTTGTATGATGTCTTTTCCTCTTAGAAGAATATGGCGGAGGACTCAGAGCTTGACTGTTCTCTTCAAGAGTTATCTCTTGAAGGTAAATCTGAATTTAAATAAAACAATATTGCAATCTATATATCTAAAATTTCTTTTGTTCTATTATTTGTAATCTTTGAATTTAGAACTTCTGTAAAAACACCGTTCAAACGAAGTAAAGGAGATAAATCATTTTGTTCTTCAGATGAGCATGAAACCCATGAAGAAAGGGAGAAAAAATATAAACTCACACCTTCGAAAGCGTCGGTGGAACCATCAAGTAAACGGTTGCGTACTGATCTCCAACATAATTTAAGTGGTCGCTTTTGTAAGAAGAGAGCTGAGCGGTTGCAAAATGAGCTAAACGAATATTTTGTAGAGAGTCCTGGGAAGGAAGCAAGTCAAGAATCAGTTCTATGTACCCTTAAGTTAACAGCAAAAGACAAAGGGCTTGCCACACGTGCTGTGACAAAAACATTTCCCTCAGCATCATTAAATCGAAGAAAAGGTGCTTATAGTAACATCAGAAAAGCAATTTCTTTTGAACGTAAAGGAGACAACCATGAAGAAGAAACATTGGATGCTAATAGTGAAATAGGAAATATCCAAGCCCTTATTGCTGAGTGCAGAAGAAGAGGTAAAGAACTTCTAGACGATATTATTGCCAGGGTAAGTGCTGGTGATACTGACAATATAGAAGCACTTTTACTGGCCTACAAGAGGGAAGAGGAATTGGTTACTACCCATTCACAACTACTAGATAAAGTCTATGCACGTGAAATTCAATTCTTGGTGAGCACCAATGACTCCTCACTTTCCACTTCAGAGAAAACAAAACTTACAGAGGAAGTAGAGCTGTTGTCAAAAAGCTTAAGTTTTGGACTGAGAAGTGAAGGTTGTATTAATGAAGACATCTTTGCAGATCTAGTAAACAATGTTGCTGAAAAATTTCCCTTCCTCTTTGACATTGTGAAGACTCTCTTCCCCACTGACGACCAAAGGAAGGCGAAAGGTGCAGTTCACTCCCTAAGCTTGTTAATGAGCTTGAGAAATAACAAGTGTAAAAATGATGTAACACTAATATTTACCATTCTTTTGGCTGCTTATGGAGCAGGAACCCGAATGGTAAATATGCTAAACAAAATTGGGTTGACCTTGCATTGGGACACCCTTATGTCTTTTCTTGATTCTTACAACAAGGCAAAGTTCTTAAAATTACACTCAAATATTCCAGCTGAAAAACCTATTTTTTTAATGCTAGACAATGTAAACATTCACAGAGGATATCAGAGGCACCATAGATTATTCAAGCTGCCAAAGGTGAACATGTGGAACTTCACTGTTAGAGGATTGCTAAACCCAGATATATCAGGCATTGAAGATTTGTTTGCTACACCTGAGACTTCACTTCAAAGCCAAGACAATGTGGTTGAGTGGGATGGTACCAATGTACAACTGGAAAACTGTAATGAACATTCCTTACTTTGGAAAAAGTTCATTAAAAGGTACATTCTCACTTTGCTAGATGATGGATTGAACAAGACTCCACCACATGAAAAGCCCATTTCTGACATGACTGAAAAAGAATGTAATCAGTGGTTGTCAAATGCTGACTATTGTGTCCAGCAGAATGTTAAAATTAGCATTCCCAGTATAGAAGGCATTGCTGATACAAGTATGTCTACAGTCAAGACTGATATTCACATATTGCCCCTCTCTTTAGAAAATAATGCTACCCTGACTGGTACCAGTGCAATTCTTGATCAGTTTGCTGAGGAGTTCACACTTTCCAATAAAGTGGACAAACTAGAAACATTGCCATTTGACAAAAAAAATGGGAGTTTTAGCCTCAAAAATGCCAGGGAGCATGTTGAGTTTTTAACCATGTTATTTCAACACAGAGATGAAATGACTGACCTATTAAAAACCCTGGAAGCCAATGATAAGGAGTTTGACAGTTCAAATGACAATGAAGATGATGAAGATCTTATGGATGATTATGATGATGGCAATGGAACAACAATCGAACAAGCAAAGAATCGATTTGCCAAATGCGACCAAGCATTCACTGAGCTATATAATAACATTGTGGATAAAGTGTACCAATCAAAACAAAATGATTCAGTGGAACGTGTCATCCAAGATTTGACGAATATTAATCTGGATGTTAGAGATCATCTTGGCCGCACCCTGTTGCATATGGCTGTGGAGCAAGGAAACTATGATGTTGTTTGTTGCTTGATGCAAGCTGGCTGCAATCCTAATGCAAAGGAAACATGTGGTGCAACACCTCTTGTTATAGCTGTGATAAAAAAGAACAAGGAAGTGTGTGAACTTCTGGTTAATCACAGAGCTAGTGTGAGAGGACCCTTGTTTATAAACATTCCATGTCCACTTAAAATTGCAGAGCAAATGCAGCTGGCCGAGATATATGAAGTCCTCAACCCACAAACTTCAGACAGTGAGGATGATGACATATCAGCTTATGTTGATTCATTTAAGAGAGGGGATGTGATCAACAGTGTCACAGCAGAAAAAGTAACAAGGGTGGACCGTGCCTCTCCAGGTTTTGTCACAGGCTTAGTAGGCGATCAAGGCACCTGCAAAACTATTAGGGGAGTGATGGGTAGAGCTTCAGCTTATGAATGGGCAGGCACAATACCAGGTGATTTGCATACTAAAGGGGGTATCTATGTGAAGCCTGTTTTAAAGAACAAGGCCCTGGGGGATTTCACTACATTTGTAACAAGGTAATGAAACGACCCAAGCTCATTACAGATGCTTTTAAGAAGAAAAAATTTGAAACAGGAAATCAAGACAGAATCAAAGAAGCGGTACAAGACTGTGCTAAGTCGTATGGTATGGCTGCTGTAATTGAATTTCTACATAGTGATTTTTACCCAGGTCCCAGAGATAGGGCAGCTAACCTTAGAAAAACTGGAAACCACAATGATGTTCTGTATGATGCATTCATTAGATGGGTGGAGCAGTGTTGTGAAAGAAATGTTGCCTTCAAGTACTATGCAAGAATGTTCCTGTACTATGGGCCTCTACTTGAACTTTTTGAAATTTCAACTTCACACGTCTTAGGCCAGGCAAGAGAGGTGTGCTATATACTGCAGTTACCTACTTATGCGAATTTGAATTTCAAGAACTATTTCACAGAAACATTTGCTCATATGTCATAAATTTTCTGGGCAAATGGCCTTTAGCTGCAGAAGAACTGTGCAGTTAACCTTTCCGGAAAGAAAGAAGGAGCCATTGAATTGGATGCCTTTGTTGCGGCAGAAATAGTTCAACCCCTAAAGGCCTATGTGTCAGGTAAGAGAAAGGGGATTCCCCTGGGTCTGTGCTCCCTACTCAAGACTGATTTGTCAATCTCCCCCCCCCCCCCAAATTCCCCACAAGGGGGTTCAAAAAAGGCCTGTGTCAGGTTAGAGAAAGGGGATTCCCCCTAGGTCTGTGCTCCCTTCTCAAGACTAATTTGTCAATCTCCTCACCCACCCCCCCCCCCCAATTCCCCACAAGGGGGTTAAAAAAAAAGTGAGATTGATATTCTGGTTATTTAATCGCTGTTTTGTTTTGCTTTATAATTGCCAGTAATATTATATAATTTAACAGTTTCACTCTTTTCATAAATCAACACCTTTCAAAAGTAATGATCAGAATGATACCTTATGTTTGATAAACTTTGACTCACAGCCATGAAAAGTACCCTCTTTATATAGTTTTCAGCAGAGTGATTTTCAAGGATATGTACAAAGCACATGTACATAAAATTCGGTCACCTTAAATTCTACAAAACGTCTGTGTTGAAACATACATCTTACAATATTATCAATAAGCAAACCTTGTTTTATATGTTTTCTTAAGGACACACCTCCGTCAAGATGTGTGAGCGAATCATGGCCAGTATTGACCTGTTTAAAGCTGTAAGGAAAGCATATTCCTCAAAAAAAGGTTTTGATGAGCACACTACACAAAGACATCATGTACCAAACTCATTCCCTGACCAGCTAAAAGGCACATGGTTTTGTTTGAAAAATGGCTTCTTAACAGGAACACAATCAAGTGATGATCCTGATGTGTATTCTCTTGAAGGCAGTGGTAAACCAAGTGGGAAAGTTCAAAAATGTCTTTTGGATGTCTATGAGAAAGGGAACAAAAAGGTGGCAGAGAAATTCAAAGACAAGCTGTATGAATCCTTTCCTGATTTACACTTTGAGCTTCTGACAAGTTAGGTCAAAAATCAGCAACAAGAAATACGTTTCTAAGCTCAAGATCTACTCTATTAGCTATTACCTCTACATGTGAACTATTGTTTTATCTCAAGCATAGGAAGACATCAGCCAGAATTTCACTGCAGGAAAATACTGGGAATAACAAGTTGAAATTATTAATAGTAAATGTCACATGCAGTCATATACATGTTAACAATTTCACACCTATTCACCTTTTTTTAGAGTATTACAAATCCCAAAGGGTTCAACTGTATACAATAAAAGTAGGTAGACACCTGAGGGTGTTTCCCATGAAATTTAGGTAACACAAATCAGATCCAAGCAAGTGCAAATCTCTTATTTCATAACTGGTAGGGGCTTTTGGCAGACATCAAAGCTTAAGTTTACTCTTAGTAACAAGGCTAGAAAAGCATGACTCTACTTTAATTGCCATATTAAGAAGACGTTATCATGCCAGGAGGCAATTATAACACATAGAAGTCTGAGTAATATGGGATCTTTTTGCAGGTACCAGAGCACAGATTACAAAAGCTTATGTAAAACAAAAGAAGTAAAAGACAGGAAACAAATGCAGGAACTCCAAATAAAGACTAACCCCAAGTGAGCCAAAATACAAAGTTCTCTGATACATGTACCTGCACAAAGATCCGTAATATGCCACACTAGGGCTAAGGAGTGTGAATTAGGTTTTGGGTGAGACTGTCCCATTAGGCTATATCTAAGAAAAAGCATGTGCTCTGTTTTGAGTTATGAAAACGTTGATTCACTTAACAACAAATCTAGTGTTGAAAATGATGTCTGCTTGCAGGAAGACTGTTGTAAAAGGTTAAGCTCATTTACTTCCGAACAGTGATCAGAGCCTTATAACCTTGTTTATAAATCTGAAGTTGTTATATTAAAGTTGGTTCCATTTGAAACATCTACAGGTAAAAGCTGCCCTACCCTATAGCTTCTCCTGACTTCACACAACCCTATGGTAAATTTATCCTATAACTACTTCAGTCAACCTTGACTGACCCTGAAAGTAAATTGTTGACATCACCTACAGTTAACAAAATATTTGCACTGGACCCTCCCTCTATTTTCTCTTGGAGGAAACCTTTAAGAATAAGGCGGTAAATAAATTTAACCAACTGCTTTCTTCCATTCCTTCCTACCAAAAACACTTTGCCCTTGCCATAACTGATAAGTTTATCTAAACCAGTGGTTAGAATCTCAGCTGATACAGATCCCATTAAAACTTGAGACAGCAAAGTAACAGTGACCTTCCCAAGGGGTTGCATTTCTATCAGACAATGGATGACAGTTTTAGCTAGTTCTGTCTTGTCACTTTGTATTTCCTCCTCGACAGGTTGCATTGTGCAAACATCACATGAATCTTCACAAGGGTTTGCATCTTCTCCAAAGTATGATAGTACTCCTACATGCCTACAAAATGTAGAGTTCTGGAAAAAATATGTTGATTCATTGAGTTTATTGTACCTGTCCTTTCTGCAACCTTCATCTTCAATGTGGGTGATGTTATGTAAATGAAATGACCGATTTTCAAATTTAAACAAGGCAACACACATTGCAGGGTTTTTGTCTCTCCCAGCCCTACCAATTTCTTGGTAGTAGTCCTCAAGGCATTCTGGGAAAGTTAAGTGAATCACAAATCTAACATCTCCCTTATTGATGCCCATGCCAAAGCACTTTGTTGCACACATCACATTGACACTTCCATTACTCCACAGTTCCTCATTTTTCTTCCGATCTGTGTCACTCAGGGTGCCATGAACATACGTAACAGTGATGCTGTGCTTCTTCAGTTCCTGAGCCATGTCTACAGCATCCTGTCGTCTTGCACAATACACAATTCCACAATCATTCTGAAATTTCTCTTGTATTATTGCAGCCACTTGCTTTTTGGCATTGTCTTTCTTCTCAAGCACCTGAATAAAAAGGTTTTCTCTAAGAAATGAATTTCTGATAATATTATATTCCTGCAGTTTCAAGGTGTCAACAATTACTTGCAAAGTGCGAGGAGTTGCAGTTCCAGTTAATGCTGCCACTGCAGTTCCATAGCCTTTAAGCTCACCAAGTCTGGTATAATCTGGTCGGAACCCAATGCCCCAGGAATCAATGCAATGAGCCTCATCAACGGCAATGAATGCTAACTTGCCACTTGCGCTCCAGTTGGATAAAACATTTTGTAGCCTTGCATTTAAAATACATTCAGGACTAGTGAACAACATAATTTACATACTGGGACTTAAACCTTGTCAGGCTGTGAATGACAAAGTCCATCTCATTGTCCGTAAGGGGAGAGTTGAAGTAAAAGGCAGACACGCCTTTCTCCCTAAGAATAGCCACTTGCTCTTCCATTAAAAATTTCAGAGGCTCAATTATCACAGTTAATCCTTGCTTAAGAATGGCAGCAATTGTAAATATCAAGCTTTTTCCACCCCCAATGGGCATGAGAATAACACAATCCTTGCCTTCAATTATGTTTTGGATAGCTTCTTCTTGGCCTTCACGAAAGGAATCATGCCCAAAAATTTTCTTCAAGACATGAAGGGGTTCCTCCTCTTTTTCCACGCCATCAGGAACCTCTTGCATAATTGCTGCATGAATTGGTTGTGTCCCAGGTGTAGGTAGTAGACAAGTCTGAAACAGCAATATAAAATTGCAAAAGTCTGATGTTTGAAACAGAAACCAGACAAGTTCTTCTTAAATTGGCTAAGGGGAAAAAGTTGATCTGAAAATACTACAATGAAATAAAACAAAAATCAATATCATAGAAAAAGAGAAATTTCAAGTTCTGGCCACTTAGTAAATAACACTTCTTTCAAGGGGACCAGGGGTGTTATATAATTTTTCATGATTTGGTTCTTTTCAATAATAAAAGAAAAATTAGAACGACAGAGAGATGCCAGATTTCCTTTCAAAGTTGTTTTGAATAATCTTAAACAGTGAATTTGTAATTAATTACTCTCAGTGAATCAGTGATGAATGTGCATGTTATGCATAACTTTGACTAATAAAAGTTATTAGTGGCTACACTTTACGTATTGAAGGAAACTAAACTTTAGAGACAAATCAAAGTATACAGAAATACATTCCTATGTACCTTCTTGTAAAATGTTGCTTCAGTGTATATTTTTTCCTTATTTCGCCACAAGCTGAATGTTGCCATCAACCGTTTGTTCTTCACAACAACATTTACTGGCTTATTCCCCTCCTTCAGCCAATTTAACACTCCTTTGTGCCACAGGTAAACACCGTACAGCTTTGCTGCCTCTTTCTCATGGGTGGTAATAACATCAACACACTCTCCAAGGTACTCAACAGTGAATTTTTCATAGTGGGTTGAATTCTAAATCGTTAAGAGAGTTAACAAAAAAGTGAAACAACTGAGAACTGTCAACAAACAGTTTTTATTAATTTTGTTTGTAATACATTTGCACTGTATTTTAACTTTTGAACCATTTCGTTTTGTGGCTTAAACTGAATGATTGAGGCTATAAGATGATCTCTAGAATATTAGGAAATACACAGTAAAAATATAATTATAACATTTCAATGAATCAGCCTTTAAATTCATCATTCATTATATATCTAAGGAGACCTATGGCTAAACTATTTGTAAATAAGCTGCAAATCCTGTTGAGGAATTCGGTGCAGGAACAGGACATTTCTGTACAGAGCTATAGAGCTCACCACTGAAATATTTTTATCGCCATCTATATATGTAATCTGCCAAGGGATTTACTCATTACAGATGCAAAACAGATAAAAAAATGCTCTTTACATGTAAACTAGGTAATAGACCAAAGCGCGCAGTTTAAGCTTAATTTTTCACCATGATTTCAAGGGAAAAAATTGTTCAGTTCAAAAGCAGACAAGCGTCGAAATAACTTACCTGTTCTTGTCTCTTTTGAGACAGAATTTTGATGTTGTTAAGAGTTTCAGCTGCCATTAGGTTCCTGAGAGCACTTTTTAATTTCCTCGCTTCATTTCTTCATCACAAACACGATCTCCTGCATGTTTAATTCGATAATGATGAACCAAACCCTCGCAGGTAAACAAAAGGAGCTTAGAAAAGCAGTTTTCATGAGGACAACAGACTTTCCCCGATTTCCATGCATTCAAAAATGTTTTATCTAAGCCTTTGACGTCACTTAACCTCAATATCTTGGACGCCATCTTTACTGAAACCAGGTACGCAAGCCACCCCTGCAAGTAGCCCACAGAAAATTACCTCCCCCGGATGGAGGCCATCTTGGGCGTGGTATCTGGCAGAGGCTCCCGAGCTTTCCGCCGTCGCCTGCAACTCTGTGCCTGCGCTTACATTACTCAGCGGATCCACCCCATCCGAAAAAAAAACCCGAGCCTCTGCGGAGGAGAGAGAGGCAATTTTACGATAACTGCAGAAATTCTCGCGCGCTCATTGGCTAATTTTTATCGTCAATATGCGGACAGACACATGAATTTGAAATTCGTGCGACGCGTCAGCGAGCGAGAGCGGGCAATTCGACCATTTGTTATCGTAAAAAACAAATTGATGTCAGTTTTTAATGAGTCTGTCCTGTTATTGATCATAAATTTCGTCATCACATTGTCAAAGTAGTCTGCGGATCCACTCGGCTATCGCCTCGTGGATCCACAGCTACTTTGACAATGTGATGACGAAATTTATGATCAATAACAGGACAGACGCATGAAAAACTGACGTCAATTTGTTAAATCGATATTTTCGTGCACGTAACATGTTGCCCAGAAACAATGCCGATGTCACGCATTGTGAGAAAACCGTGTTCTATTTTCAAAACAAAGCGGTCTACCGAGCTGAAGACAGCCAACAGATATATGTTTAAAATGGCTTTTACCAGATAAAGGTAAAAACTTAAAATTTTTAATTTTAGTTTTTTCTGACGTCACGTGAAAATCAAGAATAGAACTAAAAATATTACATTAGCCCTAAATTTCGTTCTAAATATTCTCGCATTAACTGGTAATGTTTAAGCGTAAAAGCTAATTTGTTAAAGTATATTTTTACGCACATTATTCTAAGCTGGAAGCACAAATATAAGCAAACATTCGCAATTACCTGTTCGTCTATCAGCTTTTCCACCGATTCCAACAATATTCTACCACATAACAATCAACAAATGCAATCAAAATAGAGCCATTGAAATAAAGCTTTCCCACGGCTAACATTCTAAAGACAAAATGAAACAAACAAGGACACTTCCCTCAGATTTCCGGCGATAAATGCTATCGTTGAAGCGTTTAAATTCACCAAAATCCAACGCTGAGAGCACAAAATAGCGAAGCCTACGGCGACTGAATGGAAAGAAGCACTGAGGAAGTCAAAGAAAGACCCAGCGCAAAGACGAGCTCGCATGCATGGTCTTCTCACATTCTCGCATTTTCGCAACATGTCTAATCGCATGTCTTGTAACGGTACCATGACATGCCCCTGCAAAAATCAAGCGGGGAGGCCGTTTTGTCCTGCCTATAACCGTGCACAGGAAAACCAACCCAGAAAGCCCCCAGAAAGTCACAGGTTAAAGCAGTACAAATGTTGAAATAATCACTAAAATCTGAAACTGATAAGGGAGAAGAGAAGAAGACATAAACAAATGAGCTGCAAAGTATATTTTGCAGTTAAATTGTGTCTCCTTGCCGTAAGGATCAGTTTCCAGATTCATTTATGTATTCCCCCTGACGGCCTTTTGGCAACGAGCCATTATCGAAGATGTTGTTAATGTGAGGGGGGAGGGGGGATGGGGGTTTTAATTAATCGTCAGAGCCTCTATAGGACCTAGAGGGCGTACATTACTCATGAGAGAAAAGGTGGAAAAGGCAGCACGCAGTAAACGAAAAACTGTTTTTTTTTTAACTTTTGGAATAATAAAAAAGAAAGAAATCGCTCGGTCGGAGGCGGTAAACGGTAACGACGCATTTTATGGCGATGGTAAATGATTTCCAGTGCATGCCATGTCACAATTACCTCAAAGAAAACAAAACAGAGGGATAGTATTTACATTGTTCGTCCACAGAATGATGAACGTTAGCGCTACAAGAGCTCCAATTGACGAGGATTCATTGTTATTTCCGTAGCAATATTGCCGTCATCAATGAAATGTCCCAACTGAAGAGAGAAGAAAAAACAGCTGTTATAAATTAACTTTAATTTTCTCTGTGAAACCCTGATCAGATTTTCTAAAGCAAGGGCAGGTGAATCTTTAAACTTACGCGAGGTAATACGCTGTTACCTATCCTTTCGCTGGTTGTCTTCGCAGCCTTCATTGCCATGGCGCCTAAGGCTCCCTTCAAAATGAATGGCAGAGGTAAGAAAATGATTAAAATTACCATCATGTTCTAAGGGCCTTGAGGGCTTTCAGCTTATTTGGTTGACACACAATGCCGCTCAACTGCCGGCCCCAGAGTCTTGATTTGAATACTTGTACCAACTGATCGAATTTTTATGTCGTCCATGCATGATTCAATGTGTATCGATTGTTTCCAAATTGGAACCGCTCTTCCGGTGTTTCTCCAAATGTTCATCATCTTCCGAAAAGAAAGAGACACCTGTCATGTTTTCACTTAGATGCGGAATTAGTATTTTCATTTTCTACTTGGCAAGCCTCAATGAACGGTTATTTGAGTATGGGCACTTCAATGTCCCTTCAATGTTTCTTAAAGTCCATTAACTAGGTAAGACGACCTCAGTGTTTCCACTTTGGCATTAATTCCATGGATATTTGAAATATTGCCTACTTTAATCCACCTGTCATATATCGTTAACCAAATGAGAAGAATCTTTAACATTTTAATTTGAAATGATAAGGGTGATAAAATAAGTCATATTAGGTCATTTGACGCAAACGTGCCATGCCAGGGCAAGTTTATTAAGTCCTGGGTTTGGCTGGCTTTTGTCAAAACCTACCTTATTATGATGATTCATTGGATCAGCACGACTCAGGCGACTCCCTAATTCGACTTCTGATCAAGATCATTCTTGGCATGCATCCATTTAAGGCTCGTTACAAAACTTTAACTTTTTTATTTTAATTTCGTACACCGAAGTCCACGTTAGATTGATATTGACCTTCAAAATTTTCAGATCACGAAAAAAGCGCAGCTTCTCCTTTCATTTCTAAAAGTGCCGGTAAACATTTAGTCACTTATTCAGAACTACTTCTTAATGAAAACAAGTTAATTAAAAAAGTAAAGATGATTAAATAGGAAGACACTCGTTTACTGTAATGATGGACTCAGAGTCGAGACTCAGAGGGATATATTTGCAATGGAGCATTACGAAAGCAGTACGTAAAATATCTGTTATAAATCGCTACTGAAAAAAAAAACAAACAGAAAAAACCCACCTTAATTTCTGTTTGCAAACAGCACCAACTTTGTACGCTCGTCCTAATCCAAAGAAAAATAGATTCAGCAAGGGTCACTTCCGTCACTCATTGTTCCCAGCGCATTGCTCTGGTTTCCGTTTGCAGTGATATAACTAGAATTCTTAAACTGAAGGGGATGTTACATCATCATAGGGTTACCGAAACGTTTTGTCTTTTAGCGGTTAAGGTTAATAGTGACTGTGGCGTTTCTTAAGAGTGCTCGAGTACTGTCCTCCAGTGCTCCTAGTTTAAGTACTTGTTCATTGAATTGACCTTCGGTCGCATTCAGGAAACTACATTTAGCGATCTCAAAACTTACAATCGTGTAGAAATATTCGTAATTCGAGCCAACAATTTTAACTTTAGCACACGCATCTCTAAAAGTAAGATTTATCAACCAATCATAGGAAATTGGCCCGACCTGGCCTTCGGCTTCGCTTACAAGAGATATGAGAACAAGATTATCCCGGCCGCCTCAATCTCAGTTCGGTGTGGACATTGCGTCTTACGCTTGAAGATAATTCGGACCGGACCAAGGTGACGCAGAAAATATCAAGCTTTCTTCCGTGTCATGTTTTTTATCTAGTAAGCAGGACAAACAAATGCCCGAGTAGTTTTATTGGTCACTGAGCAAAGAAAAGGACAAATGTCAAGCTATCTAAATATCAAGTAGTTTGATTTGCATGGAAAAGTTCTCATTTCCGAGAACATGTCGCCGATCATTCAACTGAACAAACAAAGAAAAGTAAGGCACTTCAAAATTGTAAGTTGTGCTATATAAGTTCAGTGTATATTTCTCGGTGAAATCATTTTTATCAAGTGCGTAGTGCAGAGAACTTGCTATTACAAAATGAAGTACGCTTTTATGTTCTTGCTGGTTTCCCTCATGGCCATCGCTGTTATGGCCAAGATCCCATTTATTAAGAGGAACGACCGAGGTAGGCAAATTGTTCACAATCATTTCTCTCTTTCAAACCACGCAAACGTATTTGGCTGATTTGGTTACCGGAATGCCGTCTAGGTTTCTTAGGAGTTTGATCCGGAAACACAGCTTGCCCGATTGAAATTTCCCTCGTTGAGTTTTTCGTTATCATGATCAATAAAATTTGGGTTGCTTCTAGTATTCCACATCAACTAAAAAGCAGAATATTCAGATTTTAAAAATGTGCCACAGAATGAAAACTTTTGCGAAAAATTTCATCGCTACAAAAAGACTTCCTATGATGTATTTATTGCTATAACAACAACAAAAAAAGAAGCTATATGGTAAGTTCTTATGACTTTACTTGGACAGTAGGCAGTAGGGGTGGAAGACAAACTAATTGGTAAAATGAAAAAAATTGCATTTTGCCATGACTCCCTGTGTGTACTTGGAGGACCTGAAGTTGTGGTATTATTTTTACTGTTCGTGTCGTTACTTCTGATTTCCAGAGGACGAGAAAAAGCCAGCCTTGTCTCCTGTTATTTCCAAAGATGCCGGTAAATATGCACTTATTTATAAAACTGACCATTCCTAAAAACTAATGTAACCACCAGGAAGGCCTTAAAAAGGATATGGGCAAGCCCCTTTACGATGTTCTCCGTAGTCTCTAACAGAAGACGAGTAATGACATCCGCAAGTCTAGCGCATACGTATATCTGCGTCGTTTAGGATTGTGCGACTCGCTAAGAATCGCCGGTGGGTGTTGCTTCCGCCACGATCGCGGCGTCTACGTCTTACGTATATGAGGTTTTCCTATTAGAAAAGCAAAATTGCTGATCTCGCATTAATATGAACGAAAAATACCACTGTCTCGTAATGTACTCTAAGATATTTAGTGCGAACATATTCCGATGGAAAATGGAAGAAAATACTAGACGACAAGTTATTTTAAACTGATATCCAGTTTCCCCCAACCCTAACATATAAAAGTTATATGCATGCTGGACATTTTGCATTTTGTACCTTGACCCCCCCCCCCCCCCCCTCTGGATATTTCCAGTGTTACTCTTACTAACACGATTTCATTTCCCGAAGGACTTTGTTATTTGTGTGAAGGTGAAATCCAGGAACAGTGCTATTGCCCAGACGTGCAAATGTGTCATTCTTGGAACTGTCCTATGCCAGCAGAATGCATCGACATCTGTGTATCATAGCCGGTATGTGTTTTTTCCTTAACCGGGAAACATGCATTGACCTATTTATACCCTTGCAATGGGATATCTTGTTATGCCGTGAACTGGTTCTTATTATTCATATTTCCAACTACTGTTGGACTAAAAAGTTGTGGGCTATTTATCTAAGCACCTTGTGACGCGCAAGAAGGGTAAATGGATTTATAGTTTAAATAAAGGAAAAATGTCATCCACAAAAGTGAGTCAGCTTACATTCATTAACAAACCGCCTTTCATCCACTTCTAGATCCCAGCCATGCTCTTACTAGATGCTGGAAACACCCGAGACAGTCATCAAATATTAATGAAACAAGATTGAAGAAAATGAGATAAATTAAATAGTGAGCAGTGTTGTAACGATTAGCTTATGGATGGATAATGCATGAGTCAAAACAGACCTGAAAAGTGGCATATTTCACATTCTCCTCTGTTCTGGCCATACATGACTACCAAGAGGGGCGATATCTTGGCCTTGCCTTGGGGAGGCGAACGTGAAATATTTAGACAGAAAATCATGATATCAATTTGGGCTAATAAAAAGTTTAAGAAACTAGCCAATCTTGTATTACTGCTTTAGTTCTTTTTGTGAATGTAGGAGTCTTATAAATAGGCTAGCTGTACCCTTTCAGAACTGTCTAGGACTAGATAGTACCCAGTACCTCTCCTCTTTCCGCCTCCTAGAGCGAGAGACAACGGGAGACGGAATTCGAAAAAAGAGCGATTCTGCCGGGTAAATACAAATTTAAGCTAAAGTTTACTTAAGAGCCGAGTTGCTGATATGGCATTCTAAACTGTGTGACAATCTGTTTTTATAGGAACCCTATTGCTTTGTACATTGCGACTCCTTAACCCTTACCAAAACAAATCTAGGGATAACAGTGACCTGATTGAAACTTATCATATAATGCGCAAACAGGTATAAATAAATAATAACAAAAAACGATTGCCAATAAGGGCCTGTTTACATGGAAGTGGGGGACCCCAGGTAGGTGAGGTAGCCCGCCTAGTCGTGGTCAAAAAATGGCCCGCGTTTACATGCAAAATTACAATCAACCCCGGGGTTCCGGGGTGACGTTACTAGACGCTGTTGCAAATGTAACATGAACTCGACCCCGGCTAGGCGGGTTAGCCCACCTTGAGTCGTTTACATGGCAAAATGCGACCCCGGCTGACAGGGTTACCCTACCTGGCAGACCGGGCAACCCGCCTAGGTGGGTTACCCCACGTATCATGTAAACATGATCAAATAAAAATGAGATTATATGGAGAGGCGGGATACCCCACCTAGGCGGGTTACCTCACCTACCTGGGGTCCCCCACCTCCATGTAAATAGGCCCTAAGAGTCAAATGGGACCATATCGTGGCAGATCGAATTATCGTCGTAGAATTACCGGAAGTGAGAATTTACCCCTGATCCTGTCTACTTGATCTCGGGTTACGCTTGAATTACAGGTGTTTGGTAGTGACACAAACCAAACCAAAACAAAGGGCTTTTTGATTTAGCAGTTTTGCTGGAGAAACGGGTATGGATTTTGACCATTCTCTCTGAAACGGGGTATGTTTTTCTCTCTACCCTGGTATTGGGTATTTTATTTACAAGGAACCTTTTTTCCGCATCAGTATTGCATTGGCAAATACGTTACGTCATTACGTACGGCCTGTGAGCCTGAAATTTGAATTATCCACTCAGTACTCGGCAGGTGAAAAACTGTACTGCCCTGGCGAAGCCTGGCGTCAATGTATTTTAACAGGAAAGGAACTGGAAGACTGGGAGTCGGGCAACTTTATTTTCGCACTGGTGACGGCATTGAATATTCACGAAAAGGGATTTATAACATTTTGTGAATCCAAGGTCTTCGCATATAAAAGAAATGAAATGCGGCGGTGCTCATTTGTTGAGTACATCACCTTCAAAAATCCGCGTCACATTTCAATCAAGATAGTCCAATCAAGATAGAATATATTTTCTAGTTCAGCGCCGATTTCTGCAGTGGAAGTTCACGAGTCAGTCGAAAATTAAGAGATCCACTATTTAAGCCTATTAAAATAAGTAAGTTTCGAAAGCTTAGTATAAATCGCTCTCGCATGACATCATCAAGTTCTAAAATCAAAATTGTGCTGAAGGAATTTTTACCGTGTATAAATTAAGTTATAACTGTATATAAAGTTATCAAAATTGTGCTGAAGGCATTCAAGTTATCAATCGATCAGTCAATCAATCAGAGCCACCAGAGTTTCTATCCTCATCAGCATATTTGTCGACAACTTTTCAGCTTGATTGTGCCCTTCGTTTGGAAACAAGTGCAATTTGAACTTTAGGCTTATCGGTTGTGCGTGACATGGAGCTACGATCGCGTTTGTCGCAAAATATATATATCTGTAATACTTCGTGATATTTAGCCATTTGTGAAGTAAAGGTAGTTGGAAAAGTGTTTATGTGGTGTAGGTTTGCTTGTGTAGTACAAATAATCAGTGTCCTTGATAGCCAATATAAGTTTCAGATGGTTACACTATTTTCCGGCCGCCATCACAGGACGAAATTGCTTGATTCCGTTTCTCGGAAACGAGACGGAAACATAAAACTCCATGTTTCCGTTATGTTTCCGTTGGGCGGAAACGCGAAATCCAGTTTTTAATTGGATCTGTTGTGTTTCCGTTATGTTTCCTGAACGGAAATGTGACGCCACGTTTCTGTCGCGTTTCAGTTCGCGGATTTCTGCTGTTGTATGTTTCCGTTATGTTTCCTCGCACGGAAACGAAAGCTGCTACGCAATTTGTGAACCACATGTTATTGGCCGGCTGGGAGGGTTAACTTGGTCATCAGCAATTTTCCCGAGTATATTGGTGACGGAAATGCAGTATATAGATCGGAGGTTTTACAGATCTTAAGGTTTATGGTTATCATGGCATGGGGAAAACACAACTTATATACACTTGCAATTTTTCGGCACGAAAAAAGTTCAAACGAACTCCTCGTTTTCCTTCGCATTTTCTAAATACCGCAATACTTAAATACCGAGTGGAAACGCGATGCCATACTGAAACCAGTACTTTGTATGTTTAAGTATAGAACAAATTAAGGTTGTCAGAATAAGTCATGGCCTGGATATGTCATGTGCGGCGTATCAAGGGAACCAGGACTCTGATATTTAACGGCACGCGGTTTTAGTTTAATCAGTCAATTAATTCACGGAGCACATTTCTCTTCAAGTTCTCGAAAACTAAAATTTTCGGAGGTGCGTTTAGTTTGTTCGTTTAAGAATGTTCAAATTAACAAGGCGCGAAGATCTATACTGAACTTATATCATTTTGTTAATGCCATCGAGTGTATTCTGTTTAGAATCTTGCTTGGAGGCATAAGTCTTAAAATTTATACCAATCTTCACCACTCACTCACGTTATGCATAGTTCTATTTCCTACAGGTGTTTACACTTAAGCGCATCTTAACTCTCCTGTAAGCATCCCGTAATATAAATGTATCAATAACGCATCTTTCACGATGCTTTAGGGATCGCGTAAAGGCATCAATGATGCACCCTTACGCTTCTTCAATCCTGACTGTAATTGTGAGAATAAAATACATACAAACAACGAAAACAACAGTAGCAATAACAAAACGCTAAAATACCAGTCTGGCTACCGAATGTGAAGCCCTTGTTTATGTAAAGTGCAAAAAAAAAAAACCCGCTGTGGGCCATTCCTAACACCTCACCGACCTACGTGGTGGCGCGACTCACCAATTTCGCAAAGCTTGAGAGTGGAATGCCCTAAGATCAGTTGCATGGGAGGACTTGCACCGGGACACCAAACCCATTTAACGCTGCCGCGCATTTGATGCAAACCTTGGAACCCTCATAGGAGGCCTCTGGCCAATCTTTAGCTTGAAAAAATTGCGTGTTGCAAAATCTATTTATCTGGACAGACTAGTGGTTTTCCATCATTGTGGTTACCGCCGTTAGTCCGAAAGCATCAGCGCATGCGTAATTATATGGAGTACCTTCAACGAAATTTACGAACCAATATTTCTTGCAGTCGGGTTGTCAGTGAAATTTCAAGACACTAAGCAAATAAATTTTTTAAATGGAAAATTTCGTATACAAGAGAATTCGTTTCACTTAATTTTGCCACGATCCGCGATAAAGACTTTGCTTAGGGGCGCTGAGCTCGCTATCAGAAAATTGCAAGACCATTTGCTTTTCTCGGCTGTCGTTTCTTCAGGCGTTCATCGCAAGCGGCAGAAAAATAAAATTATCTCTTTCTTCCATTTTGACGATAATAAGAGTATTTGAGTCTTGAATACCTTATCGCGGGGCCATAGAATCCTGGAGGACACAAAGCACGTCACCTCGTTCCAGTTTTCTGCGAGTTTATGGACCTCGATCGACTCCGTCTCGGTCCATAAACACGTGAAAAAAGAACTTGGCCAATATCCAGCCATCTTGACCGAACAAGCTTGGTCAATAACCCATATGTATAAGCAGAAGCATAGGTGATATGCTCCTGGTATAAGCTATTGATCAGTGTCAGCGGCTTTGTCAGGGAAAGACCAAATATGCACCCATACATGACCTACCTGACCAAAATTCTTTGATTTTGCCGATTTACCGCGAGGACCCGTAGAAGACGGTTTACCTTTTTGAATTCGTTGTCGCGATCGGCTAGGACTTACCTTAGTTTTTGAGGCAAGGGTTCTTAATTGGGTAATTCAACAAACGGTAAGAAGTGGAATTTAAAGAAACTTAAGACGAAGGAAACTCCATTTAGCGAAGACTGCGAACGGCAATCGATCGAGCGAGTCGCCTTGACTTTCATTTGGAAGGAATTCACCGAGGCACTAAATACGACCTTGTGCCACAAAGAACGATTTCAGTCACCAGGAGATGGATAGCCTTCTTCTTTGGTCTATGCAGCACGCTACTATGACTTTCAGCAACCTGTCTGGAGTAGGCATCATGACTGCTGAAAACGAATACCGGTCAACTCGCCTACGTGCAAACTCGCCTACGAACCAACTCGCCTACAACTAGTCGATTCGCCTACGTAGGCGAGTTCGCTTCCGACGTAGGCGAGTTCGCTTCCTAACGTAGGCGAGTTCACTTAAGTAATGTATGCTTTTTATAACTTTATGTTATCAGTTTGTGAACAAAGTCTGCGACTATAGCACGTTTTCGTGGTCAATTGAACGTCATTTTGGCATTCTTTAAAATGTTCGTGAATTTCGTCAATTGGTTTAAGGAAAATGACGATCAATAGTTTTGAAGTTCTATCAAATGAGAAGAATTGCGGCAGATCCGCTCCATATAATAAGTTCTAGAGAGAGATAACTTCACTCGAATATCGACCGTTTGTTGAGTGTTGAAGTTATAATTACATGAAGTACCCTCGCCATAATACAAACCGCTTTATTTACAACAATGAGCAACTAAATGAATAATTCACAATGCGAGCAACGCTTCCCAAACACTACCTAGTAGGTATTTTTAGCTTCACATCAAGGTTTTATTTTCAATAAAATACAATATAAGGAAATTTTTTGTGAATATCAAAACATGCTGAATACTAATTTACAATACAACGAATATTGGATCTGTGTATGTTAATACAGCTGTTTACTGTGTGCGGGTTGGCCCATACAGTTGTGAGCAGGACTTCAAAAGCTCCCTTGCCGTCTTTTTTCTGGACTGGTACTGCTCCCATTCATTGTGCAATCTGGCCTGCAGAACGCGATATTTCTTTCGCTGTATACGCATCAGCTTGTGGTCTGCAACTAGTCTCATCTGCACTTCAACCAGCCTTGCTTCTCGGTGGAGTAACTGTATGAGGACGTAGAATGGCAGGCTGCTGCGGCCGTTGGCACGTCGATTCAATGCGTTATGCCACCCTTCAATGTCATTATTGGTTCGGACTGGCTGCATGAAGACGGACCAGTCTTTCATGGGGAATATGGCATTGTAGATCCACTGTGATGCAATGTAGTCCGTCAACTCTTTACGTGGACCCTCGATTCCAAGGCGTAGGCGCTCGAACTGCGTTGTTATGTCTGCGTACGGCAAGAAAGGTAGCGCCAACAACTTCCTTATCCACTCATAGGTGCCTTGGTCTTCGGTGTAGGCGACTTGTAACCCAAGCTCTTGGACCTGCACAAACAAATTAGAGCCGTCATTAGAGCAAAAAATTTGTGTATGCAAAGCGGTCAGAAATTACAGTGTTTGTATCCTTGGTTTTCGTGTAACGTAATCACATTCTAAAATTTACTATTAGCCGCTTCCTTCTGAGGCTTTAGTTTCACCAGACTGAAAAGACCCTACAGTAACTTGACATTTCGTAATAGAGCACGTTTGAAATTCAAGAAGGCTGTCGCCGAAAAACAGCAGAGACCTGATTCTTTATATTTTTCCCACGAACGGCGTATAAACGTTTGTCAATGAAGCCAAATAGGGACTACAATAAACGTCTAATAAGATATATGTATTTTGCGCTATATAAATAATAAAGTTATTATTATTGTATTATTCACCTTTCTCCATATTGCTTGTGACCAGTGCAAGACAAGTCCTTTAGCCAAGTTTGTTAATTTGTGATCACTTTAAGATTTGAATTCAATGATATTGAGGTGATGTCTTTAACAATGTAATTATTTCAGTTTTCTTTAGACAGGTTTGTTAATTTGTGATCACTTTAAGATTTGAATTCAATAATATTGAGGTGATGTCTTTAACAGTGTAATGACCATTATGTACTGTTTAAAACAAGAGCAGCGGTGTTTTATCGGGTTTAAAAACACGAGGCGTAGCCGAATGTTTTTAAACCCGATAAAACACGTGCTGCGAGTGTTTTGAACAGCTTCAAAAATCCGCGATAACACCTACCTGCGAATTTTTCTATTGTTTCAAAAACCCGAGAAAACACGTGCATGCGAATTCTTCTGCGGCTTCGAAAACCCGAGAAAACTCGTGCATTGAGAACAATTGATTGAGATGTAATATTTCAAAAACGAGTGCGAGTGTTTCATCGGGGTTTCCAAACACGAGAAAACTAATGAAAAAACTTATTGTTTTCGAGTGTTTGGAAACCCCGATCATAGTTAGTAGAGGAGACTGGTTATGAAACCCGGTGAACATCAAAGGCCGATGTCTTTGTTATGGTTTTCCCTTAGTCACGTGATCATGACCGTGCACAAGGAAATCAACATGGCGATAGGAGTAACGTGAATGTGCGGAGACTTAAGCTGTATTTCGCCGGATTTTTAGCTCAGATTAGTCTCAATTCGATAAGTGTTATAGCTATATAGTTCATTAGTCGTCATGCCTGGAGATAATTGCGCTGTGTTTGGCTGTGGGAGTTGTAGAAGAACGAAAGGGATCGGTATATTTTGGAAGTTGCCCGCGGCGAAGGACGAGGCACACAAGAAATGGCGGCACGATTGGTTGAGTGAGATCACAAAGACGCGTGAGATCGACCATGAATTTCGAAAAAGGATCGAAAACAACAAAGTGTTTACCTGCGAAAAACACTTCGACGTAGAAGATTTCGAAACATGTAAGTACGGCTATGATATACAGTACGTACGTACGTACGTAATTAGTAGAAGACATGCTCTCGCTTGCCATATGGTTTTGTTTATTTACGATCTCTGTGAAATTTTCTTGAATGTTAATTTTCATCTTTCTTATTTGTGTTTTCCTGTATTTTCAAATGCAGTTCAAACGGCGAAAATGACGAAGAAGAAACCACGATTCGGCGCCATCCCAAGATTAAATGCCAAGGAAAAGTCACGAGTCTGCAAAGCCTACACCAAGACCTGCTCGATCGGTTGTCAAGGAGCACGATCAACATCCCAAGGCATGTTACAAGTCGTTTGGTGAATTGTGCCAGCGAATCACTGGCTTGAAAACCCTGGCAGGGTGAAAATTTAAAACAATATCAGACAGAGTTATTCTGAAAAAGACTGTAGAACCTTTCCTTCTCCCAGAAGTAGAAATAATGATCGATGACAGTCTTGCATACACTGTGAAAGCTTTTGGTTGTTTTCTTCCTGAAGATCATCCCCTCTATGTTACTCACCGGCGTTCAGTCAGAAACATTTCAGTATGTGAAATTGTATTATAGATACAATTATTTCATGTCATTTGACGAAGATCTTTTAGTACTTTTTAAATAAGTAAGGTTTCTTGAAAGTTGAATTATGTTGAATTATGTGGTAATTCTTTAATGTAACCAAGAAATACAAAGAGACCATTAAGGAGAATTTTTATTGATCATTAAAAGTGAAAATACTTGTCAAGAATAGAGTGTGTGCGGCTGTCACGCAATAAAAAATAAAATAAAAACTATGCAACGGAC
>OZ026595.1:44817496-44838996 GCA_964020085.1 Micromussa lordhowensis
TGTTTAAGTTGAATTTTGCCGAGTTTAAGGTCTCACCCAGTGTTACTTTCCAATATAGCATTAGTCTTCCCTAACAACAAATCATAAAATGGCAATACCTGTTTCCTGATTTACTGAGATCGAGTCAGCAAACGATGCGGGAATGTTGAAGCTAGCGCTGTCCGTTTCTTCGAATCCGATTCGTGTGCTCTCAGCGGCTGGGAGGGAATCGTCTGCGGAATTGTCACTGCAATACAGGCATCGCCAAATTATTTCATTTCCTGATCGAACTGCAGTCCTGTACTGATCCCTCGTGATCCCCGTTTCACAACGCCGGTGTTGCCACCTGTTGCAGCCGTCACATAATAGTGCCTCTTGACGAGACGTTACTTCTTTGGTGCAGAAGATGCAATAAAAGTTATCCATTTATAATAATTATTTGACGAGTTGTAGCGAGGACGAGAGTTTTCCGAGAAGCTTAGTGGAATGAAATGAATAAGAAACTATACCATTTTTATAGCAGTGCTCAATTTCAGACCGGATCGAAATCGCAGCAATGTGATTGGCAGATATTGTTGGCGTTTTCTTGTCTTTGTTGAGGATGCGTAATCATTAAACTCTTGAGACAATATCCTATTGAAGTTGAAAAAGTCACACCTTCTTTGCTAAGTGCCGCGTACGCGACATTTTTCATGTTTGTATTGTTTTTAGTGATACCAGTTTTAGTAAATAATAATAATAATAATAATAATAACGTCTTAAAAACGTTATTAAAAGCATCCGATAAAATTACATATCCGATGTAACAGTAAGAATTACAGTGATTAAGATGAATAAAAAAGACTAAAAGAGTGAGTTGTGCTTAAACATTTTTGGTTTGAGAGTATTTTTAATGTCGAAAGTTGAATTTCAATTCATTGCATCCGGGCTGCACGTGTTCAGTCTGAATCTTCTGTTGTCTATGTAATCGTTTCATGCGTAAGCGTTTTTAAGACGTTATATCATTACTGCTCGAAGTCTTGAGACAATATCCTATTGAGGTTGAAAAAGTCTCACCTTCTTTGCTAGGTGCCGCGTAACCGACATTAACAGGTTAATTGTTTTTATCTCATTGATACCAGTTTTATTACAAGAGTGAGTCGTGCTTAAACATTTTTTGTTCGAGAGCATTTACAGCCGGTTTATACTCTATAAACCGTAGATGGTTTAGAAAGTTTTCAAGTACGGTCGGCCTTCGATCGATTTTGACTATGTTGCTATGTGCGGAAAACAAGTAAAGTAAACAAGTAAAGCCCTTCTACGTGCGTAATCAAACAAGCACTGATACATATTAAGCTATATTACGACCCAATTGCTCTTTAACCACGCAAATGTTTAATAAAAAGGTTCTACAGGTGTTTCATACTCTACGAACAAACCGTAGATGGTTTACAAAGTTTTCAAGTACGGTCAGCCTTCGATCGATTAAGACTCTGTTTGACTATGTTGCTATGTGCGGAAAACAAGTAAAGTAAACAAGTAAAGCCCTTCTACGTGCGTAATCAAACAAGCACTGATACATATTAAGCTATATTACGACCCAATTGCTCTTTAACCACGCAAATGTTTAATAAAAAGGTTCTACAGGTGTTTCATACTCTACGAACAAACCGTGGATGGTTTACAAAGTTTTCAAGTACGGTGATCGATAAACGGACTTTGTTTGACTTTGTTGCTATGTGCGGGAAGCAAGTGAACGCTTCTAAGCTCGTAATCAAACAAACATATTTCCTTAACTACGCAAATGTTTAATAACAAGGCTTTAGTACTACGGTGGCCCATAAGGGCAGTACAAAAATATTTATCCCAGTACAAAAATATTTATCCCAGTACAAAAATATTTATTCCAGTACAAAAATATTTATCCCAGTACATAAATATTTATCCCAGTACAAAAATATTTATCCCAGTACAAAAATATTTATTCCAGTACAAAAATATTTTTCCCAGTACAAAAATATTTTTCCCAGTACAAAAATATTTATCCCAGTACAAAAATATTTTTCCCAGTACAAAAATATTTTTCCCAGTACAAAAATATTTTTCCCAGTACAAAAATATTTTTCCAGTACAAATAGGGAATGGGATCTAGTTTCCCAGAGATCATTGCGAGCTTCATTGGAGCACATGTGAATATGACAGCTCCTTTCGCGGCTTGTTTTTGCCATTGCTGTAGATCCAGCTTACAGGTGGATCCAGCGTGGATCCAGCTTACAGGTATTGCCCGAAATGTGCCCGAAATGTGCCCACAATGTGAAATTATCCCGACAGTAATCGTGACTTCTTTTGCTGGCTCTAGTTTGCTTTTCTTTGTCTTCTTTGTTGATTTTGCTCGAAAAAGCGAGCTTCTCTCAGACCCCTTTTTAGCTTTATATGACTTGAAGCTTGGCAAAGAAAATTTCCTCGTCTTCAGCGAATCCGGTGGTTCAGTGCTGTTGCTAGTAGACTCTGCGGATGATGCTACACGGAAAACCTCCGTGCCACATTTCGGGCAATACCTGTAAGCTGGATCCACAATTTTGAAGCTACAGCAATGGCGAAAACAAGCCGCGAAAAAGTGAGCCTTCCGGGCCAGGTGGCTCCGTAGCACGAAGCGGCTAGGAGTATTTCTACCCCTCCT
Organism: Micromussa lordhowensis; assembly: GCA_964020085.1. Taxonomy (NCBI): domain Eukaryota; kingdom Metazoa; phylum Cnidaria; class Anthozoa; order Scleractinia; family Lobophylliidae; genus Micromussa; species Micromussa lordhowensis. The sequence continues at coordinate 44,820,135 of OZ026595.1, forward strand.
GGACGGGGTGCTAGTCCATCGCAGGTGACTTCCCAGATTTGTTTGGTTTCCCCAACAATTTGTCGGTACCCATTTACACTCCTGGGTAGAGAGAGGCACTGTGAGAGTTAGTGTTTTGCCTAAGAACACGACACAGTGTCCCCAGCCAGGGCTCGAACCCGGAGCGCTCGCTCCGGAGTAGAGCGCACTAACCGTGAGGCCACCGCGCCTCCCTAAGCCGCGAAAGGAGCTGCCATATTCACATGTGCTCCAATGAAGCTCGCAATGACCTCTGGGAAAATAGATCCCATTCTCTATTTGTACTGGGAGAAAATATTTTTGTACTGGGAAAAATATTTTTGTACTGGGATAAATATTTTTGTACTGGGATAAATATTTTTGTACTGGGAAAATATTTTTGTACTGGGATAAATATTTTTGTACTGGGATAAATATTTTTGTACTGGGATAAATATTTTTGTACTGGGATAAATATTTTTGTACTGGGATAAATATTTTTGTACTGGGATAAATATTTTTGTACTGGGATAAATATTTTTGTACTGGGATAAATATTTCTGTACTGCCCCTGTGGGCCACCGTACTTTACAGGCTGTTCATACTCTACAAATAAACCGTGCATGGTTTACAAAGGTTTCCAGTACAATCGGGACGCAATCAGCCATCGATCAACCGAAATGGCGAGAGAGAGATTGGGGAGAGTGAAATAAACATTTTCAGGTCGAAACGAACAATTCATCTTGGTAAATACATTCCATATCTATTTCACAACGTATTTTGGACGTTGCACAGCACTACTCAAACTCGATTGTGAACTCGCCTAATACAAATTCGCCTACGTAGGCGAATTCACCTTCAGTCGTATAGAGGCGACTTGGCGTAGGCGAGTTTGCACGTAGGCGAGTTGACCGGATACCCTGAAAACATTAGCCATGTCCAGGTAAGCTGTAGCCCTAATTTCATGTGAGCGATTTAAGCTTGATATATAATCGAACTTAACGTCTTAATCTACTTTCTACAGCATACATTCAAGATCATTAAAAGTTGCTGAAATTATAGGCATCCTCAAATCATTTTTAGTAAAGGATATTACGTAGAAATTCTTAACGTTAAGTACTTTTTATCCCAAAGGACTTAAATTGCAGTCTGTTGTCTTGTCAGGACAACTCGTGAAGAGAGATTTTCATATAACAACATACACAAATACTTATAATGCAACCATGCATAATAGTAATAATACAATAATAATAATACAATAATAATAATAATATAAATAAAATTTCTCTCATGCTATCTTTCAAACATGATCGGCAGTCATGAATATAACAAGATATTTCACACAACTGTAGGCTTGAAAATCATGTGTTCTAAAGGCATTGTGGTCAAGTGTCGATCAATAGCCTTAATCTGCCCAAGATCAACATCTCGATCGACAAACAATCGACATCCCAATCAATCCTCGGTCAACACTCAATTGGCACTTAAATGACATCTCGACTGACACTCGATCAGCATTCGGTCGATAGTCAGCCGAGTGTCTACCAACTCATATGCAATGATAGAAAATTAGTTGACTCCCAACTGAGATGTCAATCGAGTATCGATTGAGTGTCAGCTTCCCCTAATATTTGTAAGAAGCTTCGCCCATTGGGCAAGTTACAGACAGAATTGAGCCTGACTGGAAACTCCATCAGCCCTAAGCAGGACAGGCCTTTCTTTGCAGTCGCTGTACATAATGCATGTGTATGAAATACTTATAGGTTGTGCGTTGTTCATGTAATGTATGTAGCCTACTGTGTTTACCATATTTAAAGGGGCTCAGTCACGGTATTTTCAAAATTACCGTTAAATTGAAGGAAACCTAAAAATAATACTTTACAAAGATAGGAAATCATCAAAGAGATGATAATAGACCATAAAGGAACACAAATGGTCAAGGATGGAGAAGATTGACACAGATTGCAAACAACGATTTTGAAAAGTTTAGCTAAACTTTTCAAAATCATTGTTTGCAACCCATGTCAATCTTCTCCATCCTTGACCATCTGTGTTCCTTTATGGTTTATTATCATCTCTTTGACGATCCTCTACATCTTTGTAAAGTATTATTTTTAGGTTTTCTTCATTTAACGGTAATTTTGTCGATGCTTAAAATAACTCAAAATACCGTGACTGAGCCCCTTTAATTTAAATCTTTAGGTTTCAGGGGGCGTGTTTAAAACACGAAATGGCAAAATGACGGAATGGCACTTAACAATGTGGGATATGGTTAACCCATACAATTATTGAGAGCTAACCACCTTCAAGTCAGTGATATTTAGGCTAACCGAAGTGCTATTTGGGCTAACCGAAGCGCTTTTTAGGCTAACCGAAGCGCTGTTTAGGCTAACTGGAGTGCCATTTCGTCATTTCGCCATTTCGTGTTTTAAACACGCCCGGTTTCAGGCACTTGTACTGTAGCTGACATTCTTATTAGGTGAAACCAAAGTTAACTTAAGTGCATCACTGACTCATGTGGAGGTGAAGTAGTCTCTTGGTTAGAGCATTGGAGCAGTTTGAGGTTATAGTTAAGACAATAAAGTTTACTCCATCCAGGATGCCAGTTAACCAGAAGGTAAACCAGCTGACAAAATGGTGGCCAGCTGGTACTGTAGTTACTTGTACCTTGCAATGGACTATCATTCCATCCATGTTGGGGCAGAAATTATGGTCATAAACTCATCTCATGATAAACTAAGTACTATAATCCTACTTGTATAAGTTGATGGTTTCTAAAGAAGACCTTTTTGTACATGTATGTAAATGAATTTAATTTTGTGGGATATTTGTGCTTTTTATAGGGAGAATGAAGAACCAAACCAACAGATAGCAAATACATTACTGAAAGAAATTCAAGAAGTTGGGCAAATTAAAAATGATGCCACCAACACAGAGAGGAGAGTTCTGGGTATAAGCTCTTGTAAATGTTTGAGAGGACTACCATAAAATTTGCAGGTGTGCTCATCATATATTTCGAATGAAACAGACAGGTACACAATTGTTGCAGGTACATGTATTACAGAATACAGTTAATAATTTGCATACCAGTACATAAATTGTAAAAGGCATCTTGAGAAGGAAGTTGTCAAAGATTATGTTGCAATTTCCAACTTGAAGATAACTTTATCAGTAAGTGTAGGAGGTCCAAAAAAGAGAACATAACCTGACATGCTCAATTGTTTATACTTGAGATTTGGTCGGTTCTGTTGCACACCTACTACTTCTTTGGAAAGTATCTGGCAAGCACTGTTATAACTATTTACATATTATATAATTGTTGAATTAAAACCAGAATACATGTAACCCTCCCTTGATTAGAAGACCAACATCATACTGTCTAACAAAGATCATGGTTAAGACGAATTCCCCTTAACGTTCAAGCAATAAGTGAAAAAATTAATTATTAGAAAACTACTTGTAGCACGGTAATATTTTGAACACTATTTGCAGGGTTTGTACGGGTCCTGGAAAACCTGGCGAGACCTTGAATTTTATTGTGGCATTTTCTAGGACTGGAAAGTCCTGGAAAAAGTCTTCTTGTCCTGTTTTGATTGGCCAGACAGCAAGTGATTACTTTAAGAAAACATGACAAATCATTTTGTAGAATGAGTGTAAACAGTATGTAATACAGTAAACATCAAGTTCTGATTTGCTTGAATATAAAACATTTACTAAAGTCTCTAAAAAAATTTATCAACCCTTTTAGAAGCTTGATAGAAGACTGAAAGTGGTCAGAGAAGAGGAAAAGAGTGGTCAAATGTATGAGGCCCTGCATGTAGGCCTAATCTCTTCAGACGAGTCTGACACAGAGGGCAATGCTTTGGACACCAGACCTCTCTCTTAACCTGGAGGACAGATGAATTAAGCAGGTATTTTCGACTGGTTGATGAGCGTTGGAAGGCAGGCATGACATTCCAGAGACTTGGTCTTTCAAATGAAAGGACTACAACTGGAGTCCCACAACAATTGCTTTGGGCCATGCGTGCTGATTAAGGGGCAGTATAATTTTATTTAAGGGTCTTATGCAAATGTGATGATGATTTATTACATGTATGTGTACTTGTGTCTTTTCTGGCATGCAGACCAGATGTACTGCATATTCAAATCAGTATTGGAGTAAATAGAAAGAGAATTTTAATGGAAGTCACAAAACTGGATACCAGTACATGGTTTTTGCGTAAAACCCTTCATTTATTACTTTAGGAAATTTTTCTGTCAAATTGTTTGCTTTTTTGCTAGTTGAAAAGTTAACAATGTAAAAAAGCCTATTACTTGATGAAGCTGGCTACTGCCTTATTAAGACATGCAACTTGTGCTGTGTTCACAACACAGTAGTACTGAAACATGTTTACAATAAACATGTTTAAACAAAACACATTTCCTGTAGACGTGCTTAATTTATGCAGTTTTATTTAGTATGATTAAGGCAAGTGTTGGGATTTCAAAGTATTGCTTCAAATTGCATTATTTAAGATTGTATTTGTTTGTAACAGGCCTAGTTAAGCTAGTGATTGATGATGTGACCACCATCCAGATCATTTATCAGAATCTTATTTTTAAGAGCAGTACATTGTGAGTGGTATTATGTAACTGGACAAATCATACACTGTTTTCTAAGTAAGATAGGCTGAATGTTCTTGTTGGGTTGGTGATTGTTCGCCTGTCAAATAGATCCTGGCTATAAACGGTTTAGATATTTTTAAATAATATTCCTTTAAAGGGTCAAGTGAAACAACTCTCTTGCTAAACTAAAGTATTGTTATAATTTGTTTGTTAGAATGGGAAATTACTCTCGTATTTTATGTGAATAGTTGTACATCTGTAGATAGTAAACAGTGCTATACTTTAAATAAATCATATTTTTATGATTAGCAATCTCTTTTGTTTTTGCCGTTCTGACTGGGAAAGGGAGTGAGCGAACAATGCTGGTCGATGGCACTGAAAAACACCCGAATACATGCAAGAAAACGCGAGGAAATACGTTCGAATTCGCGCAATTTTCCACTCATTAACTGAACGGTGAACGCCAGGAAACAAGCGTTTTCTTGAATTCACCCGAACTCACTGTCCCAGAAAATACAAGAAATTTCCTGCGAACACGGGAAGACACGATATTTTCCAAAAGTTCATCGAACGGTGAACATTGGAAAACAAGCGTTTACTTGAATTCACGCGCGTTTGCTGGTAGGGAAAATGCAAGAAAAGCGCAAGAGGACTTCTGAAAACGCAAGAACACACGATAATTTCCGTACGTTTACCGAACGGTGAACGTTGGAAAACATGCGTTTTCTTGAATTCCCTAGAAATCGCCGTCTCGGAAAATAAAAGAAAACAGAAGAAAACTTCTGTGAACGCGAGAATACACTATGCTTTCCTTACGTTAACGGTGAGCGCCATCTTTTTTGCCGTGGAAAACGCATTTTAGCGCCAATATTTAAGGTTCGATTTCATTGGCGAAAATACGCTAGCGGAAACATACGTTTCCTTCAAGGAAACCCTACGGAAACATAGAAAAAGTGGTCCGGTTCCGTCGTAACCGCAGCCACGGAAACATGAGTAAACGACATGAATCCGCTACCGGAAACACATGTTACCCGTTATGTTTCCGCAACGTTGACACGTGTTTCCGTAAAATTTCAGTCTGCGGAATATTAGCCTGCGAGCAGGCTCACATTTGGGAGCACACGCGCGAGCGGCAAAGAGCGAATTCAAAAGCGAAGTGATCCTTTAGGGAGTGCGAGAAAGTGAGCCTGCCCTGACCTCTGTAAATTTTTCACTTCCACCCTCAAACCGCAGGAATGAGAAAATCCAATTAAATTTCACCGCTTATTTAAAGTTTGACAGCAAAGTTGACAGCCGTTGACGCCCCAGTGTCAAATTTCATGGGAAAATAGCTTGACAACAAAATACAGAGAATCAGCCCGTAGCATCAAGCCTCGAATCAAAAAGGTATCGTCGGTGTTGTGCCTTGCAAAACTGTGCGAAGATGTGCGAACTGATGGAAGCGTTTGTGTCGTTGTTTATTTTGTTGCCCTCTTGCCATCACGTAAGCCTGGAATACTAAACTTTTGCCATATCCAGTCGGCAAAACGGCGAGTACATCTCGATACATCAACATACTTTTAAATGCGATTTTCTGCTCCTTCTTTAACTGGAATTTTAACTTGCAAACAGACTGGACGAGTTGCTAACACATTACGAATACACGCATAAAATTGTTCCTTTTGCTCCAGGCCATGCTACACGCGGTGTGCTACACGCGGTAAATTACCGACTCCCTGGGGATCTAATCGCTTTCCGTGAAACATAATAGATTGACAGTTTTGTCACCTTTCCCGCTTTTTGACCAATGGTATTTCACTTCGCTCAGGAGAAGCAGAAATGAAAAATTTACAGAGGTCAGGAGCGCTTTCCATTTGAATGGAAAAATCGGTTTTCCCGGTGGGAAACCAAATCGAACAGGCCTTTCCACTGGAAATTTTTCGAAAAAAAGAGAATACCTTCAGAGGTATTCCTCTTTTCTCGTTTTTACCGGAATTACCGGAAAATCACTGTACCATTTACTTTATCACACTAGTGCCATGCTCCTTGGTAAAAATACGCGATTTCGCTCGAGAAAATGGCGTCCTCCTTCATGTCTCAGTGTCCAACATGCGGTTGGACGCCTTTATGGGTCATAGCTGTTCCATTTCGACTTCAGGTGAGCGTTAAGGATATATCGATATATCGATTCTTCTCTCAATATTTTGTTTTGTAGAATTATTTATAATCTATAATGCTGGCAAAACGATAAGTGTAAGTATTTTCTCTTCTCGTCTCTTTTACTGTAGCCCTTTTTTACTGAACTTATTGGTTTGAGGTTTCAAAGTAGTGCTCTTGCTAGCTCCTTTATATTCTACCAGGACAAAAAGTAAACACCGTTAAATGGTACAGCTGCTTCCGTTCCATTTTTTCTGGAGGAAAAATTGTACTGTTCCATCTGGTGAAAAATTCTCACCGGTTTTTCCAGTCAAAAGGAAAGCGCTCCAGGGCAGGCTCACTTTCTTTGCCCTTTGTCACCAGACTCCTCCCTGAAGGATCGCTCAGGTTTTGAATTCGCTCTTTGCCGCTCGCGCGTGTGCTCCCAAATGTGAGCCTGCTCGCAGGCTAGCGGAATCTTAGCATTTCGTCCTGTGCATGTTGGTGTACCACGGAGCTACAACAACATGGCGGCTACATATGCATACTGGGTTCTGTAAATTTGCGCGAAACATCGAGACAAACATCTAAAGTTTGGGATAACGCACAGAACTAAAAGTTGGATAAGTTTTTTTCCTTTGTTACTCAGACTTCCGTAGAAAAGCCCGAGTCAAAAAATTGCAAGCCGTTCGTCGTCGTTGTTGCATTTGGTCGCCAAATGGGGGTCGTGGTCCCAGGCGTTCCTAGCGCAGTGCGAGGAAACTGGGGATGAGAATGCGACAGCTCTCGCTCTTGGCGTCCAAGCTCGAAAGTTTCCTCAACTACAAAGCCAAAATAATACACCTGAAATCACTTGAAATTTCTAAACAAAGATCTACTATTCTAAGTAATGGGTTATTTCGTAGAAATTCTATAATTTCAAACTGCCGGTATCTGGTACTAGTTTTCTGAAAACACTTCCCGGCTGCCGGGTATCCAGACAATGTTTATTGTGTTCGGTAAGCTTAATTGCGGTACGAAGCCAGAGTAAACGCTTTTAGAGCGTGTAGTTTACCTTCCATAAGGTCACATTTTCTTGAGCATCAAATGGTTTCCTCTTTATTATTTCATTGCGCGACTGTGAAAGCAATCTCTAGCAACCTCGTTTCCAGGGTGTCATGGAAGGCGGCGGGGGAGTTCATGGTAGGTTTTGCTTATTCTGGCTCACGAATTTGCTAGTTCAAGGAAAGCGGATAATGTGTTTTTCTTCGTTTCGTTTCTTGGAAGGGTACGAGGCAGTCAAATCACGGAATCAATATCCACCGGAATAGAGCTATATCGAGTGTATGCACTAGGCTTTAATTATTTTTGTATTATTAATTTATTCCTTATATTATTGATCTCTTTATAATTGAGTTAATTATCCCTTAACTTGACTAACGTATGAACAAGAAAATCGCATTTCAATTTCTTTATATTCGAAAAGACATAAAAACATAAAATCAAAGAAAGAAAGAGAGAAAGAAAGAAAGAAAGAAAAATTTTACAAAGGAGACCCCAACCCCTAGCCCAGCCCCGACTATACTTTTTGCGTACCCTAGTTTTTACATTTCCTTGTTTCAGGGACTCATCTTTATTCGGTTCGGTTCAAAATAGTGTTAAATATATCCGACTGATTGTTATTTATCCACATTGGGTTTAAAAGGGCCAATACATGTATTTAGAACAGACGCACATTACGAATGTATTAGAATTTACTTAATTTATTAGGCACTACATAAATAATTACATGGAAAACATGTGAAAGGGGACCTTTTTTCAATTAAAGGCATATGAAAGGGGTACTTTATCTGTCAAAATAGTATACAACAGCGAAAGGGGTTGGACCACGAAGCGGAGCCTCCCCGTATAAAAACTTTGTAGAGTAGCCACAGGCATCAAAGCTGCTATTGACTGAAAAACAGTCACGCAATGAGCTTGTGCTGGATATATTGACGAGTTATACTTTCTGGCGGTATATTACTCGTCTAAATGGCTCTGAACTGCCTCCAGTAACACAGAGACATCAAAATAACGCAATGCAAACATAAGGTTAGCCACTTTTATTTAAATGATTTGCTCCACGTAGCATTTAGAGCAATTTTCCAAGCATTCACATACGTTGTCTTTTTAGGGCTAAAATCGTAACGCAATCGCCAGTAGCGTTAGGTCACATGTTATTAATTCAACAGTGGAGTCGAGAAAAGCGGAGAAAACGTTCCTGGCGATACTTGTGTTATTCCCTTATTTTATTCCTCTGGAACGACTGGATGAAATTTCTGGTGTTTGTTATAGGATCTTAAACAAGGTACGTTTCGTAGTACTGTGCTTGTCTGTATTTTCATGAATTTATTCTGACACCGAAAGAAATTTGCATGGGATGAGCGGCGACGTTCAATTTTACTGTTTACGATGGATTGAATATTTAACTCTAATGGCATGTGAAGGTTAAATAAAATTCGCCATCTATCAATGATATTACAGCTGGCAATGTAGTCGAGTAACAAGCGAACTGAATGAAAACTCAGATTTCAGCTGCTTCGCGGTGTTATTGCAGGTTACTTACTACTTGTGAATTTACAGAAGCGTGATATAATATATCTCTCTCACGTACGATCGAAAATCCAGCGGTAAGGGAACGTTAAAATTCGACATGAATCATCGAAGATCCTATTGCTTGTTTAAAACAACCATCCAAAACTGTTAACAAGCGATCTTATGCAGGGAAAAGTCGGATTTTAATTTTGCTTATATTAATTATTCGCGTGTGTTTGACTTAAGTCTGAGTGCTATTAATAATACATAAAGTTCGATCGAGTGTCGGTAAAACGTCGAAAAGGTGGAACTGGAGTCGCGGTGCATTTTCGTCTTATTATGTTATTTTCGTTTCCTCAGAAAGGTTGGGTCGGAGGGCAATATGGATTCTGCAAGCCACTCAACCATACAATTGTTCCTTCTATAGGCCTTATCACGGTTTCCGACGCCATTTTGACGGGTAGGCAAAGCGGTCAGAAATTACAGTGTTTGTATGGGAATCCGATGGCAAAGAACTTTTTCCAAAATCGAATTTTACGCAATTTGTGAATCGTAATGTTAAAATATCAGGTGGAAGATTGTATTCACCAAGTTTGAAGGATGTAACTTAACTAGAAGACGCTCAGTTAATTTTTATAATTTAGCATACATTTGTCTGTAATTTTTTTTTCGGCGCCGCCGCGTCTTCCCAGCCAAATTTACAGACAAATGTATGGCAAATTATAAAAATTAACTGAGCGTCTTCTAGTTAAACTACAACCTTCAAACTTGGTGAATACAATCTTCCACCTGATATTTTAACATTGCGATTCACAAATTGTGTAAAATTCGATTTTGGAAAAAGTTCTTTGCCATCGGATTCCCATACAAACACTGTAATTTCTGACCGCTTTGCCTACCCGTCAAAATGGCGTCGGAAACCGTGATAAGGCCTATTATAATACATTTACTCTTTTTCATAATGCAAATATAGAAATGGGCTATTGTTTAGAGAATATCACATTACCTGAAAGTCGACATATTATTCGAAACGATCGGCTCTATAATTTTGCTTACGAGAGAGACGACGTATCACCACCGCGCGTGATTGGTTGAAACCTTGCCATGGCAACGCAGAACTGAAATGGTTCCTCACGTACTCAGCACGTACTCTATTTTCGATGAATCGCCGCTAATATCTACCCGTGAACGCACGCGGGCAAAACATGTTTTCACGTGATACGTCAAACGTCTGTGTTTCAGGTGTAAAACTTCGAAGTTTTCCCGCCCAAATGATGAAGTAGGTGTTCTGTCCTCTTGACCGTTCACTGTCAGCGCGGTCAAGAATTAATATGGAGAGCCGAAAAAGTATTGAAGACTTCCTCAGAGAAGTGGACGAAGATTTGTTAATATATGCTGGTGAATTACGAAGCAATGGTTTCACGACAGCCAGCGCGAAGTATCTAACGGAAAACGATCTAGCGGGAATCCCTGAAGGACATAAAAGACTTATCTTAAATATGGTTAGCCGTCTGAGAACGCTGTACGTGAGAGGCCGCAAGCTAAGTTCCCCTCATCCTCAAAGAAAAGTCCAGCTTCTGAATCTCCAGCGAGGAAAAAAACTGTCCTTAGTGTTGTAGGCGAGACAAGCGTTGGACAAGAAGCACAGTGCCCACAACGTGAAGCCAGCGTCTCGCGCCCAACGGTTAGACGAAAATTGCTGTCCCCTGGAGAAAGATTCATCAATGAAAAACGCCAAGCTGTGGAGAAAAAACTTGCTGAAGCAGCTGAAAAACGAAAAGTGCTGGAAGATTGTCACCGAACAATCAAAGAGGCTGCTTCTGATAACCGTACCGGTCAACGATGCAGTACTAGAATTGCCATTACCGAAATCATACTGTGTGCAGTTGTCAGATGGAAAAGTGCGAGTCAGTATTTTTCTGTGGCGAATTAACGCGACATCCTGACGAAAAGATGAAGCTCCAAGAGCAGAAGAACAAAATAAAAGCATTAGAAACATCAGCAACTAAACTTGAACAAGAACTGAGGTCTCGGGAAGCAGCTTTTGATAGAGTGCAGGGGTCTGTAAACAAACAACTAGAAGACATGCTTCTCAAAGAATACCCTGAAGAATATGTCCAAAATAACTCAAGAAATTGGCTGAAAATTCAACAGGACATTGCGTTTGTGAAGAAATCATTAAAGGGCAGCGGACCGCCTCGACGAGAAATTGTGAAATCTCTCCTTGAGAGAAAAAAGTCCGTTGAGAACGACAAACGCCTTGGACTTAAAACTCTTCCAAAACACAACGACGCCGGGAACAGCTCAACTGCTGAAAATTGCCTGCAAACCAGAGTCCGGCTGCAAAGCTATGGTGTAACTTTCCCTGATCAGCGAAACTTTACTAGCTCAACCAGATTCTGCTTGTCGCCAAATACACCAGAGGAAGAGGAAGAACAGCTTTGCATGGCTAAACAGTTGTCTCTTGGTCCCATACCATTTGACAATGGCGATAACACTGAACAAACTAAGGAAGCGGCCAATTTTTTGCTGTCCTTCAAGTCTTCAAAGGAATGAATAAAACTTTGAATTTGCATGGTGCGGTATTTTGCGCAGCCTGTGTGCTCGATTAACCGTTAATAACTTTACTGTAAGTTCATAACTAGTTACTTTCTGACTTGTCGACGTCCTTTTTTTCTCCTTTAAGCAGTAAAATGTTAGGATGTTATGAAACAGAAAAATGTTGTCAAAATCGCACATTGATTGTCGTTTTTTGCATGTTTACGTTTGTGCAAAAACTTAGCACTTGCCGTTTTCTCGGATAAGCTGATTTCAATAACTCTTAGAACTAAGGAAGCCGACAATATTTTGCATTGCTGTCCTGCAAGTCTTCAAATACTAATAATGAAACGTTTCCTTATTTAGCTTTGTACAGGGTTTTTTACGAGGCCTGCGTGCTCGATTTTACGGTAAATTAAACTTACCGTTTTGTCTGATAAATTCAATAAATCGGCGAAATGAAGTTTAAGACAATATTGGCTTTTTATATATTGTTAATATTTGTTCGGGTATTGATTCTGAGCTCGTAGTGTGGCTACACTGAATAGTTCACACCATACTATTTCATGCAAGGGAATGCAGACAGCTAGCGTCTTCTGAAAGTAGGACTTTGTAAAATCCTGTGACAAAAAAAGTCAGACAAAAAAAAAACTCTTGGCAAATACATTCGGAATTGTGTTAGTAACAGACCTTTTTACTTTTGGCTTTTCGCATTACATATTGTGATAATAACAGAGCAAAATTTGGCGGAAAATAAAACCGCCGAAACATTATACGCTTTAACACTAGCAAACAAATTTATAGCCGAGTTTACGTACGATCTTTGGCAAACATTTATGGGTCAGATGACAACAATATTTTACTCAATTTCTCACTCGTCCATGGCAATAATAATATTACTGTAAAATTACAGTTCTGTCTCTCAAAAAAATATCCTACATGCTTGTAGTAGCCGTACATGTCGGCCGCTGTTACATCCCCGACCGCTCTCAACACTGCGTATTCCAGGTTATCCCACACTAGTTCCTGGGATCTGTACTTCAACAAATATTTCAGCTTCGAAAATACCTCCTCGACAGGATTCAGATCTGGTGAATACACTGGGAGGAAAACGAGCTCCATTCCCAAATCTTTCAGGAAGCTTCGCAGTGCTCTTTCCGCTTCGCCATGATGCGCGGCTAGATTGTCTACCACAACAATGTCGCCAACTTCGAGAATTGGTCTTTGCGTTTTTGGATCAATTGTTTGCGAAGCCTCATCAAAGAATCGTAAAAACTGGACAGAGTTCGACGCTCCTTGTATGATGTTTCCATATTTTACTCCATCATACCCAACCAGAAAGTTCAGGGTGAGGTTTGCGGTAGACAAGTATCTTCGCGCTTCAACGCAATCTTCACCGACAGGTGAGTAACCAAAGTTTCTGTGACCGGCATCAGGCAGTTGAAAACCTGACTCATCGAAAAATTTAACAGAGGAAGGGTCTTTGTCTTTTAAATAGTCAATGTACAATTGAGTGTACACTATATTTTCGGGAGTAAAACGCTCTGATGCACATTTCCCCAATCTTTTTCGGGAATAGCTGCGGCCACTTGGAAGTTTGTACCTAACATTTCTGGAAATTGTTGATATTGACAATTCTCCGCAGTCACCGTGAATGGCTAAATCATCGCGCAATTCTTTGAGAGAGGACGAACCACTTGCTTGCACCATGGTCTCCAACAGAATAGAGTCTTGGAAAGTACACTTTGGAACAGTTGGAACGTGATTCAACGTTTTGGGACCCGTACTTCCAGTCAAGTTGTACTGCTTAACGATTTTTGAAACTGCACCCTTGCTGATGCGTAATCTGCGCCAAACTTCTGAAAATGAATAATCCTGCGAAAGTTCTTTCACTTGATTCCTCAAATCGCTTGAAAGTGGGACGCCTTTCTGATAATTTCTCCCTTTCTTGTTTATTGAAAACATTTTTCCTTTGAGCAGTGTCGAGAAGAAAAACTTCACATTTGGGCGCGCGGGAAAACTTCGAAGTTTTACACCTGAAACACAGACGTTTAACGTCACGTGAAAACATGTTTTGCCCGCGTGCGTTCACGGGCAGATGCAATCGACGGTATAATCTTCTTTCAAAGTACACTATAGCTATTTAATGTAAAAGGGAGCTTTATGTAGGTGATGAAGGCAGGTAGCTGTTTTTAATCATAAGCCATTTCCGAATCCCTTTAGCCTCTTTCTCAAAGCGAGTCTTGGTGTTCATCCTTTCATATGAAAATGAGATTTATTAGACTCATTTTCATATGAATGGCTTGTGCACCAGGACTCGCTTTGAAAGAGAGGCTTTAGGTAATTCGGGAATGGTCTATTAGTCGGTTTGTGAATTTTTAAGGGCCTGATTACATGGCAGATCCTCTTAAAATCAAATAGGCGATTTCATGGAGAAGGATTCAGCCCGGGCCGCAATTCAGCCCGGACATGTAAACGTGGACTGGTAAAACGAGGACTGGTAAAACGAGCACTGGCCAAATATTCTTCTCACAAATTTCTGTTTTCCAGACTTTTTTCCATCGCTAGTATTCCGTCACGCAAGGTGTCACTCCAGGAGCTGTCCGCCTTGCGTGGAAAGCTAGCGACAGAAAAAAAGTAAGTCCGCCTTTTATCAGTCCTCGTTTTATTAGTCTCCGTATTTACCAGTCCTCTTTTTACTAGTCCGCGTTTTACTAGTCCACGTTTTACTAGTCCAGTCCAGTCCAGTCCAGTCCTCGAAATATCGTATGCCGAAAAAATCCCATGTAAATCGAAACGAAATTTCAGCCCGAGCTGAAAAGCGAGCTTGGACATGCGTTTTCGGCGCCATTTTGATTCTCCCGAGACTCTTCGCGCGCAATTTCATATTTCAGCCCGGACTGAAATTCGTCGTGTAATCGGAACAAAATTTCAGCTTCCCTAGCCGGACTGAAATTTCAGCCGGGCTGAAACACGTAATCAGGCCCTAAGTGAAAAATTAAGACCACCCCTGGCCCCATTTCAATGATGGGAAAAACGGCGCGCTTTGGTCATCATCGATTCGAGGGAGGGGGGTGGTTTTATTTCCTATTTATGAATGATAACAGTCATCATTCATATATAGGTTCTACTTTTGACAAAAAAAAAACTGTTTCTTCGGAGGCAGCAAAAATGGCAAAGACGTTTTCCAGAGGATAAGGAAAAACGGTTGTTTCATCACATGTGCGAATTTTAAGCAAGCAGAACGTAAACCCCGAAATTTGGAGTCTCAGTTTCCCGTTTTGTGTTGTGTTCGAGGTGCCTGCAAAACAAAAGATCCTCAAAAAATAAACAAAGCGAATCATTTTTTTCGTTCATTGCATATGTTGCTTGACCTGTGTAGGTACTGTGTAGGAACTGTGATGAATTCTACATTGGCAAAACAAAACGAAGACTCCATGATAGAAAAACAGAACATTTCAAAGCCCTCGCGAAAAGTGACCATTCATAAAGGCCATTTTTTTCGTTCATTGCATATGTTGCTTGACCTGTGTAGGTACTGTGTAGGAACTGTGATGAATTCTACATTGGCAAAACAAAACGAAGACTCCATGATAGAAAAACAGAACATTTCAAAGCCCTCGCGAAAAGTGACCATTCATCAGCCATTGCTGATCATGTAAAAACCACTGGTCACGACATTAAATGGGATCACTTTGACATTTTAGCGTCCGGAAAAACTAACGTTCATTGCAAAATTAAAGAGACTCTGTTCATTCAAGAGCTAAAGCCTTCCCTTAATGTCAATATTAGTAGTGAGAAGTTGTTGCTGTTTTAACTATTACTCCTCATTATGTCAAAACACGTACTGCTGCAGATAATTTTTCTCAGTCTAGGTTCCAGACCTCTATTGTTTTACGATATATAATATAGGTTTCAAATATTGTAACGGTCACTTTTGAAAATGTATGTTGACTAGCATACGAAACGTCAAGTTCTATAAAAATGCATTGGAATACAATGTTCATCACCGCTGTTTGTGTTATTTTCTTAATGAGGGATCAGGTTCTTACGCGGAACTCTCTTAGGAAATGTGTCGTAAACCGTCACTAAAACTTGCAAACGTCGTTTTAACATAATACAAGTGCCTGTAGATAACAGTGGTTTTTTTAGTTCTTCAGTCGTTTTTGTATTTTAATTTTGTCAGTGATATGTCTAAATTCTTCGGCTTTCTCTTCTTTCGATACTTTAGAAAACTTCAGTTAGACACACTGAATTAATTTCTTTAGTTTCTAAAGGGAATTTACCGCTTAAAAGTCGAATTTTTCAAGGAACTCGTCGGCAAACGGAAAAAAATCATTGCGTTTCGGTATCCATGGCAATTCTTCGCGCGTTCTAGGAATTTATATTTAGATCGAAAGAATTGTTGCGTTCTTTTTTTGTTAAGAATTCTCAAAGAGTAGTTAAATCCAATACAAAAGTAAATGCGATTTTGGGACGGTAATGTCGTATTATATTGGCAGCGTTGGGAGAAAATGATTAAACAATTATTATTAATTAATTATCCGAAGAGAATATTCTCCTTATTTGCAAATCTATCGAATTAGCACACAGGTTGTCTTCTTTTACCCGTTAACCGGCGAGTCGATCATTTTCTGTGCTTGCAGTAGTCCCGGCATAGTCAATTGAAGCCAATCGCCGAACAATCAATCAATCAACCAACCAACCAAGCATCCAACCGACTGATCGGCCGACCGACCGACCGACCGACCGACCGACCGACCGACCGACCGACTGACCGACCGACCGAGTAACCGACCGATCAACTGATCGACCGACCGACCGACCGACTCACCGACCAACTGACCGACCGACCAGCTCGCCGACCGACCGACTGACCGACCGACCGACTGACCGACTGACCGACCGACCGACCGACCGACCGACTGACCGACCGACCGACCGACCGACTGACCGACCGACCGACCGAACGGCCGACCGACCGACCAACCGACCGACCGATCCATTTATTAGTGTCATACGTGGGAAGAAGTTTCCCTCGGTGTCCTAGCCAGGGGCTCATGTATAAAACGCCTGACAAAGATAAGAAAAAAAAAATTAGTTAAATGTCAGTCGAATAGATTAAAATTATAAATAAAAGTGTAATAGTAAAATATAAAATGCAGTTGTAGATAGACATACAGCAAGCCTAAAACAATCCTTTTATTGAATTCGATTGAGTGCGGCAATTGAACCAAATCGAACTCACACAAAAAAATTGGGCAATTGAACTCAATCGAACGTTCGATTTCAGATGTGTTGAAATCAATAACAAGGTTTTTGGACGCTCGAGAGGGGACAATTGGGTTACTTTCAACTTGAACTGGTTGTGTCCCTATGTCCTGTAAAGGCTTCGAACACTTGGCAAATGAAGACGTTCGAACTTGTAGTAGAATTCAAGAAGAAATGCCACCGGAAAATACCGCGAGTATATAAATTTGCCTAGCGGGGGGAGGGGGGGGGGGGAGGGGACTCCCATTTAAAAAGGACAGAAGTGCTCGTCAGAAAGATGCACCAAGATCCTGGGTGCGGCTTGAATTTTTTTCAGCCCTAAGAGGTACCAATTCTAAAGTAGTACGAGATCTCGGTAACCAGTGCCGGATGAAAAATTTGAAAACGGCTGTTCCATTCTGAAAACGCATCAAATTTCATCAAATTTCCGTTCACACTACACCAGAGAGAAATTTAATAACGCAACAATCACCGGTCACGGATAAATGCGGACGGTAGGCCTAAACATGGAAATAAAGCTGCGTTTTCAAACTTCTCCGGCGTAAGGTGGACGCTGTCATTGCTTCGTTTTATTTTTAAGTCATAGAATGTCATGCTTGGAATACCAAATGGAAGGAAATGGTAACCGTAGACGTTTTGAATTAAATTAGTAATTATTTCTTGGCTTATTGATCCATTACAAGGTGGTAAAAGATATATATATAAGCGTAAAAAATGCGTTCACCCTCAGACAACTACTTCTAGCTGTCTAAGGTTCTGGAAACGTTAAGTGCATGCCCCTTAGTTTTGAGCCATCGCGACGATCCCACGGACCTACTATTTTTACTAGTATCCCGAGTTAAGGATTTTTATGTTTAATAAATGGTACCTCAATTGAAAAGTCGTAAAGTAGAAGTGATATAATGTACATCAAATTAATTTACAGAACAGATTCCTTCTACGTCTTGAGTATCTGATCGATGCCTACTATACCCAAGCACCCAAATGAATGACATCTGTCGATCAACCTCTTTTTGTTGTCCACGGAAGCGATGCACGTGCGGATTGTGGAAAATAATGGGAGCACTGGGAATATTTGGACTGCTGTTTACAGTCGGAGTTATTAACAAGTATAATCTGCTCAAGTTTATTCCTTTGCAAAGAGGAGAATGTTACCTGACTAAACAGGAACAGAACGAACTACGTCACATACTGCGTCATCTTGTTACCATATTTGATGATATGAACGTCACGTACTGGTTGGACTATGGTACACTTATTGGTGCCTTGAGAAATGGAGACATCATGAGGTGAATGGATTTTAATACTGTATCTCTGAACTTCGTCTCTTTTCTTATTTTCTTTATTTTTCATTTGACCCTAATTATCTTTCATACAGTTGGAACAATTATGGCTATAATGTACAGGTCTAAACAAAGTTATTCCAGTGCCTTGAAAATTGGAGAGCAAACAGTTGGGAACCAAAAGGGCCAATGCTCAACGTTATGTCAGAACTTACACCAAGGTTTTTTGACTTGACAGCATTTATTTGGGTAACAGTGGGCGCTTTCCATTCAATAAGAAAATTCCAGTTTGAATTTCCAGAAACTTCCAGTGCCTATTGAAACATCATTTTCCGACATTTTCGGAAATTTTTACCGGGGACTTCCGTTCCATTTCACTTTCCCACCCTAGTTTTCGAAATGTTCTGTTGAATGTTACTCTTTGCGGGAATTCAAAGGAAATTTCCGTATCTTCTGTCTCCGTTTCGCAATTTTAGGAATTTCTGGTTGAATGGAACGCG
>OZ026595.1:44839196-44896696 GCA_964020085.1 Micromussa lordhowensis
TTTTGTGTCTGTGAACATTTGGGAACATTTCTTGTATTCTAGACGCGGTATAAGGCAAACAAGGAAGAAGCGGTACTTCCAAGTACCTCGTGCAGACAGAGCTGAATAGCAGTTGCAGTTATTCAGCTCTGTCCCTCGTGCACGGAGCAAATTGAGCCCCAGGCGTCCTTCCAGTCTGCCCTTCTTTCTCAGCCGGCAGGGCCTTGGCGCAAGGAAAAATTTTTCCGGCTCTGAACTCCGTGTACGTGTAACAAAGGGGACTAATCTTGCGCATGCGCATAATTGTACTGGAAATCGCTGCAAATTGCGTTAAATTCATTCGAAACGCGGGAAAACGTGTGAGGGCGGCCGTGGCGCAGACAAGCTTGTCTTTCATCGAATGTTCGTTGTTTGTTTCCAAGAGGACGGCACAGAATGAATGTAAAGCTGGTATATAACTTGAAAGACTCGGGCATTACATCAACTTTACGACCGACATTGGTTCAATATAACGGAAAACACGGCAAACGATCTGAAATATCACGAAGGTGGCGAGTCAAAAGGGCAGCGATTAACTGCAAAATTTGCAAGAAGCAGAGAAAAGTGTTGCCCTCCTGACACTGTCCTTCCTTATTATGAGAGACTTCAACTCAAACTGGAGTGCTGTTTAGTAATAAAGTAAGTGAAAATTGACTTGAAATGTGTAGTTTTTGTTCCGTTATAATTATATTGGCGATTGAAAGGGGACAACAACAAATTGACTAACAGGATGGAGTCGAAAAAAGGCAGCTTTCTCGTGAAAAGCATCTTATTTCGCTTACGAGATACCCGACCTTAAAACTCTGAACCACATGGTCGAGGTAAAGTAGGAGAATGTTCTGGGAAAAAGTTTACGTGATTTTGTCGGATGAAGTGAACATATTAAGCCAAGACACAAGCATTTACTATACAACTACTTCAGATGAATTCAAATTCTCTCCGTGAAAGATATTTTGCTTCTTGTATCCGAGACTTTTGTCATAGGCCGTGATACAAGAAATCCCGCTTGCTGTAGTAAGCTTGACCATCAAAGAGAAGATTTGTGGAAAGAAATTGTCAATTAAAGTGGCATGGTTCAATACTGGGACTTCCATGTAATACGCTGTTAATTACACACGGCTCAAAATTTCGTTACAGTATCATCTCAGTCTTCCTTATTATGACCATGACTTGGCGACCTTTGAGGTCTGAAAATTACAGTCCTGTAAAAGCATTAAATTTACAGTTTTTTCAAGTTGTATTTTATCGTATTGCTTTCATGGGTAAAATTAGAGGTTCATGAAATGACGCGCCCGCAAGTAATTATCACTCGGTAAATGAAAACCAAGTCGCAACCTCAGGCTTCATCTTGACCTAATAGCAGTAATTAATTCTTGATACAGCGATCGCTTTTAACACACAATACAGTAATGAGAGAAGAATTAAATGGCTTCGACAGTGTAAACTGAAAAGTGGCAAGGCGTGCGAAAACGACAAGAGAAAGTGACCTATTTTTGTATCATTATCAGGCACTTCAAGTACACTATTCGAAGAACCATTATTCTTTGCGTAATGTATATGATATGGATGCCTTTAATAACAACGCTTTAATAACAACGCTATCAAGCGATATCTGTGCTTAAAGTGATTTGATTTCCATTAGACACCAAGGAAGAAATCCAAAAAAAAATATTCGTCGTGAACTTGTCATAAACTATTCGTCCATTTAATTATTTACAACATACAAATACGTTTTCTGTATACAATATTTTGTCACCTAAATCGAACTACTATTTACATGCCTACAACAATACCTATTACAGTAGTAAAATGGTACATTTTTAAGTAACTGTAAATAATATTACAACACTATGCTGTATCTAATACATGGTATATACGCAATGTACGGAGATGTCAGAATTCTTATATTTTATCTGTATCATAAGCAGCATAAGCTATCTTTACAAAGTTATCTATACATTCAAGGAACCGTAATTTTGGAATGTAATATTACATTTTTAAAATTCCTTGCTCCAGCTACCCTTTTTTTTCTCAGACACAACTTTTTGTACAAAATCTGTTTTTCCATGGAGGGTCCATTCTAAAATTGGGGTGCAATTCATCGATAAATAGTTTTGTCTTACAAATTGCACAGATTGCAATTTATTCTTGGAAATTACCCCATTGGAGTAGTTTTCAACTGAGTGTCATAAAACCAAAACCAAACCAATTACCTACCTATTAGACTACCAGGCCAATTGATAACTGTTTGTTCCCAAAAGAACTTTTGTGGCTCTGAAAAGAGCCATTTGAGTGGTTCAGAAAAGAACCATTTTAGTCTGATTAACATCTGCATATGGATCTATGCCATGCATGAAAATCATTCTCACTTTCATTTCAGAATTAAAGCAGTGACTATATTTTGTTTGCTTTTTTTGTCACTTCTATTTTTCATCAGCAATATAAATAGCTCACTAATTATCACTGTTAACACAGAAGAATGTTTGGTTAAAAGCTCAAACAGATGGCAAGTCTAATTACTACTTTTCTCAAACCAAGTGACACAAATGACATAAACATAATATTATATCACTACAGTGCACTACATTTTACTTGTGCATTGCAATTTTTGTTGTTAATTCGTTGGAAAGACACACCTCATGAGAGGCAGCAACTGTTTGATTCATAATATTATTACAATTTAGTGTGCCATACTGTGTTCACACAACGACAGTCTTATAAATCTTCATGTATCTACCAGCACTTGTACATTATTGTGCTACATCCTACCCATTATTGATATAAAAACAGTACAGCTTAAAACAAGAGAAAAACTTGAAAGCAACAACAACACCTGCAAGCAATATTTTGTGATCAGTGTTTTTTGAGGAAGATTAAACAATCCTTTCCAGATAACATGCTATCCATAAAAGGGTTTCTCTGTTTTCAAACCAAATATTAATAATCAGGGTTGTCAAAATAAGCTGGCAACTGGCGCATTTCACCGGCTATTCTGAATACTGCACCAGCTACTCCAAATGTTAGTAGGTCAGTTCTGAGTGGGATATTGGAGAAATAAAATGGGAAACTTTTTGGATGGAACCTGCTACTCAAAAACCTACTGACAACCCTGAATAATTATTGTATTGTATAATCAAATAATGGCAATTATTTAATCATAGGAATGCTTGAAATTGGTTAACACATCAACTCAGAAGCCATCCCTTCCCTTGATGTGATGCTCGCACTTATTACGGAACATTTTGGCCCTATACCAAACCGCGAGGGAAAAATTCGCTCGCCGGCAAAAGCGAAAATCTGTGAAAAAATTTGAGCTTTCCCGCCCTCAAACACCCTTTGCCAAAAATTTTCCCGCCATTCTGAAATGGAGGACGAAGCCAGAAATTGCTACATTCACCTAAAACTCTAGAGTAGTAGTAGTAGTAGTAGTAGTAGTAAACTTTATTTCAACTCGGATTAAAGAGTAGCGCGTAAGCGCTAATATCTCCGAGAAATTAAAAAAAAACAATAAAGATATATGTACAATAAATAGTGTATACATGCTAATAAAATTATATGTTGAATATAGTAAAAAAAAATCAGATTAATTAATCTAACTAGTAACAAAGGCAAGACAGTTGTTTTTAAAATAGGTAACATTGGTGGTAGTTCTAAGTTCATTTAATGTATTCCATAATTTGGGGGCAAGATTTTTTCCCGAAGGATGTGGTGTTGACACGTGGTGTTTGCAGTTTGTTTGTACCTCTAAGCCCATTAATGTTGGTTCTTGGTGTGAGTAATCCTGTTATATAGGCAGGTGTGGCTGCTTGAAACGACTTGTAAACTAAGATCAACATATCGAGAAATCTTCTCTTACTCAGGCCTATAAGGTCCAGCTTTTCCAAAAGTACCTCATATGTGCTAACTTTATCACTAAGAATTATTCATAAAGCATATTTATTAAGAAGTACTAATTTTTCCGAATTCCTAGCACCACAAAAATGCCAGATGGTACTACAGTATTGAAAATGTGGCATAATAAAAGCCTTGTAAAGCCGTGCTTTAGTAGAGTTACTTAAAATATGTCCAAATCTCTTATTGACTTGTATTTGATTGTGTACCCTTGCACAGATGTTAGAAGTGTGCTTGGAAAAATTAAGTTTATTATCTAAATTGACTCCCAGTAAATTGATACTCTTTTCCTTATCAATTTCCACATTCCCAATCTTAAAATGAAAATCATAAGTTTTTTTCCCTAAAATCATAGCTCAAAATTTTTCAGGGTTTGCCTTAAGACCATTTATAGCATACCAGTTAACAATAGTAGTAAATTCGTTTTCTATTCTGAGGCTCCCCTTGTGAGGCTCATCCAAGGTGAAAAAGTGTCATTAATTTTAACTCGTTGTTGCCTTCCATTTAGAAAATTTCTGAGTAGAATGCAGGCTTGTTTGTTGAGACCATAAGCTTTAAGTTTGGCTAACAAGAGGTTGTGCGGTAGGCTGTCAAAGGCTTTCGAGAGATCTATTGATATTACTGCTACCATAAGGTCTTTGTCCAGGCAGTCTTTCCAGTCTTCAACAAGACGTAATAATGCTGTCTGACAACTGTGGTGTTCACGGTATGCAGATAAGTTGTCTGCAAGGATCCCATTAAAATGTGAATTCAATTGAGTGGCGAGTAATTTTTCAAACACATTGTTTATTGCTGATAATACAGAGATAGGTCTATAATTTGTTTTGGAGAACTCGTCGTCTTTTTTAAAAACCGGTGTAACTTGACCCTTCTTCCAGTTGTTTGGATAATGACCTGTAATAATTAATGTATTGAAGATGGAACATAGTGGACCAGATATGATGGAAGCCGAGTCCTTGAGAAGCCGTGGTATATAATACCATCATAGCCACTAGACTTGTTCATTCGAATTTCCTGTAGGCATTCTCGACAATAACAGTATTGCAGAGTGTGAAATCAAATTTTGAGCTCGCGTTATCAGGAAGGCTTTCTAAGATCGCAGAAATGCTGGGATGATCTTCAAAATTGGCATTACAGTTACTTTTAGGTTCCTCGATGTCGCTTGTAACGTTCACAAAATGCCTGTTGAAGATGTTGGCAATGGATTGTTTGTCGGTGATCACCTGCTCATTCTCCCTTAGGAGAATATTATTGGTCTGCTGTGATTTCCGCGAGTGCAAAAACGGGCTAAAAGTCGTCCAGAAATCAGAGTCAGTCGTCCAAAAAGTGATCAAGCAAAGACAACTAGAAATCGCTCCTTCGGACGCCATCTTTGTTTATAAGATTTCAGCCGCGCGCAATAAAAGTCTGGGGACCAGGGTAAAAAATCAACCAATCAGACAAAAGTCCCCTTTGTTTGTACGTGTACAGAAGTTTCTCAAACTTCACCAAAAGTAATATCTTATCCTGCTAATCAAAAATAGGTTTCACGGTACCGGTTATGAAGCAGAAATATTTATAAGTAGTCTGCGCAGCAGCCGTTTCCTTTCCGTTGGCAGGAGGAGACATCGAACAAGCGATGCGAGCAAAGCGCGCCTGGGGTGAGCAAAAAAAGTGAGGAGAAGTGGGGAGGGGCTCTCTCCTCCGCACAGGTTCAAACGTTTGTTATATAAATTCGCTGTGCGAAGTGTTCGGAGGCGCAAAGTCGAATGTATCGACCAGATGCAGAACCTCTGCCAGATGTATGTCGATTTCTTGTACATCCTTGTCGTTTTCTCGTACATCGGCTTCATTTGACAGCTTGAAACTCACAGAAACTCATTGCTAATTATGTCGCTACAGTTTCCATTAGTTTTTTGCGATCTAATTTCATATTTTCTAAGAAAAGAAGCAAGACTGTTTTACTTCGAAGGCTACCCTGAAACCCGTGAGGGGTAGTCTGGCATGTCCTCTTTTTCTCTTGGAAAAACAATAATATGGCGAACGATTCGGATCAGCTGGACCTTCTTCTTCAAGAGCTGTCTCTCCAAGGTAAATCTCAACTTAAATAAAATCTTGCAATCTATATATCTTATATTTATTTTTTTCCTATTATTTGCAAACGTTGAATTTAGAGCTTCTGTAAAAATCCCGTTAACTCAAAACGAAGTAAACAAAAGGATAAGCTTAATCATCGTTTGGTTCTCACCACTGAAATATTGTTATCTACGTCTACATCTATATATGTAATATGCAAAGGGATTTATCCATCACCGCAGATGTAAAAGCGAAAAATATTACTTTCCTTCAAACAAATGTATGCTAAGATTAAGCTCAATTTAAGACTTGAGCCTCGATTTCACAACGATTTCACGAAGAAAATTGTTCAGTTCGCCGAGCAAACAAACGTTAAAAAACTTACTTGTTCTTGTCTCTTTCAAGACTGAATTGCGATCTTGTTCAGAGTTTCACTAGCCATGAGTTTCCTGAGCACATTTTTTCTCCGCTTTATTTCTTCATCACCACTTACACGATCTTGCGAATGTTGAATTCGACAGTGATGGCTCAACCCCTCGGAGGTAAACAAAAGACGCTTAGGAAAACAGTTTTCATGAAAGCAACAGACTTTTCCCGATTTCCCTGCATTGGAGTATGTTTTAGCTAAACCTTCGACATCACTTATCCTCAAAATCTTACACGCCATTT
The DNA here is from genome assembly GCA_964020085.1 of Micromussa lordhowensis. Taxonomy (NCBI): domain Eukaryota; kingdom Metazoa; phylum Cnidaria; class Anthozoa; order Scleractinia; family Lobophylliidae; genus Micromussa; species Micromussa lordhowensis. The sequence continues at coordinate 44,845,830 of OZ026595.1, forward strand.
TTACTGATACAAGGTACACGAGCCACCCCTGCGAGTAGCCCACAGAAAATTGCCTCCCCCGGATGGCGGCCATCTTGGGCGTGGTATCTGGCAGAGGCTCTTTCCGCCCTCGCCGGTAACCCTGTGCCTGCATTTACATTACTCGGCGGATCCTCCCCACCCGAAAAAACTCTTTGAGCCTCTGCGGAGGAGAGAGGTCCTAGGGCTCCCAGAGAATTAAGCTGAAAAAAATGAGCCAAAGACTTCTTGTTACACAGGATTTGTAACACTTAGGGGTGACAATGAATTCATGCGGTGCCCACACAACGCGATTCTTGTACCATTTTTGACGATTTGGACCATCAATTTAGTATGGGAGTATTTTAATATGATTTCATATTTATTAACTTTCATTGCGACATTTTTGTGGAGACGTGATATTAGACAGAAGTAAACATTCGCATGTTCTTATATTCATTTTATGTGCGTTAGCTTATTAATGCATAAACAAATAACTAAATCGTAAATCATAATTCGATAAACTTTCTGTTCCATGGCAGAAAAAAAATATCCCACGCCTAATTACAATACTAGAAAAGAGACCAATCAGAAAATCACATTGTGAACCATTCTATGCGCACTGACAAGTTTGAAAATATAAATTGGAAACATCACTTGTGATGAAAGTTTTATGACGTTTTGTTCTTCCTTCAGAGGAGTTTTCATCTACGTTGAACATTTTACACACAAATACATGTTCTTTTACCGCCTGTCAGCCTCAGAAACACTCGAGCTTTAGTTTATTTGGTACTGACAACGTTTTCGTTTCTAAGAGCTCTGGGTATGATAAGAAGTAATTTAACTCCTGCACCATATTTACTTTCATCGTGAAACTTTATAAACTCGATTACAGCCAATCTCGTCACCAGAGCCCTCCCTCGACCCGTGACGGCGACCGTAAAAGTAATAATAATACACTTTATTTAGAGAGGGTGGCACGGAATAGTTAAGATAACTAATAAACTAGTGGCCCTCTATCTAAAACATTCTTACAAAACTAATACAATATAATATAAGAAGACGAATTGTGAATGAAAATAAAACATAACTTGAGAGCAAATAATGAATCAAATGTTAAACTATAAAATGATGTAGTTTCTGTTGTACATCAAAAAGATTGTTTCTATAATTGTTCTTAAAAGATTCTAATGATACAGAATTCCTGAGTTCTAGACTCAAGCTGTTCCAAAGTTGACAAGTAGTAACTGCAAATGATCTACCGCCTTCAGTCATACGATTAAATCTTGGACAAATAAAATTAGTGTTGCTATATCTTGTAGCACGATTGTGTTGCTGACTATTGAGTATTAAAGAGCCTTCAGTATATAAGGGTACTTCACCCTTGATACGTTTGTACGCAACGCAGCACTTAGCTATTTTCGATTCCTCATAAAAAGGAAGCCACTGAAGTCTGTTGAACAGCTTGACACTAGACGCCTGATTGTCAGCATCGGAAATTTACCCTGGCTGCTCGTTTCTGCAACTTCAAAACACGACCTAGATCCTCCTTGTCACAACTAGTCTAAATTGAGCTGACATAATGCAAAACGGATCTAATCATAGAGTTATAAAACGATATTCTTTGTCTCATGGGCAGGCAAGATCGTATCTTTTTTTAATATTCCGATTCGCTGTGACAGCAAAAGTGAAGGCTCTGAGCATGACAAGTGATTAGTTGAGCAAGCACTCTTGCTTTGAAAAAAAAAGAGTTCTACCTGTCTTCATACTTTGAGCTGGAGGGCACTAAATATCATCGATCTCTCGCTAAGTAAACACTGAACAATTCTGTTTTAATCCAAACTTGCCATGTAGCTGTGGAAAGATTTTAGTTAAAATGAGTTTCAAACAAATCTAAAACAAACTGAAAACTATGTAAATATATTCCTCAATTCAACTGTAGGTTAGTCGAGAAATACTTGAAACGAAACTTTTCAGTAAAATGCTTGAAAGACGCTTAAACCTGATCTAACCTCGTACCCTGTTTAATTGGCCGTGGAAGACCTGGGTTCAATTTTACAACTTATCGCAGCTTCATTGTTCAAGTGGCTTTCCACGCATCTTCCCGCTTTCTGCAAAATCTGAGAATCAAGAGCTAGCTACTATTTTCGAGGTTAAAGAAGTTTCATAGAAACTATTCCATAACAACGTCAAGTTTGTCTAGTACTCCTCTGGAGAGTTTCAGAACACAGCCCGTGAATGTATTGTTATTGTCTTTGGAGATCATTTTCACTGGTATGGTTGTCTTCTCGATCCACTTGTCCTCTGAAGGGTCATAGCATTCTACACTCAATTGACGTCTCCCAAAGTCTTTTGTGCCACCCAGCACATAGAGTATACCCTTCAGACAAACCATACTGCCATATGCCAGATCAACTGTCAAACTTCCAATAAACTGCCATTCGCTTGTCGATACGTTCAACATCTCACAAGTTTTCAAACACAATCGCCCATTCTGCATCCCTCCGGCTACAAAAATCTTTCCTTCAGTTGCCACACCAAAAGCATTCCCTCTCTTTTCTTGCATGTTTGCAATTTCCTCCCATTTGTTTTCCACAGTGTCAAATCTCTCAGATTTCGTAACGTAGTCATCGATTTTCCTCCCTCCACAAACATACAGATGATTGCCAGCCGCAACAACACAAGAAGCTTCCCTGCAGCCCTCATGAGATGACAAAACCGTCTGCCATGAACACCGCTCAACGTCGTATCTCTTGATTGTGGATTTTTTCATTGACGTGTTGACCTCTATCGCATAGATTTCGCCTCTGACCACAGCCACCTTAGTGGACGATGTGGTGGACAAGTCCAAAGTACACCAGCCATTAACAACGGGATCATATCTCTCTCCCTTACCAAAAGATGGAAAGGCGTACAACTCATCACGGTAGCTTATCATCTTAGTTCTATAGGTTCTCTCTGACAACCCGTCTGCTAAACGCTTCCACTCGTCTTTCTCTGGCAGATAACAGAAAGTGTATTTCCCTCCACAAGCTACAATGGCGCGGGTTTCAAACCCATTTCTCGGTGACTGCGGAAGATTTCCTTCACTTGAAAAAGCCGTCAGTTTTAAAGCATCTGAAGCCAGCCTTAAACAACTAAAAGTTTCTTGCACGAATTCGTTTGTCACGACATCCAATAAAAAGTCACGCGATAGGGAAGCCAGTCGCACGTGACGAAACAATTGTTCAAACGATGCTCTTCGCTCGCTTTTCTTTTGTTCGATCCAGTTTAACACGATCTTAAACACGTCTGCTTCAATTGCAACTGAAATTTCGTCACTTGAAATCCACCTCTCGACTTCTTTAGCTTCCAAGTTTAAGAACTCATCCATTTCTGCCACAGATGCAAAGTTCGCGTGGATGAACTTTCTGGTGTTGGTGATCAGTTCGTCGCACTGGTACATCTCAGCAAAATAAAACGTTGAAATGCAATTTGATTCAGAAATCTGTCGTTCTATGAATCGCCCGGAAACTGTTTTCAAACCCGGAATGAGAAAATAGTTCGCTGCAGCGATAAGATCCTCGGAATTCTCTTGAGTTACCTCGACACTTCCTGTGTAGAAGAACTCCAAAACATCTTCCATTACAGCACCCGAGATCTCTTCAAACCGAACAATCCCTTCTCGATTCTCTTTCATGTCGCTCTGAAGAAGCTTGCAAAAGAACGGGCTTGCTGCAGAAAGCACATTTCGATGAGCTTTGAATTCTTTGTCATCTTTCGTCATCAAAGTTACGTCGCATAAATGATCTTGCCTTCGCAACATGTTAAGTCGCCTCGCCAATTCCACACAGAATGCAGCTTGTTCCGCATCACAGATTGGTCGTAGATCTTCCATATTGCAAAAAATAAACTCTGTGAAATACAGATTCCTTTGGAAGCGTTTCGATGTCCTCAAATAGCTCTAAGAAATCACGACCGGGTACAGATTACAAAACGAAACCGAAAACAAAACTTTCGCGAACCTTCACTAAAACTGGGAGCGAGATGACGTCATCGCATGATGACTGAAGAGATTGGATTGGACTGGACTTGAAAAGAATGGACTGGACTAGTAAAACATGGACTTGTAAAACGTGGACTAGTGAAAATCGCGAACTCGTAAAAAGAAAACATGTAAAACGGATACTTGAAAAACGCGTACTAGTAAAATCTAGGAATTGAAAAACGTGGACATGTTGTAAAACGAGTCCTTTTAAAACGAAGACTTGCAAAACGAGGCCTATTAAAACGAGCCTGGACTAGTGGAGAAGAGAAAAACTTTATTTAAACAGGGTAACCCATTCAGCTCAAAGCCTGGTACCCATGGGGCTCTGGATAAATAACATCAGGTTAAAAATACAATTGCTGGTTTTCAGTGTCACGCCATTCAAAATAAAAATCAAAACCGTTCAATAGATTAAGTCCAGAATCTGAAAAAAGAAAGGAGGTAAGTATGCAAAGACTGTCACCAAGATTCAGGTCACAATAATTTTTCTGATGCAAGATATGCAGAGAAACGTTTCAGCCAAATTTTTAGAGATTTGTAAGGAGACGCCATGTTGGTGCCCACAGAAACATCTGTCACTGCGTTTTGCTACAAAAGCGTGAATTTTTCTCTCGAGGAACTCAAAAACATTAAAATAATACTTTCTCTAATACAAGAACTGTTCAGATAGCCAAATTCCCCGAAATAAGTCCTGAAATGAGTCACTTTTTAACCAACACGGCCGTCGTGTAAATGTCGCGTCACGCAAAAGCTTAAGAAATTCAAGCGTGGTCTATCACAAAACCAAGAACCCATTCTGAGCAAAAATGTTTATGGATATTAGTTTTCAGCTGCTCTTATGCATCATGAAGTAAAATATCAGGAGGATCAATAGTTTTGTAGTTTGAATTTTAGTGACGTCATGTGAAAACCTGCAATTTATGGTTTGGTTTGGTTTGTCTCTTTTACTGGGCAAGCCTGCCCAGAGGGAAGGAGCACGAACAGGACTCAGGTCCTATGCGAGGTGCTCCACCCTACCCTACCCAGACCAGAAAGACCAGAAAGATAGACCACAACACCGGGAACTACGTGCCCTACTCTTTTCGATGAGTGTGTGGGTTCTTTAACGTCCCCTGCTAACCATGTAACATTGAAGATGCAGGAGACGGGGCCTACGGTTTATAGTCCTTATCCGAGAAGACTTGAATGTCTAACCATTTGCAGATATAATTACAAAGGCAGCACATTCTCCTCAGTTATTTTAAGACCCTGAGTGTTGGTCCGGTCTGGGGCTCGAATCCTCGACCTCCCGCACAGCAGACTGGCGCTCTACCAACTGAGCTAACCAGGCGGCGGTATGTACACAGATTAAAACTTTAAACTATCCGTTGAAAACTAAGACTACTTTAAAAATCTAATTACAATGCTATATATTAAGAGAAACCACTAAGAACTATTACGATAATAAAAGGAAGTCTGTATGTCTTCGGCTTTCGTTATGTCGGTGGGCAGCTCATTAAAAATTTTCGCCCGGCTAAAAAGAAACGTGTTTTTCCAAAATTTGATTTCACCCTAGGTAAGAATAACCTAATGCTCTGCCTTGTAGAATAGCTATGAATGTTCGAAAATCTGATAAAAAATGCCAAAGAAATAACTTGGAGCTAATGAATTCAGACAGAGAAAAACAAACTTGGCCTTATGATGAGAGCGACTCTTGGAAAGACTCGACCAACGTAAATGATAAATGATTCATTGCCTCAGAGGAACGTGTGCAACTTAGAAAAAAAAATGGCAAATTTTATAGTTATTCAAAGCGGATAAGTTTCAAAGGGACTCTATTGTTTTGGCTATTGTTTAGTTAAACAAAGAACTGTACGCATAATAAATATTATGACGACAGTCACCTTAGTAGACCTTGTGGTGGACAAGTCCAAGCAAAGTTCGCGTAAATAAACTATGGGTGCGTTCCTTTGGTGTGATCCGGATCTGGATTAGTGATCCAAGATCACACGGATCATGGTGCATCAAAGGAGCCGATGAATCCACTCTGGTCACGGATTCGTCGGCCTCTTTGATGCACCATGATCCGTGTGATCTTGGATCACTGATCCTGATCCAGATCACCCCAAAGGAACGCACCGTATATACGGTATACGAGCCAAGCGGCCCATCTGACCGGAGCATTTCTCGGTTTGTTTAACTTGAAGTGACTTGGTGTATTTCTACTCCCCCCTGGATGGAATTCTAATCCATCGCAGGGTTACCCTCTAGTATTAAATCCGCCGGTACCCAATTATACATCTGGGTGGAGAGAGGCACTGTAATAGTTAAGTATCATGAATTTCCCCTTCTGGAAAAGGATTTGTAACGCTTAGGGGTGACAATGAATTCATGCGGTGCCCACACAAGGCGATTCATGTACCGTTTTTGACGATTTGGACCATCAATTTAGTATAGGAGTATTTTAATATGGTTTCTTAGTTATTTACTTTTCATTGCAACTTTTTGGAAGAGGCGTGATATTAGACAGAAGTAAACATTCGCATGTTCTCATATTCATTTTATGTGCGTTAGCTTATTAATGGATAAACAAATAACTAAATCTTAAATCATAATTCGATAAACTTTCTGTTCCATGGCGGAAAAATATCCCACGCCTAATTACAATACTAGAAAAGAGTCCAATCAGAAAATCACACGGTAAACCATTCTATGCGCGCTCACAAGTTTGAAAATATAAATTGGAAACATTACTTGTGATGACATTTTGTTCTTCCTTCAGGAGAGTTTTCATCTACGTTGAACATTTTACACAAAAATACATGTTATTTGCCGCCCATCAGCCTCGGAAGCACTCAAGCTTTAGTTTATTTGGGACTGACAACGATTCCGCTTCTAAATGCTCTGGGTATGATAAGTAGTAAATTAACTCCTGCACCATATTTACTTCCATCGTGAAAATTTATAAACTCGATTACAGTCAATCTCGTTTCCAGAGCCCTCGCTCGTCCTGTGACGGCGACCGTAAAAGTGAAGGCTCTGAGAATGACAAGTGATTATAGTTGAGCAAGCACTCCTGCTTTGAAAAAAGATTTCTACCTGTCTTCTTACTTTGAGCTGAAGGGCACTAAATACCATCGATCTCTCGGTAAGTAAACACTGAACAATTCTGGTTTTTGTTTTAATCCAAACTTGCTGTGTAGCTGTGGAAAGATTTTAGTTAAATGAGTTTCAAACAAATCTAAACCAAACTGAAAACTATACAAATTTAGTAAATTCTCAGCTCCGACTATTGCATTTCTAGCTTTTTGATTGGCTAAAAAGCTCCGACAATGAGCCAATAGTCGGAGTTTTACGTCATATGGAAAATAGTGCGCCAAGTTTAAAAATGTTCCGCACGAAGTTTTCAACTTCAGCCCTCTATAATGGCCGAAATGAAAATCGGCGGCAAAACCCGGTTTGAGAATTTACTAAAATAATTATTCCATTCGCCCTTGTTGGATATCAAATGATTATAACCAACTCGCGCTACGCGCTCGTTCAGTTGGTTCTTTTATCACTTCATATCCAACTCGGGCTCATGGAATAATTGTTATATATTCCTCAATTCAACTGTAGGTTAGTCGCGAGAAATGAAATACTTGAAAGGAAACTTTTCAGTAAAATGCTTGAAGGACGCTTAGACCTGATCTAACCTCGTACCCTGCTTAATTGGCCGTGGAAAATTTCGGTTCAATTTTACAACTTATCGCAGCTTCTTTCTTCAACGCCTTTCCACGCATCTTCCCGCTTTCTGCAAAATCTGAGAATCAAGAGCGAGCCACTATTTTCGAGGTTAAAGAAGTTTCAATGGAAGCCTTATTTTAACCACAACAGTATCAAACATCTGCAGAACTATTCCATAACAACGTCAAGTTTGTCTAGTACTCCTTTGGAGAGTTTCAGAACGCAGGCCTTGAATGTACTGTTATTGTCTTTGGAGATCATTTTCACTGGTATCGTTGTTTTCTTCATCCACTTGTCCTCTGACGGGTCATAGCATTCCACATTCAAGTCATCGGCAGATCCGCCACCCAGCACATAGAGTGTTCCCTTCAAACACACCATACTGCCATAGCTGTGTACAGCATTCAAACTTCTAATAAACTGCCATTCGTTGGTAGAAATATTGTGCACTTCGCATGTTTTTGACCACCCAAATTCATGTATCCCTCCGGCTAAGAAAATCTTTCCTTCAGTTGCCACACCAAACGCATACAGTCTTTCTTGTTGCATGTTTGCGATTTCTTCCCATTTGTTTTCTACACGGTGTCGAATCTCTCAGCCTTCTTCGAAAAGATCTCCGCTACAAGACCCCCGCCACAAACATACAGATGATTACCAGCCGCAACAACACAAGAATGATCCCTGCAGCCCTCATGAGATGACAAAATCGTCTGCCATGAACACCGCTCAACGTCGTATCTTTTAACAGTCGATTTTTTCCTTGATGTGTTGACCTCTATCGCATAGATTTCGCCGCTAACGACAGCCACCTTAGAAGACCATGTTATGGACAAGTCCAAAGTAGACCAGCCATTAAAAACGGGGTCATACCTCTCTGCTTTACTATCAGGTGGAAAGACGTTCAACTCATCACGGTAGCTTGTCATCTTAGTTTCATGGTTTCTCTCTGACAGCCCGTCTGCTAAACGCTTCCACTCGTCTTTCTCAGGCAGATAGCAAAAAGTGTATTTCCCTCCACAGGCAACAATGGCGCGGGTTTCAAGCCCTTTTCTCGGCGACTGCAGAAGATCTCCTTCACATGGAAAGCTAGTCAGATTTGCTGCATCTGAGATCAGCTTCAAACAACCGAAATTCTCTCGCACAAGTTCGTTTGTCACGACATCCAATAAAACGTCACGCGATGCGAAAGCCAGTCGCAAGTGACGAAACTATTGTTAAAACGATGCTTTTCGCTCGCTTTTCTTTTGTTCGATCCACTTTAATACGATCTTAAACACGTCTGCTTCAACTGCAACTGAAATCTCGTCGCTTGAAATCCATCTCTCAACTTCTTTAGCTTCCAAGTTTAAGAATTCATCCATTTCTACCACAGATGCAAAGTTCGCGTGGATGAACTTTCTGGTGTTGGTGATCAGTTCGTCGCACTGGTACATCTCAGCAAAATAAAATGTTGAAATGCAATTTGACGCAGACATCTGTCGTTCTATGAATCGCCCGGAAACTGTTTTCAAACCCGGAATGAGAAAATAGTTCGCTGCAGCGATAAGATCCTTGGAATTCTCTTGAGTTACCTCGACACTTCCTGTGTAGATGAACTCCAGAACATCTTCCATTACAGCACCCGAGATCTCTTCAAACCGAACAATCCCTTCTCGATTCTCTTTCATGTCGCTCTGAAGAAGCTTGCAGAAGAACGGGCTTGCGGCGGAAAGCACATTTCTGTGAGCTTTGAATTCTTTGTCATCTTTCCCCACCAAAGTTACGTCGCATAAATGATCTTGCCTTCGCAACATGTTAAGCCGTTTCACTAATTCCACACAGAATACTGCTTGTTCCGTGTCAGAGATTGGTTGTAGATCTTCCATATTTCAAATATAAACCTATTTCTGTGAAATGCAGATTCCTTTGGAACCGTTTCGATGTCTTCAAAAAGCTCTAAGTACAGATCGCAAAATGAAATCGAAACCAAAACTTTCGCAAACCTTCACTAACACTGGAAGCGAGATGACGTCATCGCATGATGACTGAAGAAATTGGATTGGACTGGACTTGAAAGGAATGGACTGGACTAGTAAAACGTGGACTTGTAAAACGTGGGCTAGTGAAAATTGCGAACTTGTAAAACGAAGATTTTTAAAATACTTGAAAAACGCGCACTCGTAAAATCGAAGAATTGAAAAACGTGGACATGTTGTAAAAATTCCGAACTTGTAAAACGAGTCCTTTTAAAATGAAGACTTGCAAAACGCGGCCTTTTAAAACGAGGGCTAGTGGAGGAGAGGAAAACTTTATTTAAACAGGGTAACCCATTCAGCTGAAAGGCTGGTATCCATAGGGGTACTGAATAAATAACATCAGCTTAAAAATACAATTTATGTACACAGATTAAAACTTTAAACTATCCGTTAAAAACTAAAACTACGTTAAAAATCTAATTACAATGTTATATATTAAGAGAAACCACTAAGAACTATTACGATAATAAAAAACAAACATTTTGCGCGGTGGCAAGAAGTCTGTATGTCTTTGGCTTTCGTTGTCTCGGTGGGCAGCTCATTAAAAATTTTCGCTCCGCTAAAAAGAAACGTGTTTTTCCCAAAACTTGATTTCACCCTAGGTATCAATAACCTAATGCTCTGCCTTGTAAAATAGCTATGAATGTTCGAAAATCTGATGAAAAATGCCAAAAAAATAACTTGGAACTAATGAATTTAGACAGAGAAAAACAAACTTGGCCTTATGATAAGAGCGTCTCTTGGAACTTGGACTCGACCAACGTAAATGATGAATGATTCATTGCCTCAAAGGAGCGTGTGCAACATGTAATTATACGCGGGTTGTGACTTACATAACAAACCATGTTCGTCAAAGTAACCTGCGAGCTGCTTGTGAATTAGCCTTTCAAGGTCTTAACATACTTCAGGCAGTACTGATATGGGGTCATAATTTTGGGGTCATCCTTTGCCCCTGACTTGTGAAAAGGGTTAACTTCGCTTTTTTTCCATACCGCGGGGATCACATTTTGTTGGATAGTAAGATTAAAGATGACAGATAACTGTGAAGTTGTTTTTAAGTGAACGAGATGGCATACCGTCGATACCAGTAGCCTACCTTGGTTTCAATTCCGGCTTTAAGCGTCTTTCCAACTGTGTCAGGAGCTTTAAATTCATGCTAATTCACTCGCTGCGATTTTTGTTTAGCCAGCGGTTTCCCACAATCCTTCTCGCGGGAAAAAGCCATGTGCTGGAAAAAGAAAATGGCGCCTGTGTTTTCGACTAAGTGTGATTTTGTACGAGATTTAATCCAGTTCTCTTAACGGTTTCGATATTCAAAACAGCAAAAGGAGCAACAACGTATGTATAAAGTTCAATTTATCTTTATTTGCACATTTTTGTCGCTTTTGTTTCGTTTAAGTTAGAAATACGTCGCTTTGTAATTTTTGTCACCTAGGTTTTACCTGTTTACCACTGTTCGGCCTGTTAATGCTGTTTGTGTAGCTGTTACTGTTGTTACTACACTACTGAGGTTTATAAACAGAGTTGAAACGTGTTCTGCCTTGAATCGATGCCGTTACAGTAAAACGTTGTTGGATTTAGTCTTCGAACTGTGCATTTGTTCGCTCCAAGTTGCCAGCCAACCGGGAGATTGAAAGCGTGTTTACGAGTTGTCTTCGAATTCAGTGTCATCGAACTTTGTTCGCTCCAAGTTGCCAGCCAACCGGGAGATTGAAAGCGTGTTTACGAGTTGTCTTCGGATTCAGTGTCATCGAACTTTGTTCGCTCCAAGTTGCCAGCCAACCGGGAGATTGAAAGCGTGTTTACGAGTTGTCTTCGGATTCAGTGTCATCAAACTTTGTTCGCTCCAAGTTGCCAGCCGACCTTGGAGATTGAAAGTGTGTTTACGAGTTGTCTTCAAATTCAGTGTCATCGAACTTTGTTTGCTCCTAGTTGCCAGCCAACCGGGTAGATTGAAAGTGTGTTTACAAGTTGTCTTTCAATCCAGTGTCATCAAATTTTGTTTCGTATGTTAATTTGTATCAACCTCAAGTTGTCAGTTATCTGTGAGTGTGGATCTCTTTGTTCTAAGTTACCAGCCAGGCATTTTGCTTCATTACATTGATATTTATGGTAAACATAACTCTCGGACATGAGTACTGTAGAGGATAAAAAGCAAGAAAGAACTAAGGCCAAACAACAGGTCACCAAAGCTTCGAAAAGGTTAACTGGTGCGGCGGAAAGAAATGCAGATGTTGATGTTTTGACTGCCATGATGGTAGAACTTGAGAAAGTGTATGATGATTTTTGTGTAATAGATGAGGAATATCAAACTCTAGTCCTGGATGAAGAACATGCAGAACACCGAATTGTAAATGGACTAGACATAACTGCTTACCGTACTAATGTAAACGAAGTGTATGCCGGGGCGAGGAAAGATTTTGAACAAGCAAAAGCCTCTAAAACATCGGGTGTAGTTCAGCAAGGTACAGTAACCATACCTTTTGCTACCCTCACACATCCATCGGGACCAAGTGTATCATTAGCAGTACCAGGAACTTCTCAATCAGGAAACAATGACAACCCAGATCAACCAGCCACTAGTGTAGTCACTGCAACTTCACAGACACAGAGTGTTACATTACCAGCAAGTACTGCTCAAGCCAGCAATAATTTTTCTTTTGGTATGGGATCTATTCACCCTCTAGGTTACAGCATGGCACCAACTCCTCAATACCCATTGCTTCAGTCAACCACTCAACAACCCACAATGACGCATGTACACACTGGAAGCCTGTCAAGTGGTTTGCCACATCAGTCAGTAAGTTATTTGATGCCTTCTCAGAGTAATGCTAGCCAAGCAAATGATTTGATGGGGTTTGATCCCATTAGCTCCATTGGTTACAGTCTTCTCCTGCATGTGCCTCAGCAGTATTGGTCGCCCCAGCCATTGGTTCAGTAGTCAGCAGGAGGACAGGTTTATCCTGGACAGTTAGTGAATGTTTCGTCATATCAGCCAGGTACTCATGGTGTGCCAGCTCAAAGCAGTGGAGCCAGTTCTGCAGACTCACCAGGTATTCACCTAAAGAAAATGTCACTTCCCACTTTCTCTGGCCAGAGAAAGGATTGGCCAGAATTTAAAATCGTCTGGAAACAGTTGGCAGAAGGTGCAATCAAAAACAAAACGGCCTTAGCTCATGAGCTCAAGAGGTCAGTGAAAGGTGAAGCTGGTCGGAGGATTAAGTCAGTGTATGTCACCAAACCAGAAGCATATGACACAATGTGGAAGAAGTTGGGGGATTATTACGATGATACTAGCGCCACTGTTCAAGCAGCACTAGAGGATTTACATAAGCTCAAGCCAGTGTCAGAAACCGATTACAGAGGTCTTGTCGAATTTATTGATGTTGTGGAATCATCCTACAGCCAGCTTGAAGAGTTGAATCAGTTGAACACTCTCACTATGAGGGACATTGATTTTGTCAATGGACTGTTGCCTCATCATCTGGGATTGGAGTGGATTCGCAAGTATCATGACATGAGCCAAACAGAGAAAGAGAGGCTGTAGCTCGATTAGCTGAGTACCAACCAAGACGGAGAAGAACTCCTGAAGTTCCAAAAACTGGTGATCGCGGCAAAGGGCTGACCCATCATGAAACAGTGACTGGTCAAGACAAAAAACAGTTTCATCAGTGTGCCTTCCACAGGAGAGATACAATCAAGCATAAAACAAGTGATTGCAAAGAGTTTCAGAAGCTACCCATCATAGGAGAGGGTGGAAAGTTTGAACTTCTCAAACAAGTGAACGCTTGCTTTGTTTGTTTTGGAAATCACCCACAGCACAAGTGCCCAAACAAGAAACCGTGTTCAACGTGTGGAAGTGAGAAGCATCACTTTCTCCTGTGCAAGTCAGGAAGAAAGAAAGAAGGATCAGACACTGCAAGTAAAGATCAAACTGTGACAGCATCCCAAAAGGAGAAGGTCCAAAAACTGGTCATTGTGCTCATGCTGAATCAGCAAGTCATGCCACGAAGGGAGCTGGTCTTGCTCTCTATCCCATCCAGCAGGCAAAGGTGTGTGAGAGTGGGAAGAATGTTACCATATTCTGTGATGGTGGATCTAACACAATCTACATAACCCACCAAGCAGCAGACAAAATCAAAGCAAAGAAACTGAACAGATTTACACTTGATGTAACGACTATGGGGAACGTGGAGAAGACTTACAACACCCGACAGTACCAGTTCACTCTGAGAACAGACACTGGAAAGAAAGTCAGTATCATTGCATTTGGCATGGATAGAATTACTGGTCCTGTCAGCAAGCTGGACACTAAAGTCTTAGGCGATTTGTTTCCTGGCTATGATGTTGACTCTCTGCAGAGGAAGACTGACAAGGTAGACATTCTCCTTGGCTGTGACTACTTTGGATTGTTCCCTAAGTATGAGGAAGCAAAGTGTGGAGATAATTTAAGCATAATGAAAGGAGATTTTGGAGTCTGTCTTCAAGGTACTCACCCTGATCTGAGAGAAGGAACTGAACATGACACAAACCTTGTGAAAACAATTCACAACTCAGTAATCAAGCATGAGGTTTACCATGTACACCGCTATGCTCACCCCGAGTTTCAGCCAGATCGTTCTGACCCTGTAAAACTTGTTGATGTCACCAAAGGGCATGCTAGTTTCACACTTCAGACAAATGTTGCAGAATCCTTCACTGGTAGAAATCAGGAACGTCAGGTTGAAAACTTCATTTGTGGCGAAGAAATTGGAACAGAAATTACTCCGCGCTGTGGTAGTTGCCGTTGTGGCAAGTGTCCAACTGTTGGTCACACTTACTCGTTCAAAGAGGAACAGGAGTTAAAATTGATTCAAGAAAACCTTGAATATGACAGTGCCAAACAGTGTTGGGTAACCAGTTATCCTTGGCTTGTGGATCCAGGAACTTTACCCAACAACTACGGAAGTGCTTTGGCCACTTTCAAGAGTACTGAGCGTACCCTCAGCAAGGATGAGCGGTGGGCCGAGACTTACCAAAAGCAGATGGAGGACATGGTGGATCGAGGTGTTGCACGAAAGTTGTCTCAGAAAGAAATTCAAGAGTGGAGTGGTCCCAAATTTTACATCTCTCACCTGGCAGTGGTCAACACGCGGTCACACTCCACACCAGTGCGAATCGTATTCAATTCCAGTCAAGTGTGTCAAGGAATGTCCCTTAATTCCTGTTTGGCCAAGGGACCAGACTGTTACATGAACAATCTAATTGGCATATTGCTACGCTGGAGGGAAGAGCAGGTGGCACTGGTGGGCGACATTCGTAAAATGTTCCACTCCATCCACTTAAAGCCTCTGGAGCAACATTGTCATAGGTTCCTGTGGCGTGATCTGAAAACAGACCAGGAACCAGATGTTTATGTAATGACGCGTGTAAATATGGGCGACACTCCGGCACCTGCTATTAGCACTGAAGCTGTGTACAAGACAGCAGACATGTTCAAAATGGACAGCCCAAAGGCCACTGACCTCCTGAAGAGTTCCAGCTATGTAGACGATTTAATTGACTCTCTTCCAAGTACACCCGAAGCATTGAAAGTTGCTCGTGAAACAAAGGACATGCTTGCGAAGGGAGGCTTTTTGGTCAAGTGTTGGCAATTTAGTGGAGAACCAAGCCCTCACACCGGCAAAATGTTATCTGACAACATTGACACAGTTGTTGAACATGATGGTCCTGTACCTACGCACACAAACATGTTGAAAGGAGGTGAACAGAACCTGAGGGTATTGGGTCTTGGCTGGAATCCAGTGGAAGATACTGTGGTTTTTGAAGTAACTCTCAATTTTAGCAAGAAGAAGAAAGGAATACACACAGACCCAAACCTCACGAAAGCTGATTTGCCACAAGACTTACCACTTGTGTTGACAAGAAGAATTGTTCTGTCCCAAGTCATGATGATATTTGATCCTCTTGGATTCGTGTGCCCCTACACTCTGCTTGGAACGATTTACCTGCGAGAAACGTGGTCCCTGAAACTTGGATGGGATGATCAGCTGCCAACCAGTCTCCGTTCCAAGTGGGTTCATTTCTTTTGTTCCCTGTTCCAGCTCGAGCAGCTCAGTTTGGATCGTTGTTTAAGGCCACCTAACTCTGTTGGCCAACCATGGCTTATCATCTTCAGTGACGGAAGCGACCTCGCCCATGGTTTTGCAGCCTACATCAGATGGCGTCTAAACTGCGGTGACTATTGGTGCCGACTTATCATGGCAGTGTCGTATCGCCCCAGTGAATAAGCTGTCGACTCCCCAGATGGAGCTAAACGCCGCTGTGCTGTCCAAGCGAGGTAGAAAGGTTATTGAGAAGGAGATGAGGTTCGAATTTGAAAAGGTGTTGCAAATTGTTGACTCTGAAACTGTCTTGAGTATGATAAACAAGACTAGTACTCGCTTCAAGGTGTATGAGGGAGTCAGAATTGGAGAAATTCAAGCCGCAACGAATGGTGATGTGTCTTGTTGGTCCTGGATGTCAGGTCATCACAACCCTGCAGATTGGTTGACCCGTGGACGCACCCCTGAAGAACTCGATCAGGAGTCCCATTGGTGGAATGGCCCGCCCCCATCCTATACAAACCTGTTGAAGAATGGGGACTTAAGTCTTATCCGCAGAACGAAGGACCACTCCCTGGAGAGAAGAAGATATGCAGCACAGCAGTAGCCGCAGCAGATCCACCATTGATCGACTCTGAGAGATTTAGTGACATCAACCGAGTCATTTGGGTGGTAGCAAGATTGAAAAACATTGCAAGGAACAAGACTTTCAGTGCAGGAAATGCCATGCAAGTAACCGCACAGCACTTGAAAGAAGCAGAGGACTTTGTTGTGAAGAACGTTCAGAAAACCATTGAGTGTGAGCTGAAGAAGAGCAGCAGTACGAAGGGAAACGGAGGTCAGTATGCTCAGCTGAGGCCTGTACAAGATGCAAGTGGAATATGGGTTGTCGGAGAACGACTAACCAGGTATAATGCGATGACACCAGACTCGTCCCTTCAGAGATTGTTACCCTCTAAACATCCAGCTACACGTCTTTTCATGCAACGTGCTCATCAAGCAGGAGGACATAGGGGACGTGACGCAACCCTAGCTCGATTTCGAATGCACTACTGGACACCTCAAGGCAGCAAACTGGCAAGATTGGTGAAAACAAACTGTCAGCTGTGCAAGTTACGTGATGCCAAATTTCTCGAGCAACCGATGGGGTTACTGCCAGAAGCTAGACTGAAACCTGCACCAGCATTTAACCATGTAATGCTTGACTTGTTTGGGCCATACACAGTTAGAGGAGAAGTTCAGAAACGCACAAGTGGTAAAGCATATGGTGTGATGTTCACCGATCTCGCAATGAGAGCTGTTCATATCGAGGCAGTGTTTGGATATGACACCAGCAACTTTCTGATGGCACTTAGCAGGTTTGCAAGTCTTCGAGGATGGCCGGAGAAAATTTATAGTGATCCAGGTTCTCAACTTGTGGGTGCAGAGAGGGAACTCAAAGAGGCCTGGCAAAGAATCGACAGAGAGTTCATACAAAGAGATTCTGCTCAGAATGGTTCCACCTGGGAATTTGGACCTGCCGACAGTCCCTGGCATCAAAGAGCAGTAGAGTCTCTGATAAAAGCTGCCAAGCATGCTATTCATTTCTCAGTGAGTAATCAACGTCTGTCTGTACCCGAATCTCTCACTGTCTGCTGTGAGGTGTCTAACTTACTAAATGAGCGTCCCATCGGTGTGAAACCAAGCGTGGATTCAGTCATCAATGTTCTCACACCCAATAGTTTGTTGCTGGGACGAGCCACTGCATCCAACCCCTTGGGATGGCAACCGTATGAAACAAACATTGCCACGCGCTATCATCTCGTTCAGTCCGTAGTGGAGGACTTCTGGAAACGATGGACCGAGCTGTACGCCGCAGCACTGGTGGTACAGCGCAAATGGCACACAGCCACTCGTAACTTCCGACCAGGAGATGTGGTGATTGTTGCTGACAAGAACACTCTGAGAGGAGGTTATCGTTTGGCGCTTGTGAAAGATGTGTTCCCAGGAGAAGATGGCAGAGTGCGCAAGGTGACAGTTCAGTACAAGAGCTATCGCACCGGAGAGAGAGTTCATGAGTACCGGGGTGCAAGGGACACTGTGGTCTCGAGAGCAGTTCAGCGCCTTGCCCTACTTGTTCCAGTGGATTAGAGTCAGTCGCCAAAGTCAAGAAGTGACATTAAGGACCTTGATTATGAACGTTTATGTAGTGACATTTTGTTATTTGTTCCATTTCACAAGTTGTATCGCAGCGACCCCCACTCTTCCGGTGTGTCAGGAGCTTTTAATTCATGCTAATTCACTCGCTGCGATTTTTGTTTAGCCAGCGGTTTTCGCTCTCGCTCTTCCCACAATCCTTCTCGCGGGAAAAAACCATGTGCTGGAAAAAGAAAATGGCGCCTGTGTTTTCGACTAAGTGTGATTTTGTACGAGATTTAATCCAGTTCTCTTAACGGTTTCGATATTCAAAACAGCAAAAGGAGCAACAACGTATGTATAAAGTTCAATTTATCTTTATTTGCACATTTTTGTCGCTTTTGTTTCGTTTAAGTTAGAAATACGTCGCTTTGTAACTTTTGTCACCTAGGTTTTACCTGTTTACCACTGTTCGGCCTGTTAATGCTGTTTGTGTAGCTGTTACTGTTGTTACTACACTACTGAGGGTAATAAACAGGGTTGAAACGTGTTCTGCCTTGAATCGATGCCGTTACACCAACCTTTGAAAAGTTGACAGCTTGGAGTTTCAAACGGTTTGAGTTTTCCGGCTGAGGTAACTATTTATGAAGGGATTGCCATTACATCGATGGGAAAATGTTGCACTTATCTTTCACTTAGTTCGCAGCCCCATTACTTTTTCGAGCAGCCAAGCAGTTGTTTCAAGTTTTTCCGGGTCCCACTGGGATCTTCTTAATCTCTCGAAACTGCATGTCTCGAAAATTCCGCTGTTTCTCTCTTTTGAGCTTCATAGTCACAACATTACGTAGGCGCTTGAAGGAACTCCAAACAAGTACATTGTTAGTCTTAATTCAGTGAGAGTTTGTGAAAGTAATCTCCTTCTTTGATTAATTTTTTTCACCTCTCTTGTCAATCATGGTACCTTTTGCCGCCTGACTCGCACGTGGATTTTTGGGGCGTTAGAATCAGCAACTTCAGCAAAAAGCTGTTTAAAAGAGTCCCAAACTAAGATTCCTCCACATCTGAAAAAGAATTCACCAAGTACCATAGAACCTTGTTTAGATTTTCAACAAAAGCATCGCGCGATTAAAATGTTTAAGATTTCAGTCGGGTCTCAACTATCTCCGGGGTCTCAAGCGATGAAGTTTTCGAACCACGACAATCGCAGAATGATCCCTGAAACCAACTGGTACGTATTCCTCCCGAGATGTAAAGGTCAGGTCGACTTGTGAAGAATAAATTGATCAGGGTCTTCGAATATTCAGTTACGCGAGTATAATTGTCAATAGTTTGCACAAGGCCAAACTCTTTAGTCTCTTTTTTTTTTTTTTTTTTTCCCATTAAGGACACGAGTGTTTTATTTAAGCAATAGAGCACTTTTTCCGTGTTTATATAGCCTCATCTAAACACGAGGAGGGTTGGGAGAATTTTATAAATTTATAAAATAATTCTCAAAAATACGCGCGAATCTAAAACGTCACAACCGTGTTTACATACTCTTATCTAAACACACCTATCGACCAATGAGAGCGCGCATAGTGGCTCAGTTATTTTATAATTAACAATTATTCCACTCGCGCTTGTTGGATATGAGATGACAGATAGCCAACGAGGCGCGTAGCGCCTCGTTGGCTATAATCATCTCATATCCAACAAGCGCGAGCGGAATAACTGTTTCATTAAAAACGTCCTCAAAGTACAGAAAACTGACCACAACTAAAACAAAAAGGCCCAAAAAACCACGCACACGCTCGCCATTTTTGCAGATCATGGCACAACGGCTCATACACCATGATGGCCAAGCCAATGAAAACCCCCGAACCGCATCATCCAATGATCCAGTCCTTAACAATGGAAATTATTAAAAACTGGATCATTGGACAATGCAATTCGAGACCCCTCATTGGCCCAGCCATCACGGCACATGAGCCACCACACCATGATCCACAAAAACGGCGTGCGCATGCGTGATTCCCCGGCCCTTTCCGCTTTCATTGCAGTCTAGTTCTCTATTTTTTGGGGCCGCCTTTAATAAAACAATTATTCCACTCGCGCTTGCCGGATATGAGATTTTTTTTTTTTTTTTTTTTTTTAATTCAATATGGTTAATTCTCTCCCTTACAATAAAAAAACGCTTACCCTACTTATATTACTTACAATGCAGTACTTACATTGCTTACAATACAGTACGATCACTTACGCTACTAGCAATACAAATACTTACAATACTTACAGTACAGTACGATAACTCATGTTGATTACCATACTAATTAACACTTCTTGTACCACAATACGATTACTAACGTCACTTGCAATATAATTTAATTACTTATGCTACTTAAAACGTTAATTGATCGATTGTTTAAGAGAATTCTAGAAAAGACTGATTTTTTCTTATTATTGTCGAGGAAATTACCTTTGTTTGACTTACCATCGATTTGTAGGAAACAACCCTAACCCTAAGTTTTTCCTGGAGAGTTGAGATATTTAACCCAGTATTGTTTTCCAAGTGCTAGTTATTGACAGTGTTTTCAATTATGTCTCTTTGTTGTACTGCATTCACAAAGTCATGGAGGTCAATAGGCTTGTTATTTAGTTTGCAACTATGGATATAATAGCGCATAAATAATGTGATGTAGTTGAATTTATTGGTGATACTTTTCTCATTTAAGTTGGAGGTGATTCCGAATAAAAGTTCCTCCATAGTTGGAGAGATGTGTGAATTGTACGTTGTATTAAACCAAGAAATAACTTTTTGTACAAATGATTTCGTAAAGGAGCAGTGAATAAAAGTATGGTCGATCGAGTCTCTTTCACCACAAAAGCAGCATTCATCATCAGTTTTAATACCATATTTGAATAATTCTCTCTTTGTCACCACGATTCTATGAATAAACTTAAATTGGAATTCTTTTAGTTTTGTTTCTTTGCAAAGTTTTCGTGTTGTCTTAAATATCTTTGCCCAATGTTCGCCATTTAAAGAAAGTGTTTCGCTCCATCTTTTAGGACCGGTCTGACCTCCATTATGGGTTTTATAAATGAAAATAAACGCTTTGTGGATGCGGGTTTATTCGATTGTTAAAGTGTACTTGTGAAATCTAGGACTAGTACGTGAAACAAGGATTAACAAAACAATAATTAACAGTGTACTTTGCGTACATTTTTTACGAGGCAGAAGAGGAGACTTGGGGTTGAAATCAGAAGGAGAGCTTTCAATCGAGAAAGAAATTCTTCCGCTATGAAAGGCGAGGGTGCTCTCATATTTGGCCTATACGGGGATGATCTGCTCAACAGGGTAGAGTTTTTAGTATGTCTCCCCCAAAGCAGATTCTTTAGTTTCCCTATTTAGTTTCTTGAACACGTTATGTGTTTGTTTTTAGCCTGTGTACAGCCACACACTCTCCTCAGAGTGAGCCGATGTACACAGTCAATAGAAGATAAAGAGGAAGAGTTAATATCCCCGTCCATATAGGCCTTATTTCTAAGGTAATCGCTCGCAAATTATTTTTAGATCAGTCACGGCAAACCCAGGAGAGTCTGAAAGTAATCAATTCGGTAACGCAAAAGCTTGGAAACTCAAACGACTCAAACGTGCTCTGTTACAAAACGAAGAACCCTGTCGAGCTAAAACGTTGTAAAAACCTCAAGTTCCTAAAGGGTCTTATAGCGGAGCTCCGGCGGCCCGAAGGGCCACCAAGCGGAGCCCCATAACCATATAGGAAAAAGAAACCCATGTATGGATTTTCTCATGGTTAATCATGGACAGCGGTATTGCTCGTGGGCGCGTACGCACGACGGCGACGACGACGGTGGAGTCGCGCAAGATGGCGGCCATAAGGGGATCATAAGGGGACCTCTAAACCAAAAGGAGGCTTAATTTTTCGCGGGCTTTCTGGAGCTCAACGCGGCTACACAATATGCTAGGTCAGCTAAAGGAGTAACGTTTGTCGTGTTTACGTGGAAACAGTGGAACAGTGGAAGCAGTTTTTTTGTGTGTATCAGGTTTTGTGATTATTAACTCATTTCCGACATCGCGGTGGAATTTTTCGCGGGAAAAATATACAGCAAATATCGAAAAAACCTTTTTTTCACTCCAAAATCATCTCAAAACATAACAAATTTACATTCGTTTGAATTGTTATTCAATGACCTTTTCAGGGCTATTTTTGCCGTCAAAATAAACATATGACCCGATTACGAAAAAACCCGGAAACTTCGCTATGCAAAGAATTTTGTCCAAAAATACGACTTCAAAGCGATATATCTCGTTCGCGTTAACAGCTAGCACACATCGATAAAGACAAAATTTGTTCCTTAACAATTCAGCTACATCATGTTAAAATTTCAGCGAAATCGAACGAAACCAAACTTAATTAGATTTATCTTTTGGCACATCGCCCACCGCTTGCGTAGCCAAAGGAAGAGATAGTTTCCCGTAGCAACGGCAAAACATGACTGTAAGAGCAAGCAGCGTTTTGGTAAAAAAAACGCTGAATTATTGTCCGAGAGCTGAAAGTTGGATGGGCAAGTCTTTTTCGAACTAATCTCAAGTGATTTAGACGAAAAAATGACCTCGGCGGGCTACAAACGATCAAAAAAACACTTTGTAATTCAAGCCGTAATTTATTCAAAAACGTGGCGTGTTGGATTTGCACACGCAAAACTAAAATACAGCTGAATACAGCTTACCCTTGCCTGAAAAGCCAGCAACTGGTCCCAAATTACTTTCTTTATCCTTAGGAATGTCCTGACTTCCATCTCCGAAAGATTTAGACCGAATTTTTGGGCAAAAAAACATTTCGCCGACGACAACCGACATCGCCGTGGTTTGCATACTAATGAGCGCACTTGACAAAACTCTCCCGAGGGGGGGATATGTATCAGGTTTTGTGATTATTAAACACAAAACAGAAGGCCAAACAATATGCAGAAGTTACAAAACTGAACTCAAAATTCAACCTTATCCTGGATAAGCCTAATCGGGCTACAGGAGCTCCGCTTTTAGGTTGACCTAAATCTATATATTATCTGATAAAACTAATTAAAACCTCCGAAGAAAAGGTAATTTTTTGAAAAAATTCACATTCATCTGACATCACGTTATTTGATACCACACAAACATTCCTGCACAACATGCGAACATAACATACACACAAAGGCGAATGGCACAAATCTGACAAATAGGAAAAAACAGCTGAAAATGTACTCTGTATGAGCGAAAACATAACAAGTGCAATACTCAAGATAGAGGCCACATAAATGACAATTACGTTTATCTTCACTCTAATCAGAGCCACTGCTTTTGCAGTCAAACACGGAATCAGTTGTTGTTTCCTAGCGTTTGATCACCAAGTACCTTGTCTTTATCAGCACCTAAAGCTTCCGTCAATGTTCTTCTGTAGTCTGTAGTAACACTACGTTCACATTTTCTGTTCATTGGTAATTCATTTGTTAACATATTCGGCATATCTTTTCCCTAATTTTTTGCATGGACTTCCACATCGTGGAAAGAAGGTCGAGCCTTTCTTACGTGTCTGCAGTATTGCTCATTGCACGTGATTGACCTGGCTACCTCGTTGGGATGGAAATGAATTTATGCGGCTCCCACAAAAGGCGACTATGGTAGCGTTTGGGGCTAAGGCATTCAAATATTTTTAACGATAAAGCCCGTCAATTTTATTTTGAGAGTACGTGAACATGTTTTCTTATTTATCTGCCCGCAATGTTTACATTTTCACTTTGACTTTTTTTGGTGAAGATGGTGTTACAAGCTAGACAGAAGTAAACCTGAGCGACTTCTAATATCTGTGGAATCACAGCTCTATTTTAGAGATGCAGTTATGGCCTTTAAGTGTATGACAGGTGTTTCACCTGAATATTTAAGTAATACGTTTATCCCTAGGGGTAGTATTAGTGGGCGAGTGACCCGTAATTCACAAAAATTAAAGATAAAACATCCCACTGTGTAAATCAGTAACCGGCCAGAGGTCTTTTCAATATCGTGTTGTAAGTATTTGCAAGGCTATTAGCCCTACATTGAAATTAAATCAATGTGTAAGTAGTTTTAAACGCAATCTTAAGTTAGACCTTTTAAAAAAGTTTTTGTCTTAATTATGTTGATTTTTCTTCTCTTTATTCTATATTCTACATATTTATATATATATATGTCTGGATTTTTGAAAATGGTGCTAATGTCAACACAACCACCCCGACCATTTTCCAAGAAAATACACAGGATTTTTTCTTCAATCAACCACAGACAGCCTGTCAACACACAGCCTACTCACCCACCTTGCTTGTGTCTGGCTGGCTGGCTTACAGCCCAAAAGCTAGCAGGGCACGACTGGCCCAGGCATTCCTGCATGGAAAATAAGCACTTTCAGTGAGCAAAAAGCCTCTCTCTGTGACCCTCCCCACCCCCCAGGGGATAAATCCTGGGACCCCCTCTTGGTATCAACTGGTAGCCAGTGACCTGGGCTGTCTCCAGCAACCCTCCTTGACGGATCCCCCCCTGGCTTTTCAAGCACCGCAGAGGCCTACCTGCCGGCAATCGCCGGCAGGCAGGCGAAAACCTTTTGGTCCAAACTCGATACCGTTTTGAAAAATTTAGACATATATTGGCTGGGAATGCCAGGGAAATTCCTGCAGCTTGCACCTGCCACCTCAAAGTGTTCCCCACGACTGGTTTGGGGCTACAACAGCGAAACTGGAGGGCCTCCCAAAACCTTCTGCCCCAATAATAATATGTCTGGATTTTTGAAAATGGTGCTAATGTCAACACAACAACCCCGACCATTTTCCAAGAAAATACACAGGATTTTTTCTTCAATCAACCACAGACAGCCTGTCAACACACAGCCTACTCTCACCCACCTTGCCTGTGTCTGGCTGGCTGGCTTATAGCCCATAAGCTAGCAAGGCACGACTGGCCCAGGCATTTCTGCATGGAAAATAAGCACTTTCAGTGAGCAAAAAGCCTCTCTCTGTGACCCTCCCCACTCCCCAGGGGATAAATCCTGGGACCCCCCCTTGGTATCAA
Source organism: Micromussa lordhowensis (assembly GCA_964020085.1). Lineage (NCBI taxonomy): Eukaryota > Metazoa > Cnidaria > Anthozoa > Scleractinia > Lobophylliidae > Micromussa > Micromussa lordhowensis. The sequence continues at coordinate 44,870,850 of OZ026595.1, forward strand.
CTGTTAGCCAGTGAACTGGGCTGTCTCCAGCAACCATCCTTGACGGATCCCTCCTGGCTTTTCAAGCACCGCAGAGGCCTACCTGCCGGCTATTGCCGGCAGGCAGGCGAAAAACTTTTGGTCCAAACTCGATACCGTTTTGAAAAATCCAGACATATATATAACATAGTTTTTTAGAGTTTATTTTAGTTTTACTATTGTTACCTCTTTTAAATTGCATTGTCACTGAAAAGCCCCAATGGGGAGTTGTATATAAAGTATTGTAATTAAGCTGAAAGAATATGAGACAAGAACGTCTTGTTACAGAGGATTTGTAACGCTTAGGGGTGACAATGAATTCATGTGGTGCCCACACAACGCGACTCTTGTACCATTTTTGACGATTTGGACCATCAATTTAGTATGGGAGTATTTTAATATGATTTCTTAGTTATTTACTTTTCATTGCGACATTTTTGTGGAGACGTGACATTAGACAGAAGTAAACATTCACATGTTCTTATATTCATTATGTGCGTTAGCTTATTAATGTATAAACAAATAACTAAATCGTAAATCATAATTCGATAAACTTTCTGTTCCATGGCAGAAAAAAATATCCCACGCCTAATTACAATATTAAAAAAGATACCAATCACAAAATCACACGGTAAACCATTCTATGCGCACTCACAAGTTTGAGAATATACATTGGAAACATCCCTTGTGATGAAAGTTTTATGACATTTTGTTCTTCCTTCAGAAGAGTTTTCATCTACGTTGAACATTTTACACACAAATACATGTTCTTTGCCGCCTATCAGCCTCGGAAACACTCAAGCTTTAGTTTATTTGATACTGACAACGATTCCGTTTCTAAGAGCTCTGGGTATGATAAGTAGTAAATTAACTCCTGCACCATATTTACTTCCATCGTGAAACTTTATAAACTCGATTACAGTCAATCTTGTTTCCAGAGCCCTCGCTCGTCCTGTGGCGGCGACCGTAAAAGTGAAGGCTCTGAGCATGACAAAGTGATTAGTTGAGCAAGCACTCTTGCTTTGAAAAAAAGAGTTCTACCTGTCTTCTTACTTTGAGCTGAAAGGCACTAAATATCATCGATCTCTCGGTAAGTAAACACTGAACAATTCTGTTTTAATCCAAACTTGCCATGTAGCTGTGGAAAGATTTTAGTTAAATGAATTTCAAAGCAAATCTCAAACAAACTGAAAACTATCTAAATATATTCCTCAATTCAACTGTAGGTTAGTCGCGAGAAATGAAATACTTGAAATGAAACTTTGCAGTAAAATGCTTGAAGGACGCTTAGACCTGATCTAACCTCGTACCCTGCTTAATTGGCCGTGGAAAATTTGGGCTCAATTTTACAATTTATCACAGCTTCATTATTCAAGTGGCTTTCCACGCATCTTCCCGCATTCTGCAAAATCTGAGAATCAAGAGCGAGCCGTTATTTTCGAGGTTAAAGAAGTTTTATAGGAAGCCTTATTTTAACCACAACATCTGCAGAACTATTCCATAACAACGTCAAGTTTGTCTAGTACTCCTTTGGAGAGTTTCAGAACGCAGCCCTTGAATGTATTGTTATTGTCTTTGGAGATCATTTTCACTGGTATAGTTGTCTTCTTGATCCACTTGTCCTCTGTAGGGTCATAGCATTCAACACTCAATCCACCTGTGTCGCCACCCAGCACATAGAGTGTTCCCTTCAGACAAACCATACTGCCATATGCCTGATCAACTGTCAAACTTCCAATAAACTGCCATTCGCTTGTCGATACGTTAAACATCTCACAAGTTTTCAAACACCATCGCCAAACCTCCATCCCTCCGGCTACAAAAATCTTTCCTTCAGTTGCCACACCAAAAGCATTCCCTCTCTTTTCTTGCATGTTTGCAATTTCCTCCCATTTGTTTTCCACAGTGTCAAATCTCTCAGCTTTCGTAACGTAGTCATCGTTTTTCCCCCCTCCACAAACATACAGATGATTGCCAGCCGCAACAACACAAGAAGCTTCCCTGCAGCCCTCATGAGATGACAAAACCGTCTCCCATGAACACTGCTCAACGTCGTATCTTTTAACAGTGGATTTTTTCATTGATGTGTTGACCTCTATCGCATAGATTTCGCCTCTAACGACAGCCACCTTAGAAGACCTTGTGGTGGACAAGTCCAAAGTACACCAGCCATTAACAACGGGATCATATCTCTCTCCCTTGCCATTAAATGGAAAGGCGTACAACTCATCACGGTAGCTTATCATCTTAGTTCTATGGTTTCTCTCTGACAACCCGTCTGCTAAACGCTTCCACTCGTCTTTTTCTGGCAGATAACAGAAAGTGTATTTCCCTCCACAAGCTACAATGGCGCGGGTTTCAAGCCCATTTCTCGGCGACTGCGGAAGATTTCCTTCACTTGAAAAAGCCGTCAGTTTTAAAGCATCTGAAGCCAGCCTTAAACAACTAAAAGTTTCTTGCACGAGTTCGTTTGTCACGACATCCAATAAAAAGTCACGCGATAGGAAAGCCAGTCGCACGTGACGAAACAATTGTTCAAACGATGCTTTTCGCTCGCTTTTCTTTTGTTCGATCCAGTTTAACACGATCTTAAACACGTCTGCTTCAACCGCAACTGAAATTTCGTCACTTGAAATCCACCTCTCGACTTCTTTAGCTTCCAAGTTTAAGAATTCATCCATTTCTGCCACAGATGCAAAGTTCGCGTGGATGAACTTTCTGGTGTTGGTGATCAGTTCGTCGCACTGGTACATCTCGGCAAAATAAAATGTTGAAATGCAATTTGATTCAGACATCTGTCGTTCTATGAATCGCCCGGAAACTGTTTTCAAACCCGGAATGAGAAAATAGTTCGCTGCAGCGATAAGATCCTCGGAATTCTCTTGAGTTACCTCGACACTTCCTGTGTAGAAGAACTCCAAAACATCTTCCATTACAGCACCCGAGATCTCTTCAAAGCGAACAATCCCTTCTCGATTCTCTTTCATGTCGCTCTGAAGAAGTTTGCAGTAGAACGGGCTTGCTGCAGAAAGCACATTTCGATGAGCTTTGAATTCTTTGTCATCTTTCGTCATCAAAGTTATGTCGCATAAATGATCTTGCCTTCGCAGCATGTTAAGTCGCCTCGCCAATTCCACACAGAATGCAGCTTGTTCCGCATCACAGATTGGTTGTAGATCTTCCATATTGCAAAAAATAAACTCTGTGAAATACAGATTTCTTTGGAACCGTTTCGATGTCCTCAAATAGTTCTAAGAAATTAAACGACCGGGTACAGATCGCTAAACGAAACCGAAAACAAAACCTTCGGGAACCTTCACTAACACTGGGAGAGAGATGACGTCATCGCATGATGACTGAAGAGATTGGACTGGACTAGTAAAACATGGACTTGTAAAACGTGGACTAGTGAAAATCGCGAACTTGTAAAAAGGATATTACTTGAAAAACGCGTACTAGTAAAATCGAAGAATTGGAAAACGTGGACTGAAAACCAGCAATTAAAACGAGGCCGGACTAGTGGTGTAGAGAAAAACTTTATTTAAACAGGGTAGCCCATTTAGCTGAAAGGCTGGTATCCATAGGGGCCCTGTATAAATAACATCAGGTAAAAATACAATTTATGTACACAGATTAAAACTTTAACTATCCGTTAAAATCTAAAACTACGTTAAAAATCTAATTACAATGCTATATATTAAGAGAATCCTCTAAGAACTAGTACGATAATAAAAAACATTTTGCGCGGTGGCAGAAAATCTGTATGTCTTCGGCTTTCGCTATGTCGCTAATTTTCGCTCCACTGAAAAGAAACGTGTTTTTCCCAAAATTTCATTTCACCCTAGGTAACGAATAGCTATGAATGTTCGAAAATCTGATGAAAAATGCCAAAGAAATAACTTGGAGCTAATGAATTCAGACAGAGAAAAACAAACTTCGCCTTATGATGAGAGCGTCTCTTGAAAAGACTCGACCAACGTAAATGATAAATGATTCATTGCCTCAGAGGAGCATGTGCAACACGTCATTATACGCGGATTGTGATTTAAATAACAAGCCATGTTCGTCAAAACAACGTGCGACCTGCTTGTGAATTAGCCTTTCAAGGTTTTAAGATACTTCAGGCAGTACCGATATGGGGCGATAATTTTGGGGGTCATCCTTTGCACCTGACTTGTGTAAAGGGGTTACCTTCGCTTTTTTCCATACCGCGGGGATCACATTTTGTTGGATAGTAAGATTAAAGATCACAAATAACGGTGAAGCCAAGGCGTCGGCAATGTTTTTAAGTAAACGAGATGACATACCGTCAACACCAGTAGCCTTCCTTGGTTTCAATTCTTTAAGCGTCTTTCCAACCTTTGAAAAGGTGACAGCTTGGAGTTTAAAAATGTTTGAGTTTTCCAGCTGAGATAACCACTTATGAAAGGATTGCCATTACATCGATTTCGCCCAAGAGACAAAATAGCGATTGAAAATGTTGCAGTTATCTTTCACTTCATTCGCAGCCCCAGTACTTTTCGAGCCGCCAAGCAGCTGTTTCAAGTTTTTCCAAGTCCCACAGGGATCTTCTGAATCTCTCGAATACCGCTGTTTCTCTTTTTTGAGTTTTATAGTCACCACATTACGTAGGCGCTTGAAGGAACTCCAAACAAGTTAATTGTTAGTCTTAATTCAGTGAGAGTTTGTGAAAGTAATCTCCTTCTTTGATTCATTTTTTTTAACCTCTCTTGTTAACCATGGTACCTTTTGCCGCCTGACTCGCACTTGGATTTTTGGGGCGTTAGAATCAGCAACTTCAGCAAAAAGCTGTTTAAAAGAGTCCCTAACTAAGATTCCTCCACATCTTAAAAAGAATTCACCAAGTACCATAGAACCTTGTTTAGATTTTCAACAAAAGCATCGCGATTAAAATGTTTAAGATTTCAGTCGGGTCTCAACTATCTCCGGGGTCTCAAGTGATGAAGTTTTCGAACCACGACAATCGCAGAATGATCACTGAAACCAACTGGTATTCCTCCCGAGATGTAAAGGTCACGTCGACTTGTGAAGAAACATAGGCACGCAAGGCGTGCAAGAGTTATTTTTTTAATTAAAAGGTTATGAAGATAGGAGCATTTAAGGGAGTGTTTACAGTGACAATTTAGTTAATTTGACAAGTGTTTTTGGCTACGATACACAGCACGAAAGAAAGTGAGAATTTATGATATACATACGATCTTAAATCTCTAAGATAAACAAATAGTAGGCCTCGCAATTTTGGTTTAAAAGTCTGGCTGCCTGGTTTATGTTGAGAGTGGAAAGAGGCGAAGTGAAGGCCTTTAGCGAGAGAGAATGGGTGATTGTTTTCGGGTAGGGTTTTGAGTTGGTGCGCAAAAAAAGGGCTGTGAATTTTTTCTTTGTAGAGGAGCAAGCCATATATGTGTATTTTGTACTTCCATAATAAAACATGGAGTATTGACAGATGTTTTAATCCCGAAAAAAGAAAGAGAAAAAAAACACCTCTGACACGCTGACAGTCTAATTTAATTCATTCCCATATGAAAAACAAAAGTGTCAAATTACCATTTGTAACTAAAAATAGCAAGCATCTCGTGGGAACAAGTGGTGATGATTTGCCAGCTCTAATTGAATTTACTCCCTTTTGAAAAACAAGTGTCAAATTACTCTTTGTAACTAAAAAATAAAATATCTCGTTATATTTCCATGCAACAACAACAAAACAATCGTTACCTGTACCTATTGTAAACGTTCGAACTCTTTCAAATCAAAATAGTCTCGTCTCCTCTAAAACATTTTGTAAGAACTAGAAGCAACGATGCGTGACGTCTAATTGAATTTATACTACTTGTGAAAAACAAACATATCAAGTTACCATTTGTAACTAAAAATAGCAAGCATCTCGTGGGAACAAGTGGTAATGATTTGCCAGGTCTAATTGAATTTACTCCCTTGTGAAAAACAAAAGTGTCAAATTACCCTTTGTAACGAAGAAATAAAAATATCTCGTTATATTTGCACGCAACAAGAACACAGCAACCGTTACCTGTACCTATTGTAAACGTTCGAACTCTTTCAAATCAAAATAGTCTCGTCTCCTCTAAAACATTTCGTAAGAACTAGAAGCAACGATGCGTGACTTCTAATTGAATTTACTCCTTGTGAAAAACAAAAATATCAAGTTACCTTTGTAACTTAAAATAAACATCTCGGCCATTTACATACAACTACCTCAAGCACTGTTTCATACCTCAAGGCTCATCTCGTCCATAACTAAAATCCTAAGCCCAACTCACAGAAAATGCCGAAGTAAACCCAATATATGAATACTTCCTCCTCTTTTATAGAAGAATAAATATGGCAGTTCTGAACTGTATCGGGATCAAATCTTCTCATATACCATTTACTTTTAAGACAAGAAATTTGATTGGCTGTTTATAGTAGATCCGATCTGATTGGTGTGACATACATACATCTCTCACTGACTCACTGACTCACTGATCCATTGACCCGTCCACAACATACTCGACGCGCCGACTAAGAGATATTTTTTTTACAAAAAAATAACTCAATAAATCGATCAGGGTCTTCGAATCTGATTCAGTTACGCGAGTATAATTGTCAATAGTCTGCACAACGCGAAACTCTTTAGTCTTGTTAATAAAATAAACGCTTTGTGGATGCGGGTTTATGCGATTGTTAAAGTGTACTTGTGAAATCGAGGACTAGTACGTAAAACAAGGATTAACAAAACAATAATTAACAGTGTACTTTGCGTACATTTTTGACGAGGCACAAGAGGAGACTTGGGGATGAAATCAGAAGGAGAGCTTTCAATCGAGAAAGAAGTTCTTCCTCTGAAAGGCGAGGGTGCTCTCATATTTGGCCTATACGGGGACGTTCTGCTCAACAGGGTAGAGTTTTTAGTATGTCTCCCCCAAAGCAGGTTCTTTAGTTTCCCTATTTAGTTTCTTGAACACGTTATGTGTTTGTTTTTAGCCTGTGTACAGCCACACCCTCCCCTCAGAGTGAGCCGATGTACACAGTCAATAGAAGATAAAGAGGAAGAGTTAATATCCCCGTCCATATAGGCCTTATTCCTAAGGTAATCGCTCGCAAATTATTTTTAGATCAATCACGGCAAATCCCAGGAGAGTCTGAAAGTATTCAATTTGCTAACGCAAAAGCTTGGAAACTCAAACGTGCTCTGTTACAAAACGAAGAACCCTGTCGAGCTAAAACGTTGTAAAAACCTCAAGTTCCTAAAGGGTCTTATATCTGATAAAACTAAAACCTCCGAAGAAAAGGGAATTTTTTGAAAGAATTCACATTCATCTGACATCACGTTATTTGATAGCACACAAACATTCCTGCACAACATGCGAACATACCATACACACAAAAGCGAATGGCACAAATCTGACAAATAGGAAAAAACAGCTGAAAATGTACTCTGTATGAGCGAAAACATAACAAGTGTAATACTCAAGATAGAGGTCACATAAATATGACAATTACGTTTATCTTCACTCTGATCAGAGCCACTGCCTTTGCAGTCAAACATGGAATCAGTTGTTGTTTCCTAGCGTTTGATCACCAAGTACCTTGTCTTTATCAGCACCTAAAACTTTCGTCAATGTTCTTCTGTCGTCTGTAGTAACACTACGTTCACATTTTCTGTTCATTTTAGTAATTCATTTGTTAACATATTCGGCATATCTTTTCCCTAATTTTCTGCATGGACTTCCACATCGTGGAAAGAAGGTCGAGCCTTTCTTACGTGTCTGCAGTATTGCTCATTGCACGTGACTGACCTGGCTACCTCGTTGGGATGGAAATGAATTTATGCGGCTCCCACAAAAGGCGACTATGGCAGCGTTTGGGGCTAAGGCATTCAAACATTTTTAACGATAAAGCCCGTCAATTTTATTTTGAGAGTACGTGAACATGTTTTCTTATTTATCTGCCCACAAAGTTCACACTTTCACTGTGACTTTTTTTGGTGAAGATGGTGTTACAAGACAGAAATAAACCTGAGCGACTTCTAATATCTGTGAAATCACACCTGTATTTTAGAGATGCAGTTATGGCCTTTAAGTGTATGACAGGTGTTTCACCTGAATATTTAAGTAATAAGTTTATCCCTAGGGGTAGTATTAGTGGGCGAGTGACCCGTAATTCACAAAAATTAAAGATAAAACATCCCACTGTGTAAATCAGTAACCGGCCAGAGGTCTTTTCAATATCGTGTTGTAAGTATTTGGAACGCTATTAGCCCTACATTGAAATTAAGTCAATGTGTAAGTAGTTTCAAACGCAATCTTAAGTTAGACCTTTTAAAAACGTTTTTGTCTTAATTAGGTTGATTTTTCTCCTCTTTATTCTATATTCTACATATGTATTTAATTTTTATTATATATATATAAGATGGTTTTTTAGAGTTTATTTTAGTTTTGCTATTGTTACCTCTTTTAAATTGCATTGTCACTGAAAAGCCCCAATGGGGAGTTGTATATAAAGTATTGTAATTAAGCTGAAAGAATATGAGACAAGAACGTCTTGTTACAGAGGATTTGTAACGCTTAGGGGTGACAATGAATTCATGTGGTGCCTGTAACGACAAGCGGAAAGACAACAGAGTCCGCAAAACAAACTTATTTATTGTGCTGAGCAGCAACAACGAAAACTACAACATGGCGGACCGCACGAGACGAGGCACGTGACTCTCCAGGCGGGAACTAGACTAATACTTCATGTAAGCGTACTCGTTACATCTCCCTTCCTAAGTCTAATAGTCCCGCAAATGCAGACAGAACATTTATGATAATAAAAAAAAGAAGGCAATAACATGTTCAAATCTGTCTCAGATAATCTTGTACATTAAACGCCTAAACCAACTGAAATGTTATGCACAAGTACATAATGAAGCCAAATTAATGGGGCACAAGGCAGAGTCAGTGTTATTTCAGCACTCATAATCTTTCAACCACACTGGTGGGCGGCGTTCACGCACTGGGCGACCTTCAGTGTGCGGCTCAGAAACCACTGGTGATGATGGTATCATTAGCTGTGGCAGGTCAGCTGGGCCTGACTCAACCAGTTCAGTAGGATCGGTCAACTCGAGGTTTGTTTCCACTGACTCCGGTAACTCCTCTGGTGTTGCTCGGAGCCATTTGCGGTTCCGACGATAATGCTTTCCGTTCACCTCAACCAAGTAGGAACGGGTCCCTTCCTGTCCAATGACGCGCCCCAGTGACCATTCCTTCTCGCGTGGCAATCGCATTCTAATGGCATCACCATCATGCAATTTTGGCAGTTCATGTGAGTGACGATCATAGTAGTGTTTCTGCTTCTGCTTCCTAATCTTGATCTTTTCGGGGACATCAGTTATCACCTGTGGCGTTAACAATTGCTTGGCTACTGGGAGACGGGTGCGCGTTCGCCTACCATATAGTAGCTGAACAGGAGAAGCATTCATACCCTCAGTTGGTGTGTTGCGCCACTCGAGTAACGCCAGCAGAGGATCACGCTTATCAGCTCGGGCTTTGGTCAGTAATGACTTGCAAGTCTTAACCGCATTTTCAACACGACCATTACTTTGTGCGTGATAAGGGCTTGATGTGGTGTGGTGAAAGTCCCATTCCTTACTGAAGGTCTTGAAATCTTCACTGTTGAAGGGAGGCCCATTGTCACTGATGATGATCACAGGAATGCCATGCCTGGAAAACCACGACTTAAGGACGGTGATGACACGGGTACTGGTGGTTCTACTCATATCTTGCACTTCAAAATAACCAGAGTAGTAATCAACGGCTATCAGAAATGATTGCCCGTCCAGCACAAACAGATCAACGCCAACTTTCTCCCAAGGCAGATTAGGCACATCATGAGGCTTTAATGGCTCTTTACATTGTTCGGGCTGATAGCGGTTACAGATTCCACACCTTGACAAGTGATCTTTGAGTTGAGCTGTGATTCCAGGCCAGTAAACAATGTCACGAGCACGACGCAATGTTCCTTCGATTCCAATATGTGATTCATGCAGGCTCTTTACAATGCCAGAACGCTCTTTAAATGGTATCACAAGGCGATGACCCTTGTATACCAATCCATCTTCTATGGTCAGCTCATCACGGCTGTTCCAATACAGCTCCATTACTTGCCTCCGACGCCTGTCAAAATTGTGGGCTTCTGACAGGGTCTCTGGCCAACCTTCATGGATAATACCAGACAGAATCTGTAATTCTTCATCCTTGGCAGTCTCCTCACGCAGGTTTTTCAGACGAGTGGGGGAGACACTTAGATCTTCACCATGTTTGATCTGCTCCAACTCAAAGGCGAACAGTCGTTCTCTGATCGAGCGGACGTCACTGTCCTGGGTCCGACTCACTGGTTCATCTTTTAAGTACGCGCGACTTAATGTGTCAGCTAAAAACATGGTTTCTCCTTTCTTGTATTCCACTTGAATGTCATAGTTCTGCAGGCGGAGGCGCATGCGTTGAAGGCGTTTTGGCGAACTGTGGATGGGCTTCTTGAATATGGTTTCCAGCGGCTTGTGGTCTGACTGCACAATTACATTGCTCCTTCCAAAGATGTACTGATCAAATTTCTCACACGCATAGACTATGGCGAGTAGCTCTTTTTCAATCTGAGCATAGTTTTGTTCGGTTTGAGTCATCACACGAGAGCTGAAAGCCACTGGACGCTCCTCTTGTAACAGAGCTGCGCCAAGTCCACTTTGGGAAGCATCGCATTGAATGACCACTGGCTTTTTCACGTCATAGTAGGCAAGTACAGGTGCAGATACAATCATTTCCTTGACACGGGTCACAGCATCAGCATGACTTTGCAGCCAGCACCACTCAGCATCCTTTTCAGTGAGTTTTCTCAAGACTTCTGTTTCTTCAGATAGACGTGGGAGGAACTTGGCTAAGTAGTTCACCATGCCAAGGAACCTACGTAAGGACTGAACATCAGTGGGGTCTGGCATCCCCACAATTGCTTCAACCTTGTGTGGATCTGGTTTCAGTCCCTCGGGGGTCAGAATGTGTCCAATGAAAGGAACTTCTTGCTGTCTCAGTCGAGCTTTCTTCTTGTTCAACTTCAGGTTTCTCTCACGGCAGCGGTCCAGGAAAGCACGCACATTTCGGTCGTGATCTGCCTGCCACTCAGTAGGTGTGTTGCCAAATCCAACAACCACAAAATCGTCTGCAATGACTTCTACTCCTTTAAGACCCTCAACGTGCTCTCGCATTTTGCGCTGCCAAACTTCCGGTGCACTGTTGATGCCGAATGGCATTCGTTTCCAACGATAACGCCCGAACGGGGTGTTAAATGTTGTTAAACTACTAGACTCATCGTCAAGTTCCACTTGCCAGAAACCATTACTGGCGTCAAAAACACTGAAGAGTTTTGCCCCATTCAGCCTAGTTGCAATTTCTTCAATTGTGGGCATCGGAAAATGTTCACGCTTTATGGCCAGATTCAGATCCCTGGGATCCAAACAGATGCGTAACTTGGTTTCTCCCTCAGCTTCAGTGGATGGCTTGCTCACCACTAGCATACTTGATACCCAGTCAGTAGGCTGGTCGACTTGTTCAATTATGTTGGCAGCTGCCATTTCTTCAAGTTTCCTCTGAACTCGCTCAGTCATCGCAACAGGTAAACGCCGCGGAGGATGTACTACAGGTCTGATGGACTCGTCTGTCACAATGTGGTACTGTCCATCCAACTTTCCAAGGCCTTCAAATACATCATCATACTCTTCTAGCAATGGCTCTGTGTATGTCTTCAGTACATTCACGCGCGGATCTCGGTCACTGTCCAGAATCTTTATCAAGTTCATCTGCAGCATTGTCTGCTTAGACAATATGGGCTCATACCCATGGCCCCTGACTACATTGACTTCAATTTTGTGTGCGTTTCCTTTGCGGGAGACATATACCGTGGCTTTGCCCTCAATGGGTTGCTCATCTCCATTGGCTAAAACCAGGACCGACTTGCCTCGTGCACTGAGGAAATTTAAGTGCAGATCGCCTGTCACCTTCTTGTAGACATCCAACGGCAAAAGATTGCACTCAGCCCCAGTGTCCATTAAGAAGCTTACATCATGACCTGAAAGGGGCTTTGACTCCTTTGATACAGTGAGGGTCACCATCTCACGACCTCCGTTTCCAACGCCTGCAGCACTTAAATAGAATCGCTCTTGGACAGTAGACACCTTGCTTTTTGAAGGGCACTTGGCAACAAAATGATTCTTCTTTTTACAATATGCACAAATCTGACCAAAGGCAGGGCAGCTGCGTCTTTCGTGGTTCCGACCACAGAATCTGCAGTCCTTGATCCAGCCACTGCTGACAGATGGGACATTTTCTGACTGCTCCTTCTCTTTCTCTTTCACAGCACTCAATCCAGACTCGGCAGACATAACTTTCATTTGAACGGCAGTACTTTCGGCGGCACGTGCGATATCTATAGCTTTCTCAAGGGTCAATTTCTTCTCTTTGAGCAAATTTTCACGTACCTTAGCAGTTTTGGTACCTGTCACCAGGCGATCCCGGAGAAGCTGATCAGGTGTAACTGACTCGAAATCACAATTTGCTGCGATTTGGCGAAGCTCCGTCAAATATTGATCAACAGTTTCAGATTCCCGCTGATCCCGCGTAAAGAAAAGAAAACGTTCGTAAATAGTGTTTTCCCTGGGAATGCAATACTCTTCAAACTTGCTTACAACCGCAGCGATTTTCTTCGCGTCGTCTGGCGAGGACCATGTGAAAGTACGAAACACCTTGTTCGCTTCTTTTCCAATTACTGCCAAAAGTGTTGCTACTTGGCGTGCTTCTTCCTCTTTATCGAGCTTCGTAGCCAACCTGTAATTATTCCAAGCAGAGACCCAAGTTCGCCAATTGGACGCTGTCGAACCATCGTTTAGCTCGAGTATGTCAGGAGGAGGTATCTGGAAATTCGCCATTGTTGTCAAACTTGAAACCAGACTTGTTGAAGGAAGCGGGTCGCTATCTTCACCACTGCTTTCACTCATAAATTCGGCAACTTCTGCCACAAATCATTCGTTTTCTTGTCGTGTGGATTCGGGAAACTTCTGACACCATGTAACGACAAGCGGAAAGACAACAGAGTCCGCAAAACAAACTTATTTATTGTGCTGAGCAGCAACAACGAAAACTACAACATGGCGGACCGCACGAGACGAGGCACGTGACTCTCCAGGCGGGAACTAGACTAATACTTCATGTAAGCGTACTCGTTACAGTGCCCACACAACGCGACTCTTGTACCATTTTTGACAATTTGAACCATCAATTTAGTATGGAAGTATTTTAATATGATTTCTTAGTTATTTAATTTTCATTGCGACTTTTTGTGGAGACGTGACATTAGACAGAAGTAAACATTCGCATGTTCTTATATTCATTATGTGCGTTAGCTAATGCATAAACAAATAACTAAATCGTAACTTCCCCCATGGATGGGATGCTAGTCCATCGCAGGGTTACCCTCTAGTATTAAATCCGCCGGTAACCAATTATACACCTGGGTGGAGAGAGGCACAGTAATAGTTAAGTATCGTGAATTCCCCCTCTGGGAGTGATCCTAAATGACCGCCTGACGGGAGTCAAGTCACCATATCATTTCGGGGTTCAAATTCATATCTTAGTACCGCTTGGTGTAAAACGATCACTGTTACACGAAAAATTATTCCTAGGGCTCCCAGGGAATTAAGCTAAACAAAATGAGACAAAGACTTCTTGTAACGCTAAGGGGTGACAATGAATTCATGCGGTGACCAGACAACGCGATTCTTCTACCGTTTTTGACGATTTGGAACATCAATTTAGAATGGGAGTATTTTAATATGATTTCTTAGTTATTAACTTTTTATCGCGACATTTTTGAGGAGACGTGACATTAGACAGAAGTAAACATTCGCATGTTCTTATATTCATTATGTGCGTTAGCTTATTAATGCATAAACAAATAACTAATAATTCGATAAACTTTCTGTTCCATGGCGGAAAAATATCCCACGCCTAATTACAATATTAAAAAACAGACCAATCACCTAATCACACTGCGAACCATTCTATGCGCACTCACAAGTTTAAAAATTGGAAACATCACTTCTGATGAAAGTTTTATGACATTTTGTTCACTCTTCCTTCAGAAGAGTTTTCATCTATGTTGAACCGATTTTACACACAAATACACGTTCTTTTACCGCCTATCAGCCTCAGAAACACTCAAGCTTTAGTTTATTTGGGACTGACAACGATTCCGCTTCTAAATGCTCCGGGTATGATAAGTAGTAAATTAACTACTGCACCATATTTACTTCCATCGTGAAAATTTATAAACTCGATTACAGTCAATCTTGTTTCCAGAGCTCTCGCTCGTCCCGTGACGGCGACCGTCAAAGTGAAGGCTCTGGCCATGACAAGTGATTGGTTGAGCATGCACTCTTGCTTTGAAAAAAAAGAGTTCTACCTGTCTTTATACTTTGAGCTGAAGGCCACTAAATATCATCGCTCTCTCGCTAAGTAAACACTAAACAATTGTGGTTTTTGTTTTAATCCACACTTGCCATGTAGCTTTTGAAAGATTTTAGTTAAATGAGTTTCAAACAAATCTAAAGCAAACTGAAAACTATGTAAATATATTCCTCAATTCAACTGTACGTTAGTGGAGAAATCCTTGAAACGAAACTTTTCAGTAAAATGCTTGAAGGACGCTTAAACCTGATCTAACCTCGTACCCTGTTTAATTGGCCGTGGAAGACCTGGGTTCAATTTTACAACTTATCGCAGCTTCATTGTTCAAGTGGCTTTCCACGCATCTTCCCGCTTTCTGCAAAATCTGAGAATCAAGAGCTACCTACTATTTTCGAGGTTAAAGAAGTTTGATAGAAAGCCTTATTTTAACCACAGCAGTATTAAACATCTGCAGAACTATTCGATAACAACGTCAAGTTTGTCTAGTACTCCTTTGGAGAGTTTCAGAACACAGCCCGTGAATGTATTGTTATTGTCTTTGGAGATCATTTTCACTGGTAGAGTTGTCTTCTTGACCCACTTGTCTTCTGACGGGTCATAGCATTCAACACTCAAGTGATCGTCAACTATGCCACCCAGGACATAGAGTGTTCCCTTCAAACACACCATACTGCCAACCCTGTGTAGAGCATTCAAACTTCCAATAAACTGCCATTCGTTGGTAGAAATATTATGCATTTCGCATGTTTTCGACCACGACATTTCCTGGAACCCTCCGGCTAAGAAAATCTTTCCTTCAGTTGCCACACCAAAAGCATTCCCTCTCTTTTGTTGCATGTTTGCGATTTCCTCCCATTTGTTTTCTACAGTGTCAAATCTCTCAGATTTTGTAACTTCTTCATAATCTATCCTCCCACCACAAACATACAGATGATCGCCAGTCGAAACAACACAAGAATCTTCCCTGCAGCCCTCATGAGATGACAAAACTGTCTGCCATGAACACCGCTCAATGTCGTATCTTTTAACAGTGGATTTTTTCATCAATGTGTTGACCTCTATCGCATAGATTTCGCCTCTAACGACAGCCACCTTAGTAGACCTTGTGGTGGACAAGTCCAAAGTACACCAGCCATTAACAACAGGATCATACCTCTCTGCCTTACCATCAGGTGGAAAGACGTACAACTCATCACAAAAGTTGATCATCTCAGATCCATGGTTTCTCTCTGACAACCCGTCTGCTAAACGCTTCCACTCGTCTTTCTCTGGCAGATAACAGAATGTGTATTTCCCTCCACAAGCAACAATGGCGCGGCTTTCAAGCCCTTTTCTTGGCGACTGCGGAAGATTTTCTTCAACTGAGAGCCCAGTCAGCTTTATAGCTTTGGAGATCAACTTTAAACAATCAGCATTCTCTTCCACGAGCTCGTTTGTCACGACATAGAATAGAAAGTCACGCGATAGGAAAGCCAGTCGCACGTGACGAAACAATTGTTCAAACGATGCTTTTCGCTCGCTTTTCTTTTGTTCGACCCACTTTAATACGATCTTAAACACATCTGCTTCAACTGCAACTGAAATTTCGTCACTTGAAATCCACCTCTCGACTTCTTTTGCTTCCAAGTTTAAGAATTCATCCATTTTTGCCACAGATGCAAAGTTCGCGTGGATGAACTTTCTGGTGTTGGTGGTCAGTTCGTCGCACTGGTACACCTCAGCGAAATAAAATGTTGAAATGCAATTTAATTTGGACATCTGTCGTTCTATGAATCGCCCGGAAACTGTTTTCAAACCCGGAATGAGAAAATAGTTCGCTGCAGCGATAAGATCCTCGGAATTTTCTTGAGTTACCTCAACACTTCCTGTGTAGAAGAACTGCAAACAATCTTCCATTACAGCACCCGAGATCTCTTCAAACCGAACAATCCCTTCTCGATTCTCTTTCATGTCGCTCTGAAGAAGCTTGCAGAAGAACGGGCTTGCTGCAGAAAGCACATTTCGATGAGCTTTGAATTCTTTGTCATCTTTCGTCATCAAAGTTATGTCGCATAAATGATCTTGCTTTCGTAGCATGTTAAGTCGCCTCGCCAATTCCACACAGAATGCAGCTTGTTCCGCATCAGAGATTGGTTGTAGATCTTCCATATTCCATAAAATAAACTTATTTCTGTGAAATACAGATTCCTTTGGAACGGTTTCGATGTCCTCAGATAGCTCTGAGAAATCACGACCGCGTACAGATCGCAAAACGAAACCGAAAACAAAACCTTCGCGAACCTTCACCAACACTGGGAGTGAGATGACGTCATCGGATGATGACTGAAGAGATTGGATTGGACTGGACTTGAAAAGAATGGACTGGACTAGTAAAACATGGACTTGGTAAAACGTGGGCTACTGAAAATCGCGAACTTGTAAAACGCGTACTAGTAAAATTCGAGGAATTGAAAAACATGGACATGTTGTAAAAATTGCGAACTTGTAAAACCTGTCCTTTTAAAATGAAGACTTGCAAAACGAGGCCTATTAAAACGAGGCTGGACTAGTGGAGTAGAGTAAAACTTTATTTAAACAGGGTAACCCATTCAGCTCAAAGGCTGGTATACATAGGGGCCCTGTATAAATAACATCAGGTTAAAAATACAATTTATGTTCACAGATTACAACTTTAAACTATTCGTTAAAAACTAAAACTACGTTAAAATCTAATTGCAATGCTATATTTTAAGAGAAACCACTAAGAACTATTACGATAATAAAAACGCTTTTGGGCTGCGGCAGAAAATCTGTATGTCTTCGACTTTCGTTATGTCGCTAATTTTCGCTCCGCTAAAAAGAAACGTGTTTTTCCCAAAATTTTATATCACCCTAGGTAACAATAACCTAATGCCAAAAAAATAACTTGGAGCTAATTAATTCACACGCTTGGCAATTATTGCTTCATTTTCGGCCAAGTTTCTTTGGGGAAAAATTACTTTGCTAATATTTATTCGTTTTACTTGAAAACTAGCACAATAAAAGATTTTGTGATGGTGCGTGTTTCTATGGTTTTAGATTTTTTGTTTTTTGCATTTTTGGCGGGAAAATGACGTCACAAAATTGAGTTAAAATTTTAAATTTTCGTTTTGGTGTATTTTTATGGCGTTTGTGAAAGAGGGCGTTTAACTAACATTAAAGCAAAAAAAAAATATCAAAATATCTCATTTTTTTCCAGAAATACAGCTGTTTTAATGTCAAAATTTGTTACTAAAAATAGAATTAATGGCAACTTTGTTTTGTCATATCTCCGGACTGAAAAAAAATATTGAAAAATTTTTTTCATCTTTAAGTTTGTCCCATAAAGGTCTTTTAGGAACAGTCACCAAATTGCTAATACTATGAATTTAAAATTTGACCTTTAAATCTATGACGTCATTTTCCCGCCAAAAATGCAAAAAAACAAAAAATCTAAAACCATAGAAACACGCACCACCACAAAATCTTTTATTGTGCTGATTTTCAAGTAAAACGAATAAATATTAGCAAAGTAATTTTTCCCCAAAGAAACTTGGCCGAAAATGAAGCAATAATTTCCAAGCGTGTCAGACAGAGAAAAACAAACTTGGCTTTATGATAAGAGCGACTCTTGGAAAGACTCGACCAACGTAAATGATAAATGATTAATTCCCTCAGAGGAGCGTGTGAAACACGTCATTATACGCGGATTGTGATTTACATAACAAGCCAGGTTCGTCAAAAGAACTTGCGACCTGCTTGTGAATTAGCCTTTCAAGGTGTTAAGATACTTCAGGCAGTACCGATATGGGGCGATAATTTTGGGGGTCATGCATTGCACCTGACTTGTGTAAAAGGGTTAACTTCACTTTTTTCCATACCGCGGGGATCACATTTTTGTTGGATAGTAAGATTAAAGATCACAGATAACAGTGAAGCCAAGGCCTCGGCTCTGTTTTTAAGTAAACGAGATGACATACCGTCAACACCAGTAGCCTTCCTTGGTTTCAAATCTTTAAGCGTCTTTCCAACTTTTGAAAAGGTGACAGCTTGGAGTTTAACCATTTATGAAAGGATTGCCATTACATCGATTGGTCGACCTTAGGTTCTCCGCCCAAGAGACAAAATAGCGATTGAAAATGTTGCACTTATCTTTCACTTCCTTCGCAGCCCCAGTACTTTTTCGAGCAGCCAAGCAGTTGTTTCAAGTTTTTCCAGGTCCCACAGGGATCTTCTTTAGTCTCTCGAAACCTGGTCACCAAAAATACCGCTGTTTCTCTGTTTTTTAGCTTCACAGTCACCACATTACGTAGGCTCTTGAAGGAACTCCAATCAAGTTCATTGTTAGTCTTAATTCAGTGCAAGTTTGTGAAAGTAATCTCCTTCTTTCATTAATTGTTTCACCTCCCTTGTCAACCGCCTGACTCGCACGTGGATGTTTGGGGCGTTAGAATCAGCAACTTCAGCAAAAAGCTGTTTCAAAGAGTCCCAAACTAAGGTTCTTCCACATCTGAAAAAGAATTCACCAAGTACCATAGAACCTTGTTTAGATTTTCAAAAAAAGCATCGCGATTAAAATGTTTAAGATTTCGGGTCTCAACATTTGGGTCTCAACTATCCTCGGGGGTCTCAAGCGATGAAGTTTTCGAACCGCGAAAATCACAGAATGATCACTGAAACCAACTGGTATTACTCCCGAAATGTAAAGGTCAGGTCGACTTGTGAAGAATAAATCGAACAGGGTCTTCGAATATTCAGTTAGGGGAATACATTTGTTAATAATCTGCAGAAGGCCGACCTCTTTAGTCTTGTTAATTTAATAAACGCTTTGTGGATGCGGGTTTATTCGATTGTTAAAGTGTACTTGTGAAATCGCGGACTAGTACGTAAAACAAGGACTGGTGAAAATCGCGGAACGTTTTTCTTTCTTTATTGAAAGGATCATCTCTCATCCAAAGAACTTCAAATGATAATCAATTGTATCGAAATTACTAAAAGAAACAGAATCATATACCTATATACTAAGAGCCACAAAGTAACAGTAGATCCGTTCAGGTCATCTGGTCTTGTTTTGGTCCATAATCTTGCAGCCTGTACAGTGTTCTCGTTACGTTAACCACAGTGCCTTGTTAGTTAAGTATTCCCCATTCCTTGAATTCCGAACATTTAGTCCAAATTGACAGCTCTGCGTGTACTTTCCTTTTCCAGACTTCCGGTTGAGACAAAAACACGCTTTACCGCCTAAATACGTGTTTCCTCCATAAGGAGAACTTTTTTACTACAATTAATAATTTAGTATTGCTACTGTTATTACAATATTGCCAGGCCTTTTCATTTTGGTCAACACAAGCGAAGCAAATATCAAATTTGCCATCCAGGAACCATATACTTTACGGCTTAAACCTTACACGGAATATTTTACTTATCCATGATGACGCCATGGAACGGCGAAAGCTTGGATTTTAAAAGATTTTAAAAGATTTTAACATCAATTTCACAGTAGTTTCAGGCCTCATTTGAGCTTTTGTCAGTATCGTTATTTAAAAATGTTACTGAAGGACAATATCCAAAGATTAACAAAACAATAATTAACAGAGTACTTTGCGTACATTTTTGACGAAGCACAAAAGGAAACTTGCATGGGAATGAAATCAGAAGGAGAGCTTTCCCTCGAGAAATAAGTTCTTCCTCTGAAAGGAGAGGGTGCTCTCATATTTGGCCTATACGGGGACGTTCTGCTGAGCTGGGTAGAGTTTTTAGTGTGTTTCCTCTAAAGCAGGTTCTATAGTTTCACTTTTTAATTTCTTGAACACGTTCTGTGTTTGTTTTTAGCCTGTGTATTGTACAGCCACACACTCTCCTCAGAGTGAGTCGATGTACACAGTCAATAGAAGATAAAGAGGAAGAGTTTATATCCCGGTCCATATAGGCCTTATTCCTAAGGTAATCCTACGTAAAATATTTTTAGATCAGTCACGGCAAATCCCAGGAGAGTCTGAAAGTAGCCAATTTGGTGAGGCGATATTTCGTTCACGGCCCAAGCGGTTTTAAACGCATTTTTATCCTTCGCGTAACGCGCGTGGTAACGTTGTTCGCGAGAGGACTGGAAACTATGTCTAAAAATATCTTTGAGTGATAAAGCCAATACGGGAAATTTACTCTTTTACTCTTCACCTTCCCTTGACACAGACTAGTTTGTTTTCTAGTTTCGAGTCTTTCAGGGGAGGAGATCCAAAAAGACAGTCAGACGGGAGAAATTTAGATATCTTTTTCTGTTTTAATTCATAGCTTCTCTTTTCTTAGTTATGTGCGCATTTACTACATTTACAGTTCATTGTGACTACTTTCGAGACATATTATTAGACAGCAATAAACCTTAACGAGTTCTTTTATCTACGTTATGGGCGCTACAATAGCTTATTAATAAAATCAATACAAAATAAGAAATTCATAAACCCTGAATTATTCGTCTAACTTTCTCTTAAATAAGTTTACAGACAGAAAATTTCTAAACTTTCCGCGCCTAATTTTAATATTTACAAAAGAGACCAATCAGATAATCGCAATGAGACAACCATGTATGCGCTCACGAGTTTAAATTTAAATTGCAAATACTACTTGTGATGAAAATTTTGTTGCGTTTCGTTCTTCATTCGGACGGTTTTCATCCACGTTGAACATTTTACCGACAAATACATCTTCTTTGACGCCTATCAGCCTCAGAAACACTCAAGCTTTAGTTTATTTGGGATTGACATCGTTTTGAATTCTAAGAGCTCTGGGTATGACCAGTGATAATTTAACTCCTGCACCATATTGATTTCTTTCGTGAAATTCTATAGGTGGTTTCATCCTGACGTCATTGTTTACATTTTTGCTCATTTGCATACGGCTTTGCGTACAGAAGGAAACATGTTAGACATGAATTGACTTCAGGCGGCTAACGAGCTACTGAAACTTAGTACATGGTGAAATTTGTAGCTCTTTGGGTGAAATATTCAAGGAGAAATTGTCTTTCAAAAACTGCAAAATTTCTGGGTGGCAAAAGCGCTAATGAGCTCATACATTCTTTGTTAAAGTTTGAGTTTTTAAACCCGTGTTGCGCAAAAAGTATTCAATACACCAGGCTCATATTCACTGGCACAGTTAATCGTACTATGACCTTTCAATATTCAGAACTGATTTATTTGTAGCTCCATCAGAAACTGAATTGCTTATGCTAATGAGACAAATATTGTAAACAAGGATTCCCCTATAAACTCAATTACAGCGAATCTCGCTACCAGAGCCCTCGCTCGTCATCTGACGCTGACTGTAAAAGTGAAGGCTCTGGGCATGACAAGTGATGATCTTGAGCAAGCACTCTTGCTTTTAATAAAGAGTTGTACCTGTCTTCTTAAATTTGAACTGTAAGGCACTAAATATTATCGATCTCTTTGTAAGTTAACACCAAACAATTCTAGTTTTGTTTTTTTAATCCCAGCTTGCAATATAGCCAGCTATCAAAAGATTTGTGTTAAGTGAGTGTCAACTAAATCTACAACATACTAAAAACTATGTAAATATATTCATCAATTCTACTGAACGTTAGTTGCGGCAAATGGGAGAATTGAAATGAAACGTTCCAGTAAAATGTTTGAAAATTGTTCCACTGTAGACAACACTAACAAATCATCTAATGTCGTACCCAGATCTCACGCAGTGTCTGACGAGAGAGATCTGAGAGATCTGGGTTCCAGATCACAACTGATCTTGAAACGGTCAATTGTCCATCAGCGTTGATGGACAACAACTAAGAAAACGAGTAGGCCAATAGAGGAAACCTTCATCCCTCGCAAAAACGGCCAAACATTAAAAGCAGTGGATTTAAAGCCCGCTCTTCTTTTTTTTCCACTTTTCGACATGTCTTCCCGTTTTCAGCAAAATCTCAGTGTCAAGTAAAGATCTTTCCAAGCACAACAGTACTAAACATATGCAGAACTATTCCTTGGCAACGTCAAGTTTGTCTAGTACTCCTTTGGAGAGTTTCACAACACAGCCCGTGAATGTGTTCTTATTGTCTTTGGATATCATTTTCACTGGTATGGTTGTCTTCTTGATCCACTTGTCCTCTGTAGGGTCATAGCATTCAACGCTCAATTCACCTGTGCGGCCACCCAGCACATAGAGTGTTCCCTTCAGACACAACATGATGCCACATGCGCGAGGAACATTCAAACTTCCAATAAGCTGCCATTCGTTTGTCGACATGTTAAACATCTCACATGTTTTAAAAACACCCAATACCCAATTCTCCCCTCCAGCTACAAAAATCTTTCCTTCAGTTGCCACACCAAAAGCATTGCCTCTCTTTTGTTGCATGTTTGCAATTTCCACCCATTTGTTTTCTACAGTGTCAAATCTCTCAGCTTTCGTAAAAAAGTCACCCCCTAGCCTCCCACCACAAACATACAGATGATTACCAGCCGCAACAACACAAGAACCTTCCCTGCAGCCCTCACGAGATGAGAAAACCGTCTGCCATGAACACCGCTCAACGTCGTATCTCTTGATTGTGGATTTTTTCATTGATGTGTAGACCTCTATCGCATAGATTTCGCCTCTGACCACAGCCACCTTAGTGGACGATGTGGTGGACAAGTCCAAAGTACACCACCCATTAACAACGGGATCATATCTCTCTCCCATACCATCAAGTGGAAAGGAGTACAACTGATCACGGTAGCTTAACATCTTAGTTCGATGGTGTATCTCTGACAGCCCGTCTGCTAAAGGCTTCCACTCGTCTTTCTCTGGGAGATAACAGAAAGTGTATTTCCCTCCACAGGCAACAATGGCGCGGGTTTCAAGCCCTTTTCTCGGCGACTGCGGAACTTTTTCTTCAACTGAGAACCCAGTCAGCTTTATAGCTTTGGAGATCAACTTCAAACAATCAGCATTCTCTTCCACGAGCTCGTTTGTCACGACATCGAATAAAAAGTCACGCGATAGGGAAGCCAGTCGCACGTGACGAAACAATTGTTCAAACGATGCTCTTCGCTCGCTTTTCTTTTGTTCGATCCACTTTAATACGATCTTAAAAACATCTGCTTCAACAGCAACTAAAATTTCGTCACTTGAAATCCATCTCTCGACTTCTTTAGCTTCCAAGTTTAAGAATTCATCCATTTCTGCCACAGATGCAAAGTTCGCGTGGATGAACTTTCTGGTGTTGGTGATCAGTTCGTCGCACTGGTACATCTCAGCAAAATAAAATGTTGAAATGCAATTTGATTCAGACATCTGTCGTTCAAGAAATCGCCCGGAAACTGTTTTCAGGTCCGTAACGAGGAGATAGTTAGCTGCAGTGATAAGATCCTCGGAATTCTCTTGATTAACCTCGACGCTTCCTGTGTAGATGAACTCCAAAACATCTTCCATTACAGCACCCGAGATCTCTTCAAAGCGAACAATCCCTTCTCGATTATCTTTCATGTCGCTCTGAAGAAGCTTGCAGAAGAACGGGCTTGCGGTGGAAAGCACATCTCTATGAGCTTTGAATTCTTTGCCATCTTTGGTCACCAAAGTTACGTCGCATAACTGATCTTGCCTTCGCATCATGTTAAGCCGCTTCGCCAATTCTACACAGAAGGCAGCTTCTTACCGCATCAGAGATCGGCTGTAGATCTTGCATATTCCAGAAAATAAACTTATTTCTGTGAAATGCAGATTCCTTTACAACCGTTTATATGTCCACAAATATAGCTCTACTAAATCACGACCGAATGCAATCGAAAGCGAAACTCTGTTGCGGAAATGGAAGAGAACACTGGGAACGAGATGACTTCATGGTGCAAGAAAAGTTCTCTGGACTGGACTGGACATGTCAAACGCGGACTTGCAAAACACAGATTTCTAGAACGCAGCCTACGAAAAGGCGGACTTTTTTTTTTTTTTTTTTTTTTTTTTATTAAGTTTTTTTTTTAACTAATTACTTACATTGTTCTTACTCTACTTACAATACAACGCTTAATACTTACTCTACTTACAATACGATGCTCAATACTTACTCTACTTACAATACGACGCTTAATACTTACTCTACTTACAATACGACGCTTAATACCTACTCTACTTACAATACAATACAATACAATACAGTATGAAACAATACAATACAATACCTACACTATCTACCATGCTAAACTTACATAAATACAAGGATACGCTAACACTACACAATGCAATAACGTACACTATTACAATTGCAATTAAGAAAACGCTGCTTACAAAGAGAAAAGAAAACAAACACCGCGGTTAAAATAGAGTACTAATATATACAAAGCAATTTGTGTTTTTATTTCTTAAAAGGCAGTGATTGCGGAGCAAATGTACCAAAGGCCAAAAAAACAGGCAAAATGTACAGTGGATCAAGATACACTGATGACTGAAAGACGAGGCTTACTAAAATAATGTGTTCAAAAATTCCCACTTTTTGGGGAGAGCGCTTTCTGCATTGGCCTCTGTATTGTAAATTGATTTCAAGTATTGTAGGAAGCCTTCTAACTTTGGTGCAGTTTCTTTTCTTTTGCTCATCCAGATATAATACCTTGCTAGAAGGCAGTAAAAGTTAATTTGCGGATGGTTCTTGGAAGAATCTGGCTTTAAACCGAGAGCGACGAGTGGGTCTATTGTGTAGTGTTCAGGAGTAATGTGGAGCAAAGTTAGCCTTACGATTAAATCATGCCAAAAAGAGGCCACTTTAGGACAAGACCAAAAGAGATGAAGTAGGTTCTCCTGTTCCCCGTTACAAAAGGAACAGTTTGGGTCGTCCCTTACTCCAATTTTTGTTAGGAAGTCATTTGTTGCTATTCGTCTATGCAAAACTTTGCACTGGAATTCAATAATTCTCGTACTTTTAGTGTATTTAGAGGCTAGTTGGTAGGCATCACGCCAGTCAATTGAATCAACAGCATTCTGGTGGCAGTCTTTTTGCCATTTCTGTTGATTGTGGGTTGGGTGCGTGCATTTTGTGGAAATTAATTTAGTGTAAACCAGTTTGTTCGCACTTTGACATTTTGCTAATTTGGCCGCAAAGCTTTCATAGTCACAATTGTTGATATAGTTGTTTTTACATGTATTCCGAAGAGATTTAAGAGTAGACAGAAGGCCATAATACTTTAGAGGGCAAATATTAAGGCTGTATTTGCGCTGCATTTCAGCCAATGATAAAAAATTATTAGAGGCATCTTTCAAATGTTTCACTTTCGTGACGCCCTTGTCAAACCATTCTCGATAGAAGATAGGGCAGTTATCTATTCTTACGAGTGAGTTGTGCCATAAAAT
>OZ026595.1:44904196-44909196 GCA_964020085.1 Micromussa lordhowensis
AATAATATTATAGCCTGGGTCCAATTCTCGCCGTTAACTAACGGCTAAAATTTGGAATAATATTATAGCCTGGGTGCAGTTCTCTCCGTTAACTAACGGCTAAAATTTGGAATAATATTATAGCCTGGGTCCAATTCTCGCCGTTAACTAACGGGTAAAATTTGGAATAATATTATAGCCTGGGTCCAATTCTCGCCGTTAACTAACGGCTAAAATTTGGAATAATATTATAGCCTGGGTCCAATTCTCGCCGTTAACTAACGGCTAAAATTTGGAATAATATTATAGCCTGGGTGCAGTTCTCGCCGTTAAGGCGGGGGTACACATGAATGTAAGTGAAATTTTGGTAAGTTTAAAGAGAGGTTGAAAGGGGAAAAAAGGGTTATGGAACACCACCAGACAGTTGCCTTGATCTTGAATTTCGTCATAACATTGTCAAAGTAGTGTGGATCCACGAGGCGATAGCTTTTAAAACTGACATCAATTTGTTTTTTACGATAACAAATTGTCGATTTGCCCGCTCTCGCTCGCTGACGCGTAGCATGAATTTCAAATGTATGTGTGTGTCCGCATATGGACAATAAATTTAACCAATGAGCGCGCGTGAATTTCTGCAGTTACCGTAAAATTAACAAATTGACGTCAGGTTTTCATGCGTCTGTCCTGTTATTGATCATGAATTTCGTCATCACATTGTCAAAGTAGCTGTGGATCCACGGGGCGATAGCCGAGTGGATCCGCAGACTACTTTGACAATGTTACGACGAAATTCATTGTCTATACCAGGACGGACGTATTAAAAACTGACGTCCATTTGTTTTTTACGATAACAAACTCTCAAATTGCCCGCTCGCGCTTGTTGCCGCATCGAAAAGCTCCTCGCAAAGCTCCTGTGTTTTATCAATCACGAGGCGCTAACAATCAAACCGTGTGAAAACTTTTAGGTGAAGACTATTGTTTACTTTGAAAGACTGTCAAATTTATTTCCGACGAAAGCCATTACCAGACACAACTTCAAAAATGAAAAACCCACTCGCGAAATTTTTTGTTGCTGATGTCTTCGGAATCTTCGGGCCAAATTTAAGGATAATCCGTTAAATTCTTTTGCCCTATAAATTTGTATGAAGACGGAACAATCAAATATTTAACAAGCAATTTGCTCATTTACTGCGTCGTGTAACACTGTGTCTCCCGCAGATACCGAAAGCCAAAAGAACTACAGTGGAATCCCGTTGATACGGCCACCAATGGGCCAAGACAATTTGGCCGTATTTATTATATTGGGGTGGCCTTATTGACGGGGTAAGGTCAAATATCATGACTGGTCAACTTTAATTGACGTCTTGAAAGAGTCATAGAGCACGCAGGAAGCCGAAAGAAAAAAGCTTGCGATCTGGGTTAAAAACTTTGGTATTTGTTCACTTGATTTCACGCAGGATGACTTAATCGCTTTTTAATTTAGCTAAGCGGTTGTTAATGTTTTTCAAGTTTATTTCTTTTCTATGTAAATTGTTGTTTGATTAGTTACAATTAGTGATCAGTTAACCACAAAATCACAGAGGTCAATTATAAGACAAGTTAAAGGCGTTTTGAATAAAAATTATACAGTCGAACCTAGGGTTGCGACCACCTCTCGTAAATGACTACCTCTCCTCAGCGACCAGTTCTCCAAAATGACAAGTTTCCAAATCAAATCCGGCACTATATTTGGAACCTCAATTAAGCGACCAGCTTCTCGTAAGCGACCGCGACCACTTTTATAATTATTAGTTAAAAAATTTCTTTTGTTTTTACCTTCCTGTAAGCGACCACTTGACAGATAACAGAGCAAAAATGGGATTCTAAGGCGTTGTAGCATTATCGCACCCCTGGGTAGTAAATGGGCGGAAATTTCTCAGTGGGTAGTTCACATTTTTCTCGAAATTTACCGTTCACAGACCGTTCACAGGAATAAGATATTTAAAACATGGGTTAAGTTTCTTCAGTTACCGAATGCTAACATGAGGCAAAATTCCGACCCAATATGGTCTAAGCACTTGTAAGCGACCACCTAAGCTTTACATTGTGGGTGGTCGCTTACAGGAGGTTCAACTGAAGTACTTGTCTTAAATTAGTTTTGTTTAGTCAATTAGCAATGGATATTTGGTCCAAGTGGCTGTACTAACGGGGAAAATTATAAAAAAAAATGTTATAAAGAAGGTTGGGAATTCAGAATGTGACCATTGGCTGTATTTATGGCCGGTGGCCCCATCAGCGGTGTCTTCTTATAAGAAAATATAAGGAGTTCTCGCCGGGAAATTTCGTCGTTTAACGGCGAAATTTACACTCAAGAGATATATTGGTTCTGTTTTTAGCCGTTAGTTAACGGCGAAATTTTTACTCAGGTTTTATTATGTTCCGGTATTTAGCCCTTAATTAACGGCGAAATTTATACTCAGGTTTTATTTTGTTACGGTTCTTAGCGTTTAATTCACGGCGAAATTTATAGGCACAGTTTTTTTTATTTTCAGGTATTTAGCCATTAATTAACGGCGAAATTTATACCCTTGCTTGATATTGTTCAGGTATTTAGCCGTTAATTAACGGCGAAATTTATACCCTTGCTTAATATTGTTCAGGTATTTAGCCGTTAATTAACGGCGAAATTTATACCCTTGCTTAATATTGTTCAGGTATTTAGCCGTTAATTAACGGCGAAATTTATACCCTTGCTTGATATTGTTCAGGTATTTAGCCGTTAATTAACGGCGAAATTTATACCCTTGGTTTATATTGTTCCTATATTTAGCCGTTAATTAACGGCGAAATTTATACCCTTGCTTAATATTGTTCAGGTATTTAGCCGTTAATTAACGGCGAAATTTATACCCCTGCTTAATATTGTTCAGGTATTTAGCCGTTAATTAACGGCGAAATTTATACCCTTGCTTAATATTGTTCAGGTATTTAGCCGTTTATACTACAGGCTAAGAAATTTCTCAAATGCGATTGGCTAAGACCGGTAGTATTTCTGCCAAATTTGAAATACTTACATGTAAACATTTCAGTTTCCATGGAAACCTAAATGATCGAAACAATATGGCGGAAAGATTTTCAAAATTCTGTGGAAAAAACTGCAAGACCTAAAGGAAATTACCAAGATATGGAAACAGCAAAGAATGTACAAAGATCTAGGTCACTGTTTCGTCGATTTAAGGTGGAAGGCAAAGGATACAGTCCTGATATTGACATGCAACGCGAACCAACCAGTCAGCTGATGAAGTTCGGTGCATAGCTTTATCGTCGAGCGCTCTTTTAACTGCTATCGAAGAAGGTGAGAGAATGAGAAACGGTTCCTTTCAGTCTTTATTCAACAGTTCAGAAGCACAGGCACGTCGTCCGCTGGAAACTATTCAGTTTCCGCTGCTGTGGTGACCAAAGAAACGATAAATAGCCAACAATTTTCACGGCCTGCTGCTTAAATGAAAGCCCAAAGTCCAAGTTCCACACAAGCAGAATCGGTTAAAAAATCTATTGATAAACTTCGATTGACGATTAGGCGTTCAAAATGCACCCTTCAAAAGATATTTACAGGTATTCAAGTACTGTTTTATCGCAGTTGAAGCGAAAATCATTTGAACATGTGTGACCTTTGTGCGATCACATGTTTGGTAAAACCAATCACTCGCGCGTGACTAAACAGCGTTACAAGATGCGAAATTTCTTTGCCTTGTAGTATAAACAAAAAATAGCACGGTTTCTTCAGGGTATTTGGTATAAATACCGGCTCGTGATATTTCAAAACTCTCAAAATATCACTCGCCGCGGCGGCTTGTGATATTTTGGCGAATTTTGAAATATCACTCGCGGTATTTATCCCAAATACCCTTAGAAACCGTGCTATTTCCTATACTAATTAACGGCGAAATTTATACCCTTGCTAATATTGTTCAGGTATTTAGCCGTTAATTAACGGCGAAATTTATACCCTCGCTTAATATTGTTCAGGTATTTAGCCGTTAATTAACGGCGAAATTTGGGTAAGTATAATATATAAAGCAAACTTTTGGCTAAAAGTATCTCACATCTATAGAGAAAATTTAATGGGAAATTAGCAATTATCTAAACACCGCTTGTGTTCGCAACATGTTAAGTCGCCTCGCCAGTTCCACACAGAATGCAGCTTGTTCCGCATCAGAGATTGGTTGTAGATCTTCCATATTCAAAAAATAAACTTATTTCTGCGAAATACAGATTCCTTTGGAACCGTTTCGATGTCCTCAAAAAGTTCTAAGTACAGATCGCAAAACGAAATTCGAAAGCAAAACTTTCGCGAACCTTCACGAACACTGGAAGCGAGATGACGTCATCGCATGATGACCGAAGAGATTGGATCGGACTGGACTTGAAAGGTATGGACTGGACTAGGAAAACATGGACTTGTAAAAACGTGGGCTAGTGAAAATCGCGAACTTGTAAAACTTGTGAAATACTTGTAAAATACTTGAAAAACGCGCACTAGTAAAATCGAGGAATTGAAAAACGTGGACATGTTGTGAAAATCACGAATTTGTAAAACGAGTCCTTTTAAAATGAAGACTTGCAAAACGGGGCCTATTAAAACGAGGGTTAGTGGAATAGAGTAAAACTTTATTAAAACAGGGTAATCCATTCAGCTGAAAGGCTGGTATCCATAGGGGCACTGTATAAATAACACTAGGTTAAAAATACAATTTATGTACACAGATTAAAACTTTAAACTATCCATTAAAAACTAAAACTACGTTAAAAATCTAGATTACAACGCTATATATTAAGAGAAACCACTAAGAACTATTACGATAATAATTAAAAAAAACATTTTGCGCGGTGGCAAGAAGTCTGTATATCTTCGGCTTTCGTTATGTCGGTGGGCAGCTAATTAAAAATTTTCGCTCCGCTAAAAAGAAACGTGTTTTTCCCAAAACTTGATTTCACCCTAGGTATCAATAACCCAATGCTCTGCCTTGTAAAATAGCTAT
>OZ026595.1:44914196-44931696 GCA_964020085.1 Micromussa lordhowensis
ATCTAAAACAAACTGAAAACTACATGTAAATATATTCCTCAATTCAACTGCAGGTTAGTCGCGAGAAATGAAATACTTCAAATGAAACTTTTCAGTAAAATGCTCGAAGGACGCTTAGACCTGATCTAACCTCGTACCCTGTTCAATTTGCCGTGGGAGATCTGGGTTCAATTTTACAACTTATCGCAGCTTCACTATTCAAGTGGCTTTCCACGCATCTTCCCGCTTTCTGCAAAATCTGAGAATCAAGAGCGCGCCACTATTTTCGAGGTTAAAGAAGTTTTATAGGAAGCCTTATTTTAACCTCAACAGTATCAAACATCTGCAAAACTATCCCATAACAACGTCAAGTTTGTCTAGTACTCCTTTGGAGAGTTTCAGAACACAGCCCTTGAATGTATTGTCATTGTCTTTGGAGATCATTTTCACTGGTATGGTTGTCTTCTTGATCCACTTGTCCTCTGACGGTTCATAGCATTCAACATTCAGGTGATCGGCAAATGCGCCACCCAGCACATAGAGTGTTCCCTTCAAACACACCATACTGCCATAGCTGTGGACAGCATTCAAACTTCCAATAAACTGCCATTCGTTGGTAGAAATATTGTGCACTTCGCATAATTTCAACCACGAAACTTCCTGGATCCCTCCGGCTAAGAAAATCTTTCCTTCAGTTGCCACACCAAACGCACACCGTCTTTCTTGTTGCATGTTTGCGATTTCCTCCCATTTGTTTTCTACAGTGTCGAATCTCTCAGCTTTCGCAACGACGTTACCTTCAAGAGTCCCGCCACAAACATACAGATCATTACCAGTTGCAACAACAGAAGAATTGTACCTGCAGCCCTCATGAGATGACAAAACCGTCTGCCATGAACTCCGCTCAACGTCGAATCTTTTAACAGTGGATTTTTTCATTGATGTGTTGACCTCTATCGCATAGATTTCGCCTCTAACGACAGCCACCTTAGAAGACCATATGATGGACAAGTCCAAAGTAGACCAGCCATTAAAAACAGGGTCATACCTCTCTGCCTTACCATCAGGTGGAAAGACGTACAACTCATCACGGTAGCTTAACATCTTAGTTACATGGTTTCTCTCTGCCAGCCCGTCTGCTAAACGCTTCCACTCGTCTTTCTCAGGCAGATAGCAGAAAGTGCATTTCCCTCCACAGGCAACAATGGCGCGGGTTTCAAGCCCTTTTCTCGGCGACTGCAGAAGATCTCCTTCACATGGAAAGCTAGTGAGCTTTGCTGCATCTGAGATCAGCTTGAAACAACCGAAATTCTCTCGCACGAGTTCGTTTGTCACGACATCCAATAAAAAGTCACGCGGTAGGGAAGCGAGTCGCACGTGACGAAACAATTGTTCAAACGATGCTTTTCGCTCGCTTTTCTTTTGTTCGATCCACTTTAATACGATCTTAAACACGTCTGCTTCAACTGCAACTGAAATTTCGTCACTTGAAATCCACCTCTCGACTTCTTTAGCTTCCAAGTTTAAGAATTCATCCATTTCTGCCACAGATGCAAAGTTCGCGTGGATGAACTTTCTGGTGTTTCTGGGAGACTGGGGCTGGCATGCATAGCGAGTAGACGTGTTCTCGAGAGCTCCGCTCTGGTTATTTAGTTATTTTTCTGGCAGCCTGTATTTCTTGTATATGGAAACCATCCTCTCTTCTTTGAAACGTACAATATCAGTGAGAAGCAATTCTGATTCGTCTGAGTCAAGTTCTCCGCGGGAAAAGCGTTCAAAGAGTTTAGCCGAGGAAGACGAGATTCTCCAAGCCTTAAACATGGCGGGTAACGTTAGCGAAAAACTCGATACAATTCTTGGGGAACTTAAGAAACTGGAGAAACTCGATGCAATTGAGGCAACGTTGAAGGATTTAACAAGCAGATTGGGGAACGTCGAATCAACTATCGACAAGATGAAAGAAAACGCACGTGCTGTGGAAAGTTCGATCAAAGGTATGGACAAGAGTCTTACATATCTAAACAAAGAAGTTGAAGAGCTTCGTGGAACGGTAGAAGACAAGGATAAGCAAATAGAATATTTGCATACGCAACACCTTTATCTCGAGTCGTACAGCAGGAGAGAAAATCTGAAATTTTTTGGCATACCGGAAAACGAAGCCAGCGCTTCGGAGGGGAAAGATGCGGTTGGCACAATTGATGTTTTGTGTGAGTTTCTTCATCGTGTCCTTGGCTTTGGGGATCCAAAAAGGAATATGGAGTTTCAACGAGTGCATCGGATCGGCAAATCCGTACGTGGGAAGCCCAGGCCGATTATAGCCCGTTTCACGCTATCAAGATCGTGAGACAGTGCTTCGTGCTGGGTTTCGATTGAAAGACACTGAGTATATGATTTTGCAAGACTTCCCTCAGGAAATCATAGAGAGAAGGCGCAAGCAAATGCCGAAATTAAAGGAAGCTAAAAAAAGGGGCCAAAAAGTATCCTTCAGCAAATCCGAACCGGATAAACTCTTTATTGACGGCAAGTTTATTTAAGCGTAAGGGTTATCATGATTATCTGTGACCTTTATTTGTTATAGCAAGGCTGTAAGGTGTTATTGTTTGATTATTGTATATTATAACCATGCAGCAAAAGCTCTCTAGGAGAAATGTCGAATTATTTAATTAGTCCCATCTCAAAGAGCAGTGCTAAGGATATTTATCTTGCTGCTCTTTTAAGTTTTGTGTTTTTTAGTATTTCGTTAAAATGTAATTTTTGCGTTTTTGTTTTTGTAGATGTTCTGCTTTGCTTTTTCTATGTTGTTCAAAGCTATTCTGGCGTGTTAACGAGGATATATTCTTTAAAGTTTGAAGGTGCCAATTTCACGCTTAACTTTTCCCACCTAATGAAGTTGTTTTTCCCTTGGCGAAGTAGGGCGTAGTAACGTTGATTTTAGCCTTTTGTCATTAAATGCTCGAGGGATTCGAACTTTTGAAAAGCGGAAAGCAATTTTTAGCTGGCTTTTAAATTCTGGAGCCGACATTTGTTTTCTGCAAGAAACTTACAGTACTCAAGAAGTCGAAAACATTTGGAGAAAACAGTGGAAAGGAAAAATGTTCTTTTCGCACGGTAGTAACCACAGTCGAGGTGTACTTGTACTGGTAAGGGATAAATTAGACTTTCAATTACGATCTATTAAGGTTGATTCTCAAGGTCGCTATGTTTTCCTAGAGGTTTCCATTCAGGATTCACCATATTTTCTTTTAAATATTTACGCTCCAAACAAATGTAGTGAACAATGTACCTTTTTTAAAGAAATATCAGAAATTTTGAAAGCTGCTAGAACAGAACAGGATTACCCAATTATCGTCGGAGGCGACTTTAATGTCATACTTGACCCCGACTTAGATGGACGGGGCGGAAACAACAGAAAGAAAGACTCCGCAATATTAGTCGAAGATATGCACCTCGACTTCGATCTGGTTGATATCTGACGTATTAGGAACCCCACTACATCACGATTTACTTGGCGTCAAAAAACTCCGGTTGTGCAGAGGCGTTTAGATTTTTGGCTTATAAGCGACAGTTTGCAAGATGAGATAATTTCAGCGGAGATTAAAACATCAATAAAAACGGATCATTCGGCAATAACCCTTTCAATTTGTGGCTTAGATGAAACTGAGAGAGGACCGAATTTCTGGAAATTCAATTCGAACTTAGTAAATGACTCGGTCTACTGTGAACTTTTAACCACTGAATATGTGAATTGGTTAGAGGAATTTAAAGAGGTTCAGGATAAGCGTGTTTTATGGGATTTAATTAAATATAAAATAAGACAGCGAACAATTACATACAGTAAATGTAAAGCCCGTGAAAGAAGAGCAAAACTACAAAAGGTGGAGGATAAGCTGAAGGAATGTACAGAAAAATGTGATACCGATCCAAATAGTGGAAATCTCGAGGACCTGGAGTGCCTTCAAACAGAATATGATCAATTGTATGATTACATTACACAAGGGGCAATCATTCGCTCTAGGGCAACCTGGTATGAAATGGGTGAAAAAAACAACAAATATTTTTTGAATTTAGAAAATTCAAACAAAACTGAAAGCAGTGTTCGCAAAATCTTAACAACAGATGGAGCATTAATTAGCGACCCAAAAAAGATTATGAACGAATTGGAATTATATTATTCCAATCTCTATGATGGTAGAAATTCCGCAGACACGCAGACTATTTCTTCGTTTATAAATGATCTCACCGACGTTCCTTTTTTAGCCGAGGAGAAGAGGAACGTTTGCGAGGGTAAACTTAGATATGATGAATGCTATAATGTATTGCAGACCTTCCAAAAGAATAAATCGCCAGGGAACGATGGTTTAACAGCCGAGTTTTACTTAGCCTTTTGGCCCTTGCTTGGAAAGTTGGTAGTTGATAGTTTGAACTACGCTTTCGAATACGGTGAATTATCAAACTCACAGAAACAGGCCGTTATCACTTTAATTGAAAAGAAAGGAAAAGACAAAAGGTTGGTGAAGAATTGGCGTCCAATATCTCTTGTAAATGTTGATGCTAAATTGGCGTCTAAAACTTTGGCAAAGCGTTTGGAAAAGGTGCTTCCTGAAGTAATTCATTTTAATCAAAACGCGTTTGTAAAGGGGAGAACAATCTTTGATGCCGTCAGAACGATCGATGATGTGATTGAATATGCTAGGTACAAAGATATACCTGGGATTCTAGTAGCTATAGACTTTGAAAAAGCCTTCGACTCGCTCAATTTAAATTTTCTTTTAAGAGTATTACATGCATTTAACTTTGGTCCTTCTTTTATTCAGTGGATACGAGTCTTATATAGCAATGCCTCCAGCTGTGTAATGAACAATGGTTTTACAACAGGACCTTTTGCACTAAGTAGGGGAGTAAGACAGGGTGATCCCCTCTCTCCCTACCTGTTTATAATAGCTTTGGAGTCTTTAGCTATAAAGATAAGAGAAGATGACGGCATTAAGGGCATTACGATAGGAGAGGAACTTGTTAAACTTTCCCTTTTCGCTGATGACATGACCTGCTTTATCAAAGATAGTAGTTCATATACAAACTTATTCGTTACGCTGAAGAATTTTGGTGAATGTTCTGGTTTAAAAATAAATAATGAAAAAACCGAAGCCTTAGCTTTAGGAAATAGTAGTTCTCTTTGGGAGGGGTATTCTGTTATGCCAACTCTTTGTAACACTATTAAAATTCTAGGTGTCTACTTTGGCTATGACGCTAAACAAAGAGATGAATTGAATTTTAGGAATACTTTGAAATCACTTAAGAAAACGATCAATTTGTGGAAATGGCGTGGTCTTTCTCTCTTAGGTAGAATACAAATTATAAAAACCTTTGCCATCTCTAAGTTAATGTTCAGAGCGTCGGTGTTGCCAATTTCTAAAGACCTTATCAAAGAGGCCGACTCGCTTTTTTACTACTTTATTTGGAATGGGAAAGATAAAGTAAAACGAAATGTGATGATTTCGGAAGTTGAGAAGGGTGGCTTAAATATGCTCGATATTGATTCTATGGTTCGTACCAGACGAGTGATATGTATAAAAAAATATTTGGAAGATTATAAAAGTCCTTGGAAAGCTTTTTTAAATGAGATTCTTATCCCCGTCGGTGGGAAGTTCATATTGCATTGTAATTTTGATACTTCTAAATTAAAAATTTATCTACCAAGTTTCTACAAGCAATGTCTTGATGCGTGGTCAGAAGCAAATGCAAAAACACCCAGCTCGCTACATGAAATTGCAAATGAAGTTATTTGGAATAACAAGTTTCTCTGCATTAATAAGAAATCTGTGTATCGTAGAGATATTGCAGATTTAGGGTTTTTAAAAATTTGCGACTTATTTTCAACTAAAGAAAATCTCAATCCTGAGCAAGGTTTCTTCATTATGGGTATTATTAACTCTATGCCTGCCAGTTGGCGCTTGTCAATTAAAAGGGCAACTACTGCACCGGTGATTGATCCACTTCCGGATTCACCCACTATCCAAATAAGCAACAATTTGGTTCCAATTCTTGATGCTTCCTCAAAGCAAATCTACCGGCTTTTCCTGGAGAAAAAAGAAACAACGCCTACTGCTAAAGTAAAGTTAGCTGCAAAGTATTCAAACATTGACATTGATTGGAAATGTGTTTATTCGCTACCTTTTCGCACAACATTAGAATCTAAACTTAGAGAATTTCAGTTCAAAATTTTAAACCGTATTGTCTTTACAAACGAAAAACTGTTTCGTTTCGGCATGACTGAGTCGCCATCCTGTGCTTTCTGCCAAACAGAGGTTGAATCCGTAGAGCATTTACTCTTCTCCTGTAGAGTATCATTTAGTTTTTGGAAACATGTCTTGTCCTCGTTGCGCGATAATAATATCTCTGTTGATAACCTTGGAGAGGAAGATGTCATTTTTGGTAAGTTCGATATTGCAGAAGATTTTCTCTTGTTTAACCATATTTTGCTTCTGGGTAAGGCCCGTTTCAAACGCCGTGCTTAAGTCGTGCCGAACTAAATTCATTATTTAAGTTCGACTATGGCACGGCTGTAGCACGGCGTTTGAAACCATTTAAGAATTAAGTTCGACTCTGCCGTGTAGCACGGCAAGCTCTGTCGTGCTACCCGACTTTGGCACGGCATGGTTTCAAACGGCGTGCTATTCCCGTGTCGAACTAAATAAATAAATTATAACTACTATTTATCCGTTATACCGCTGGTTTGTAATATCGCCTCTTTTGAAAACGCCCAGTGAGTGAATTGAGCTCGACCGTGGCTCGACGTTTGAAACCAAGTCGTGCCAATGTCGTGCTACAGTCGAGCCAAATTGAATTTAGTTCGGCGCGACTTTAGCACGGCGTTTGAAACGGGCCTAAGTTTTATATTTACTCTCGGAAATACCAGAATGGTATACCTTCTCTTCAAGGTTTTATAGCCAGGACAAGGCGTATTTACAACATCGAACTCCATATTGCCAGGAAAAGAGACAAATTAAACAATCATTTTAGAAAGTGGGAAAAGTTAATAAGCGTTTTACGGATCGAATAAGTGATGTTATAATTAATTAATGGGAAGTAATTTACTTTCTAAGTAACTGTATGGCTGTAATAGCTTCGTTTAGCTTTGTATTTTTTTTGTTTGTACTATATATATGCGTGTGTTTGTGTGTGTGTGTGTGTGGGTGTGCGTGTGGCGGTGTTTTTTCTCTTTCTTAATTTTATTTTGTATGTAAACGTAAGCAATGATTTAATAAAAAAAAATAACGAATTATAAAAAAAAAACTTTCTGGTGTTGGTGATCAGTTCGTCGCACTGGTACATCTCAGCAACATAAAATGTTCAAATGCAATTTGATTTGGACATCTCTCGTTCTAGAAATCTTGCGGAACGTTTTTTCAAGCCCGGAACGAGAAGGTAGTTCGCTGCAGCGATAAGATCCTTGGAATTCTCTTGATTAACCTCGACACTTCCTGTGTAGATGAACGCGTGTTTAGATAACGGCTTAATTCGTAGTAACTCTGGTCTGTACATACGACCAAGTCTTGAAGCCAGTTAGTTCGTCGGAGGAATCGTACTATTACCGACCTCGAGGTCGCCACTAACCAAGTGACTTAGTGGCTACTTTTCCGTCGGAATATATACATAAAACCTCGAGGTCGCCACTAACCCAATGACTTAGTGGCTACCTTTAGGTCGGAATATATACATAAAACCTCGAGGTCGCCACTAACCCAATGACTTAGTCTGTTAGTGGCTACCTTCAGGTCGGAATATACATAGAAACTTCCGCTTTCTTTCTCTCGCACTTTGTATTATATAAAACTGAAATTGCATAAGACGCGGCCTCGAGTGATGACAAGTACAAGTTGGCGACAAGTTCCCTTGGCTATTAAAATTGCTGTTTGCCTTTGTTTGTTTGATATGTTAAGTCGAGTGTCTATGTTGCCGTATTCGAAGGATTTCTTGTCTTAGCACTATTCCCTACCGTATTTTTTATTTAAACTAAATGTTTGAATAATTTCCAACATTCACTTAAAATGATAGAGTCTGGACACAAAACCAAAAGTGTTTCTCTCAGTTAAACGTTATGGAAAATATTAAATAAAAATAGAAGAAACGAAGGACACGTTGTTTTAAGCACTAAAGGATGTTGTT
The DNA here is from genome assembly GCA_964020085.1 of Micromussa lordhowensis. Classification (NCBI taxonomy): domain Eukaryota; kingdom Metazoa; phylum Cnidaria; class Anthozoa; order Scleractinia; family Lobophylliidae; genus Micromussa; species Micromussa lordhowensis. The sequence goes on from OZ026595.1 coordinate 44,922,342, forward strand.
CTCGTCTGATACTGTGCATTTGGCAAACTTTTAACTAAATGTACAGGTCATCACTATCCGTAATTCGGCTGATATTCCCACACCAGTCCCAGGACCTCCTAATTCCCGGCTGGTGACTATACTGTATCAAGCTATTCATCGGTTTAGTGCCGGGCTACCTTAAGGTCCACCTTATATATTCCAACCCAAAGGTAGCTACTAAGTCACCTGGCTAGTGGCGACCTCGAGGTCTTCATTCATATTCCGACCCGAGGGTAGCCACTAAGTCATCGGGTTGGTGGTGACCTCGCGGTCCTCCCTATATATTCCGACCCAAAGGTAGCCACTAAGTCACTTGGTTAGTGGCGACCTCGAGGTTCTATGAATACATTCCGACCTGAAGGTAGCCACTAAGTCACTTGGCTAGTGGCGACCTCGAGGTACTATGTATATATTCCGACCTGAAGGTAGCCACTAAGTCATTGGGTTAGTGGCGACCTCGAGATTTTTTTAAATATTCCGACCTGAAGGTAGCCACTGAGTCACTTGGTTAGTGGCGACCTGGAGGTTCTATGTATATATTCTGACCTGAAAGTAGCCACTAAGTCATTGGGTTAGTGGCGACCTCGAGGTTCTATGTATATATTCTGACCTGAAGGTAGCCACTAAGTCATTGGGTTAGTGGCGACCTGGAGGTTCTATGAATATTTTCCGACCTCAAGGTAGCCACTAAGTCATTGGGTTAGTAGCGACCTCGAGGTCGGTATTATATATATAGAACTAAAGGTAGCCACTAAGTCATTAGGTTAGTGGCGACCTCGAGGTCGGTGTTATGAATATATCGACCTAAAGGTAGCCACTAAGTCATTAGGTTAGTGGCGACCTCGAGGTCGGTATTATATATATAGAACTAAGGGTAGCCACTAAGTCATTAGGTTAGTAGCGACCTCGAGGTCGGTATTATATATATAGAACTAAGGGTAGCCACTAAGTCATTAGGTTAGTGGCGACCTCGAGGTCGGTATTATGTATATATCGACCTAAAGGTAGCCACTAAGTCATTAGATTAGTGGCGACCTCGAGGTCGGTATTATATATATCGACCTAAAGGTAGCCACTAAGTCATTGCGTTAGTGGCGACCTCGAGGTCGGTAATATATACAGACAAGCAAACAGGCTATCAAAACCTTACATATATAGAGAAATTAAATCACGAATTTTCTCACTATAATAATTTCCTAGATGAACTCCAGAACATCTTCCATTACAGCACCCGAGATCTCTTCAAACCGAACAATCCCTTCTCGATTCTCTTTCATGTCGCTCTGAAGAAGCTTGCAGAAGAACGGGCTTGCTGCGGAAAGCACATTTCTGTGAGCTTTGAATTCTTTGTCATCTTTCGCCACCAAGGTTACGTCGCATAAATGATCTTGCCTTCGCAACATGTTAAGACGCTTCACTAATTCCACACAGAATGCTGCTTGTTCCGCATCAGAGATTGGTTGTAGATCCCCCATATTCTAGATAATAAACTTATTTCTGTGAAGTACAGATTACTTTTGAAGCGTTTAGACGTCCTCAAATAGCTCTAAGAAATCACGACTGGGTACAGATCGCACAACTGAAATCGAAAGCGAAACTTTCGCGAACCTTCTCCGAGATGACGTCATTGCGTCATTGGGTGATAACTGGACCAGACTAGAAAGGAATGGACTGGACTAGTAAAACATGAACTTGTAAAACGCGTGCTAGTAGAAATCGTGAACTTGTAAAGCGAAGACTTGTATAAAGCAGACTTGAAAAACGCGGACTAGTAAAATCGAGGAATTGTGCAACGTGGTCAAGTAAAAATTGCGAACTTGTAAAACGAGTCCTTTTATAACGAAGACTTCAAAAACGTGGACTATTAAAACTGCGAGGTCTAGTAAAGCGTACTCAGTAGAGCGTAAAATAAGGACTGGTAAAAATCGCGGACTTGTAACGCGCAATAAAATGTTTGTCTTTTTAGAAAAGATTATCTCTCATCCAAAGAACTTCAAATGATAATCAATTGTATTGAAAATACTAAAAGAAACAGAATCATATAGTTAAATACTAAGAGCCACTAAGTAACATTAGATTATTTCATTGTTAAGGTAGGCTGGTCGTGAGGCTTAGTTCAAACGATTCTCCAAGTTGTAGGGTTGATAATGCATAATATCGAATATGTCTCCAGTGGGGTCGTTAAGTCTATCAAGAAGTCAATAAGAAATCGACTTCCTTAACAGAATAATGTAGACCCTGTACTTCAACGGACAATATTCAGAGAACATATCTTGCAACAGAAAAAAAGCCAAAACAAAATTTCCTAGAAAGTAAAGCAAATGTAGTTTTTCTCCTATTCAGAGCACGGTGTCAGACACTCCAGGAACTGTACATGGCAAAAGCCAGCCAAGAAAATAAAAATGTCAATGACCTCTAGTCGAAAGTCTTTCGTCATCTACTAATGTCTCTACTCCTTCCATACACTTTTCCTACTGTACTTGTAAGTACAAAACTGACAAAGCATTTTCTTACAGTTTATACGTTTCGATATACAAACGATTGAGCGACTTTGGCCGAGTTCAATTAGCGACACACGCTGACCGCGTGCCGCCGCATTTAAAGAGCCAGAAAGAAAACATGACTCACATCCTCTTGCGCCATCACACGTCCCGTAAATAATCTGCAGTGATCCTCGGTACAATTCCGATGTCCCTTAATGTCGATTATCCACCAAGTTACCGACTGAAGCGAAGTATAAAAGACACCCATACAGGACTAAGAGCCTGCGAGCATGCCGAAAACAGGTCAGTTTTGCATGCAGTTTCGCCTCTGGTCCACCCAATTGCGGCCCATCGCTCAGATTTCGCTTAAAGCAGCTAGAATAGCTGTTGAATTCTCTGACTTTTTTCGAGGCCGTAATACAAAGGCTTATAATTTTGCTGCCACGTTCGCTATTACCCAAGATAAGCTCTACAGGAAATGATCATTGCTCACAGCTTGAGCTTGTAACACCGCTTGCGTCCACAATCATTTCATCTGTTAAACGTTTTGAGATGCTGCCAAAGCGATCAACTGATCTTTTGCGTTTGGAGTCAAACAAGTGCTCCCAAATTAAAGGCTGTTTGGTATGCAACAAAGGGTGGGTGTATAATTCGATCAATCGAGAGCTTTGACGGCCTTTTACAGAAGCGTTGACAAAAATCAAATGCGAGGGCATCACGCTCAGAAGTGTCTCTCAGAAGTGTCTTATTTCTGTCTCGATTACATATATATTTACATACTTTTTATGGTTTGAACGACCTTGAACTGCTGAAAATTACTCAGTTTGCTCACTAAATGACTTGTTTTACTAGCCATGTTATCTTTCAGAACACAGCCGTTAACCATGTCTATCCAGATTTCTTCTCTGTAGAGCATTGTTGCTGGTTTCGTTGTCTCAGTAATCCACTTGTCCTCTGTAGGGTCATAGCATTCAACACTAAGCATACGGGAACCATAACTGATCCGCCCAGCACATATAGTTTTCCCTTCAGACACAGCATACTGCCATATGCGCGAGGAACATTCAAACTTCCAATAAGCTGCTATTCATTTGTTGAAGTATTGTACATCTCACATGTTTTCAACCGCGATTTGGAATCCTGCTCCCCTCCAGGCACAAAAACCTTCCCTTCAAAACCAACACCAAAAAGTTCCACGTCTTTCTTGTTGCATATTTGCGATCTCCTCCCATTTGTTCACTATAGGGTCAAATCTGTCAGGTTTTATGACGGCTTCATCTTCCAGGCTCCCGCCACAAATATGCAGATGATCGCCGGCCACAACAACACAAGACTGTAGTTTGCAGCCTTCATGAGATGAGAGAACCGTCTGCCATGAACACCACTCAACATTTGTATCTTTTGAAAGCAGACTTTTTCCATGATTTCTTGACCTCCATCTTTGTAGACATCGCTGTGATGGTGAAGTCAAATAAAGATCAGCCATTAAAAACGGGATCACACCGCTCTGCGTCACAAGACATGATCACGGTAGTTTATCATCTGGGTTAAGTTTCCAAACTCTGACAGCCCGTCTGCAAAACGCTTCCATTCCTCTTTCTGTGGGAAATAACAGAAAGTGTATTTCCCTTCATTAGCTACAATGGCGCAGCTTTTAGGCCCTTTCCTCGGAGAATGCGGAAGATATTCTACACTTAAAGCCAAGGCAGCACGGCTTAACTGACAACCAAAATGTTCTTGCGCGAGTTCGTTTGTCACGACATCGATCAAAAAGTCACGCGATAGGAAAGCCAGTCGCACGAAACAATTGTTCAAACATATGCTTTTCCCTCGCTTTTGTCTTGTTCGATCTTTTGGCTAGTTTACTATGACTGCGGGTTGCAAAATGCAGTTAGTATGCATGCATTGCAGACACGTTTGAGCACATATGACCAAGACAGGGCAACCAAGGGGACTAGCCCACGGGGACGAATTGACGATCAGAACTGTCCTCCCGGAAAGACGATCCGTTAACAGGGTATGGATTGCAGGGCGTTTCGCGTAAAACAGGGTATACAATTGCTTTTTGGTGTGGGTTTCCCTTTATCGCAATCTTATAACATAAAGCTAAAAAATTATTCAGAAAGTTCACATTTTAAACAATTATTGAATGAGGTTTTTGCGATATCCGGAAGAATCAAGGTCGAGGTAGGTGTTATCAGGTTAAAGAAATATTTTGCTGGCTTCTCTCCTTGCTCAAACCATCTTGCTTTGGATCTAAACATGCCCTCTTTTCCTTTTGAGTCGTACCGATCTTTTAATTTTTCTTAGCTAATTAATAGTTATTCAATAAATTTTGGTTGAAATACTGTTTGTCGCATATTTGCTGATCTAGTTTTTCACGGATTTCTTACTACAGTTCAATTTCTTTTCTTTTAAGTTTAATCTTCTATTTTTGGAGTATTGAAGGTTAACAAGTTGTAAGGCTAATCAGAGACCTATTGTTTTTATTCTGGCTCGAAAAAAAACCGTCATTAGCTATGAAAGCTTTCATCGCACGTTTTCCGTGCGTTCCGCTATTCGCAACCCCCTGCTTTACCCTCGGGTTCCCGGGGAGTTTCTTCCATGGATACGGTGATGGGGAAAGCAGAAGCTTTCTTTTTCATCAAATTTGTGTGCAATGTCACCGCGAGCGGTGGCTCTCTCTACGCCTAGGACTGGCACTAGTTACACAAGGACTGACAATATGTCATGTGGACAAATCTTGCATTTCCCGCTAAAGACAACTAAACACAACTAGCTATAGCTTTATTAAAATTAGGATTGTTTCGTTGAGACTCTGCCTTGATAATGACTTAGACAACATTGTTTTTTGGCCACTTTTCCTGAACTAATGTTGTATCGGGCCATCCGCCGTTTTGAGTGTGAAATGGGGACGAACGAATCCTGGCATCCGAGAACTGAAAATGCCCTTGTATTTGTGCAGTCCATACGGGTTCACGTGGGCTCCATACAAACAAAACAAATGTAAAGTTGTACATAAGAAAGCGTCAAAGGGTGCTGTTTGTTAAAAGTGCCACTATGATCAAATTTTTACCCCTTGATTTTTTTAGGTTAATCACATAGAATTCTACGAACGATTAAAAACGCCATTTACCGTTTACAAATATCTGCATTGTTTCAGGAAATATTTAAGTTTGAAAAATGAGTAAAATATGCAAATGAGATTACTGATGACGTCATACACTCAACCAAATATTACATGAAGTATATAAATAGCGCTATCTCGGTCAATTTGCAGCAGAAACCATTGAAACGTGGTAGCCTAATAGTTCTAAATGCAACACATCTACATCTATAACAATTTCCGTTCCCATGGCAACCCACTCTTTTCCAGTCCCCTCTAGCCTGATATCAATATTTTAGTGATTTTAAGCTTGGAAAACATTAAACAGGCTATGAACTCAACCTAATGTGTTTATATGCTTGCTGGATTATGCAGATGAGGCACCATTGGCAAATATCAATATAGAACCCTAAAAGTGGTCAGAAAAGTCTTTAATATTGTGGAGGTCTGGAACCTAGTATGTTGCCATGGTAACAAAATTGTTAAGCTCATATTGCAGAGCACCTCTAGTAGAATCTTACTATAAAAATTCAAATATTTATTATACAAATTGACTGAGATATCCTTGTTTATCATATGTGATCAAAATTCGGTTGAGTGTATGACGTCATCACTTGGCTAATTTGCATATTTTTAAAACTTGAATATCTCTGGAACGAAAAGAGATATTTGAAAAGAGTAAACAGCATTTTTATTCTTGCATAGACTACTTGTTTATGTCTTAAAATGGCTCGGATTTGAAGGATGCTATTTTCGTCATAGTGGCACTTTAATATTGCTAGTTTACATTAATCCTGCTAGAAAAATCCTATTTTAAGGTAATTCCTTAGTATTGCATTGCGCATCCCTACTGCGCACGATTTTCGCGTCATCAGCGCGTGCACATGAGCGCGTGCACGTGCAAAACGTAAGAGATTTCCCTCAAAATAAGCTCAATAACGGAAAAAATTCTCCTTTTCTCTTAAACGAGCACGGTGACCCCCCATTTTTATTTCAGGTATTTGCCAAGACTAGTCTAATGAAGAACATATTTGAAGAGGGAAAAAAGTTTGATAGTAGAACATGATTTTTTTTTGGAAAACAGTTCCCAACTGGGTGCATTTTGGCCAAGGCGAGGACTTCAAGTTAACCACGGAACTGTCCGAAAAAGTGCAATATCCCCGCAACCAAGCAATCAAAAACGGCTTAAATGAAGCAATACTGCTTATGTCAATAAATGAAGCTTTACTTTCAAGACAAAACTTTGTGCCTTTCAATTAACCAAGATTTAATTCTGTATGAAGGTGATTCGAACTTTGAACGCACAACCGGTAAAAATACCCCATTTTAAGAGCCTCTTGACGCGTAAACAAGCACGGTGACCCCATTTTTTTATTGCATTTTTATAATGTTCATATGATGAATGTTCATTACGCCAAGTTTCAAAAAAAGTTTGATAGTAGAACAATTTCAAGGGAATTACCTTAAATTAACTTGTACATGTGTGACTTTTTTAACACTGGTATATTGCTTTGATTAATTGGAAATATCTTTGAACATGTAGGTGAATAACGCAAGCTCTAGTGACGAACTTCAGAGAGTCTTGGATGGGAATGATCAAACCGTGGGATACACTGCTAGCAGGAGGATGGGTGCGTGCCTTAACCATGGAAAATAAAGGCTTGGCAATGTGGCAGTTGATGAAACATGAAGTTATTTTGAAGAGAAAAGTAGCACTTGACCAGTTTTGTGCAGGTTTAAAGGTTCTGGGGGTCCGCGAATTGTCGATGGCTCACAGCAAAATGATGGAACCCTACTTTGTTGCAAGGGAGCGAACTCCTCTCAGTGCCAATGCTGTTCTTGGGCTGTTTGAAGACATCTCACAGCAACAGTCAGATGTCAAAAAGGAGCAAGCCCGGCAGCATCTGATCAAAGCTATAACAGATCTGGATGCTGAAGGTGCAGTTATGATAGAATACTTTATATTCTTTTTAATTTGGTCTATTTTAATCAGTATCTTTATTCACATGACCTCACAAGCTTTAAGCTTTAACTATCTTGTTGTTTAATGTTTCCCTATAATAATGCCAATAGCTTCACAGAAGGCACTGCCTCGTTTGGTGTGTGCTCACTGGCATTGATGTAGCAGTGATGTGGGATGAAAATAACATCAATTGTCATGTCCTTGATGTTAACTTAGAGAGCACTTAAAGGGAAAGGAAGATAGTAAAAGCACCTACATCCCTCCCTGTTTTATAGACGTTTTAAATTTGATGTTAAAAATGTATTTTCCTTCCTTGTTGCAGATTCCAAGACCGGCCTTCAACATTTTCTGCACTTCTTGACAGGCCTTTATAAAATTCCTCCTTTGGGACTAGAAACGCATCTAACAATCACTTATAAGGAGGACACGTCTAAGACTCTTCATGCGGAAACTTGTGCGTACAACTTGAATGTACCTACAGTCCATGATACCTATGAAGAATTCCAGCATTATTTTCTTCTGACCTGCCGAGTTGGTTATGTTGGCTTTGGCCTAGTTTAGCGTCACTTGCACAGTGTAATACCGCTTACTAGACTAGTACCATGCAGTCTTTGGGCCTTGGTATGGATGTTTGCAAGGATCGGCTTCTGAACAAGCCACTGTTAAAAAATATTCTTGTTGTGTTTCATTACCTAACGGACCAAATATACTTCCAATAATACAATCCTGTTGAGTTTTAACTTGATTTTCTTATTGATGTTGTTGATAGCAATGAGTAGGATGACTTCGTTATTGGTGCATGTAGCGAAGTGCCTGGAACATAAACTTCCACACTAGCAGTTCATGGTATCGTTCATTTCAGTTTGCATCAATTTAGGTACATGTTATTTCAGTGGAGCGCAAGGATGTGATTTTAATATTTAAGTTGTTATTTTCAATACCTTATATCAACATTCCTGGTACACGGAGTATTGAGAAAGAGCTTAATAGTTCCTGTTTAGCACTATCCCAATATTCTAATCACAAAGAAGCAAGAAGCTTACAACATTGTTACTCAACGTTATGATGCTCATGGAAAAAAAATGTCAAAGTTTACACCTGGCAAATAAAGTTGTTTTCATTACATTGTTAAACATCTAATTTCCTTTATTCTATCCCAGTGACAACTTCACTTTCACCAAAGTCAGACATTCCTCCATTGTTGCATGAATGACAGTGCATTCAAGTAAATGTCGACACCATAATACATGGAAGGTTCAGCCGGATCCACTTGCCTGGCGAGTGCCTGTATGCCTTGGGAGTCAAGAGCGCAAAACGTTTCTGTAACTTGGACAATGACGCTGTCATCTTCAATTATTCCATCCCACTCTTCGGATGGGGCAGGTCCGTCCCAGTCGATGCCATATGCATTTAGATCCACCTGCAAAAAATGTATACTGCATGTAATTATGTTCCTTTCATTGCTCAGGCTAACGTGTTATCGCACACATACATTGTAAGTAAAGACCCCTCCTCCACAAACACACACCACTACACACGTGTATATATACCCGCGGATCCAAATTTTGCATTATATGAACTTGATTAATATATCGTAATGAATACCTGGCCATTGAACTCTTCTGCAACTCGTCCAGTGCAATTTGACAGCATTCCTCTAATCCATAGTTGTTCTGGCGATTTGTTATGCTCAGTACTAAGTGGTCCCCTGTTGTGACCCTCGGCAAACAGGGACAGGTTTCTGTTAATACGGGGTAAGAACACGTAGTTGAGTGCAGCCAA
>OZ026595.1:44936696-45041696 GCA_964020085.1 Micromussa lordhowensis
GAACGAGAAGATAGTTCGCTGCAGCGATAAGATCCTTGGAATTCTTTTGATTAACCTCGACACTTCCTGTGTAGATGAACTCCAGAACATCTTCCATTACAGCACCCGAGATCTCTTCAAACCGAACAATCCCTTCTCGATTCTCTTTCATGTCGCTCTGAAGAAGCTTGCAGAAGAACGGGCTTGCGGCGGAAAGCACATTCCGATGAGCTTTGAATTCTTTATCATCTTGCGTCATCAAATTTATGTCGCATAAATGATCTTGTGTTCGGAACATGTTAAGTCGCCTCGCCAATTCCACACAGAATGCAGCTTGTTCCGCATCAGAGATTGGTTGAAGATCTTCCATATTCCAAAAATAAACTTATTTCTGTGAAATACAGATTCCTTTGGAACCGTTTCGATGTCCTCAAAAAGTTCTAAGTACAGATCGCAAAACAAAATCGAAAGCAAAACTTTCGCGAACCTTCACGAACACTGGAAGCGAGATGACGTCATCGCATGATGACTGAAGAGATTGGATCGGACTGGACTTGAAAGGTATGGACTGGACTAGGAAAACATGGACTTGTAAAAACGTGGGCTAGTGAAAATCGCGAACTTGTAAAACGAAGACTTGTAAAATACTTGAAAAACGCGTACTAGTAAAATCGAGGAGTTGAAAAACGTGGACATGTTGTAAAAATTGCGAATTCAGTGTAAAACGAGTCTTTTCAAAATGAAGACTTGCAAAACGCGGCCTATTAAAACGAGGGCTAGTGGAATAGAGTAAAACTTAATTTAAACAGGGTAATCCATTCAGCTGAAAGGCTGGTATCCATAGGGGCACTGAATAAATAACACCAGGTTAAAAATACAATTCTATCTTAGACTACGAGTAGTCCCTCTTTCGCTTAGTCCGTGCGTGACGCGAAATTTGAAGATTGCGTGAAAAAACGGCCGCGTGAGATCCTGGGGGCGAGAAGCACGCGAAAGGAGGGACTACCGCCTAAGCCCAAGAGTCTGAATTATGCGTTGCTCTCACAACGCAAAAATATGATTGGCTAATGCCGGAGCGTTGACAACCAGATGTCAACGTGCGGTCAACACTCGAGATGCTTGAAGCCGGAGCAAATCGAAGCTTTGCAATCGCTTCTCGCAGGCGATGATGTCCTCGCGATTCTACCAACAGGCTTCGGAAAGAGCTTTATATATCAAGTGTTTGTTTGGCAAAGCAATCCTCAAACCCAAATGCGAGCGTTTTAGTGATTTCGCCGCTCAACAGCATAGTCGAGGAACAAGTCGGGGAAAGGAACAAGTCGGGGAACTGACCAAGCTTGGCCTTCCTGCCGTTCATTTGAAGGAGGACGATTCACAATGCATGGCAGATATTTCGCAACGAAAGTTCCGTTTCATTTTTTGTTCCGCGGAGCGATGTCTGTCAAAAGAATTTCAAGATTTGTTGAAATCTACGCACGAAGGACCCGAAATCGAAATGGTAGTTGTCGATGAATCTCGCACGGTCGAATCATGGCAAGATTTAGAAACTAGATATACGCTTACATTTATTAAGATAAAGCTTACCGGTGATGTATTGAGAGCGTGTGTCGATCGATGTATTTGTGCCGTTTGTTATAAAGCTCATGTACTCGCTTGTTGTGTTGTTGTTTTGATTGTGCTTGGGTTGCTCTTGCGGGGCAAGAAATCCACTCTTCAGATACCTCATAAGTTCTGAAGCGTTCCGAATTTTAGTGGCACATTTGGCACACACTCTGTCTGATGCAGCTAGATTCTTCTCGCAAGAAAAACCAAGTTCAGTGACCAGATCGGCTAGACGACATTTTTTCACTCCCGCTCGTTTGGAGATCTCAAATAAATTCTCCGTCGAAACCCTACGTTTAAAATCGCCGTAAAAACACTTAAAGTTGCATCTACAAACGCGGCAAAAATCGTTACACGAGTTTTCTTTCCTCGGTCTTCCTTTTACAGACTTTTTAGGGGTTTCGCGATCGCTTGAGGACGACATCCTTCACGGCATGTTTTGGCACCGGAAGGGTATATTTGAGCAATTATTTTACCAGAAATCTCCCGGGGTAGTCGACGACAGGCGACAATGACAGGCTGTCAAGATAAGGAATTCTATTTGGACATGGTTAATTAGATTGGAATTTCACACCGAAAAATCACTCGACCTTGAAAGGTCAAACTCTTGGGCTTAGGCGGTAGTCCCTCCTTTCGCGTGCTTCTCGCCCCCAGGATCTCACGCGGCCGTTTTTTCACGCAATCTTCAAATTTCGCGTCACGCACGGACTAAGCGAAAGAGGGACTACTCGTAGTCTAATTCTATCTTGTCATCAGTCTTCCTCACTACGGAGTCACATGAGAAGCGCGTGCGCGTTGCCGATCAGTGTGTTTGCGTTTCGCTGACAGTTTCAAGTTGTGAGTATTTTCAATCATCAATCCTTACAAATCTGCACCATCACCGGGTTTTTCCATCTTTTACATACCTGGAGAACAAGGTAAGGCTAAATTCTAGAACTTACCAGACTTTTTCTTCTACAGCTCGAGGGATTCCTTCCCAAAATGTCAGATTAAAACACAGCAACGTCGGGCGATGTGCACGGCACCTCCGACAGTTTTCCAAGCAGGGAAGATCCATCTAATCTCAACAACCGAGATCTTGCGTTATCTCTAGATAACATAAACAGCAACATGGGGAAAATGGCTAGTCTTTTAGCTAAATTGTGCGAAAAGCCAGCCCCTAAAGAACGCCCACCGGGCTTAAAGAGACAGTCAACATCCGCCGTATCGGATAATTCAGACTCTGAGTCTGACGAAACCTGTCACAAGTCGGGCAAACGACGGCGTCATTCTAGCCCCTCGGATGATAATATCAGTCTTCACGCTAGTGACGATCTGGACGACGCAGATGACATTAAAATGCTCACCGAGTGTTCAAAGGCCACCGGCCAAAAAGAGCGGGAAACCCCCGACAAGGAGAAACAGCTTCTCCAAGACTGTGCAAATAGTCTTGATGAGGATGACGCCACCGGCGACAAAATCCAGCAAGAGTTAGCTGATATTGCTCTAAAACGATGGGGCAAGAAGCTGCCCTCTGACAAAATTAAAAGTTTCTCAGATAAATATAAACAGCCTCAGAACTGTTCTGACATAAAGGGTATTAAAGTGAACCCTGAGATATGGAGCCAGTTAAATGCCAAGAAAAAGAAAGTTGACTTGAAGATATCAAATTTGCAGCAGGTTATCCGCAAAATCACTTTTGCTACGTTGCAAACGACCAATGTGCTTGTTCAAAATCCCACTGGTCTAGAAAACAACAAAATAATGGCTAAACAAGTTGACACCATTGCAATGCTGGGGCATGAAATACACAGTTAGCCCAGCTGCGAAGAGATGAAATCAAACCATCATTGAAGGCGGAATATTCTGCTATTTGCTCAGCTGAGGTGCCCATCACTAGTCAATACCTTTTCGGTGACGACCTGGCAAAGCAACTGCGAGATGCCAAAGAAGCTAGCAAAATTAGCCATTCCTTTGCATCCTCATCTAAGAATGGTCCCTTTAAAGGGAAGCAGCAAACCTCAAACCAGCATGACCATTACTCTAAAGGTCCTAAAAGAGATTTTTTATGGAAAGGCCAGAACCGGCATTACAAAAAGAAAAAATCACCAAACAACGACAAGAAATAATGGGACAACTGCTGCAAATAAAGAACAGGGTAAGTGGTTTTGGAAGTTTCCTGCCCAACCTGGTGAATTATTTACAAATGTTATGCCATACATTTAAGGCTGGGCAGGTGGCTGCTCATTTTACAGCTTGGAGGACTCTCACTAATGACAAAATCCTCTTATCTGATGTTTTGGGAGCAGCTATTGAGTGTACTGCCACCCCTGTTCAACACAAATTGCCTAATCAAATCTTCTCAGAACATGAATATCCCATTGTTTGTCAAGAAGTGCATAAGCTGCTTGAGAAACGGGTCATCACAAAGGTGTCACCTATACCTAGGCAAATTTTGTCTAATGTATTCCTTCGTCCTAAGAAGGATGGGACCCATCGTCTTATACTAAATCTCAAGCGGTTTAATGAGTCAGTGAGTCATTATCATTTTAAAATGGACTCACTTTCTACCATAACCAAACTAGTTTCCCAAAATTGTTATATGGCTTCTGTTGACATGAAGGATGCCTATTACTCTATCCCCATTCGATCTTCAGATCGAAAATCTGGGAGGGAGAGTTATATGAATTTACCTGCCTTCCTAATGGGTTGTCATGTGCCCCCCGTATATTTACTAAAATTCTTAAGCCCCCTCTGTCTACTCTGCACAAACAAGGACACATAGCTGTGGCACATCTTGATGACCTTTACCTACAAGGGCAAACCCATGAGAAATGTGTCCTAAATGTTATAGACACTACTGTCCTGCTGGATAAATTAGGCTTGATTGTACATCCAGAGAAGTCCACTTTCATACCCACACAAGTACTTACTATCCTAGGGTTTGTAATAAATTCAGTGACAATGACAATACAACTGACCAGAGAGAAAGCTACTAGCTTACAAAATGTCTGTACTGAATTACTAGAAAACTCTTCCCCTTCTATTAGGGAAGTAGCAAGTGTTATTGGGAAAATAGTTTCTAGCTTCCCGGGGGTCATGCATGGAGCTCTTTACTACCGCCACCTGGAAAAAGATAAATCCCTAGCCCTGATTAGAACAAAGGGTAATTTTGATGACTTGATGTCTTTGTCTCATCATGCTAAATCTGAATTACACTGGTGGATTCGACATGTGGGAGATGCATACAATGTAATCAACCACCCACAACCCCAGTATCAAATAACAACAGATGCTTCCCTAATGGGTTGGGGGGCGGAATTTTCAGGGTTGTCCTCAGGAGGAAATTGGTCCCATTCAGAATCTAAACACCACATCAACTATCTGGAAATGTTGGCTATTTTGTTGGGGCTCCAAACTTTTGCTAAAGAGAAGAGCGATACACATATCAGAATAATGTGTGATAACACTACAGCAGTGACTGTGGTTAACCACATAGGAACAAGCCACTCAGACTCTTGCAATTCTGTGGCTAAGGAGATCTGGGAATCGTGTACAGATCGCAAGATCTGGCTTAGTGCTGCACATATTCCTGGAAAACAAAATCTTATTGCGGATTTTGAATCCCGCAGAAACCAAAGAGCATCTGAGTGGAGGCTTGACAGGGCGTCACTAATTTGTGCTCTACAGAGGCTACACTTCAAACCTGATGTAGATTTGTTTGCTTCTCGTATAAACCATCAGTTCCCACTTTATGTGTCTTACAGACCAGACCCAGAGGCTATTGCCATCGATGCATTTAGCCTGAATTGGTCCAACCTAAATTTTTATGCTTTCCCTCCATTTAGTGTTATTCCAACAGTGTTGAACAAGCTGATGACGGAGGGAGCACAGGGGATTTGCGTGCTCCCGGATTGGCCTACACAACCATGGTACCCAAGAGCTCTCCAGCTACTCAAACAAAACCCAGTGTATCTAAAAGCCAGGAAAGATCTACTTCAACTGCCCAGCCATCCCAAGGAAACTCATCCAATCTGGCACAAGCTGAACCTCCTCGTATGTCACTTATCAGGGAGGGACTAAACAAATATGCTTTATCACCTGCAGCAAAAGACGTACTTATGGCTTCATGGAGAGAAGGCACATCAAAGCAGTATCACACGTACCTTAGCAAATGGAATAAGTACTGTCGGGACAAAAACATTGATGTTTTTCAGCCCGGAGTAACAAATGGCATTGAATTTCTCGTTTTTCTTTACAAATCAGGCTTAGGATACAGCGCTATAAACACGGCGCGTTCTGCGCTCTCTTCCATACTTGTTTTGGAAGATGGAGTAAAGTTTGGGGAGCACCCGTTAGTAGCTCGTTGCATGAAAGGGATTTTTGAGTTAAAACCAGCTTTACCCAAATATTCTGAAATTTGGGACGTTAATATTGTGTTAGGTTATTTGAGGGCTGCTGCACCTTTGAAATCCTTATCTCTTAAGCAGCTTACTCTAAATTTGACCATGTTACTTTGTCTCACTACGGGACAGCGTGGACAGACTATACATAAGCTTGATGTCAACTACATCCAAGAAATGCATGACCGCTACAGAATAACTATTTGTGAGAAACTAAAACAGAGTAAGCCTGGACGACACCTAGCACCCATTGATTTACTCTCTTTCCAAAGTGACAAGAAACTTTGTGTGGTAGAATATCTTAAGGAATACTTGCAGCGTACGAAACAGTTGCGAGAGGACCACTCCCAGTTACTGATAAGTTATGTTAAACCTTTTAAACCTGTGTCCAAAGATACCATCTCCAGATGGGTTAAGCAAGTGTTAGAGTCAGCAGGGATCGACATTAACAAATACTCTGCTCATAGCAGCAGAGCTGCATCAACATCCAGTTGTAAGGCTAAAGGTCTAAGTTTAGCAGTGATTATGCAGAGTGCAGGGTGGTCTAATTCTAGTACATTTGCAAAGTTTTATGACAAGCCTGTTGACACTGCCTCAGTTAATTTTGGTTCAGTGCTGTTGAATCCAGACACCCTTTGATCTGTTTGAACTGTATCATTCTTTCTCGAGTTTGGGAATAAACATTATTTACTGTTATGATAGTTGTTCGTAATGCAGGACTTTGAAGTCTCATGTGACTCCGTAGTGAGGAAGACTGATGACAAGATAGAATTATCAGATTAAACGAGACTTACCTGTAAGTTGAAGTTTGATCAAGATTCTGTCTTGTCATCAGTCCGGAACGAAGGAGTCACATGCCCTCATGTACCCTCCCTCCCGTGTCCTTCGTTCCTTTTTTCTCCTGCACTACTCACGTTGAATACTGATCGGCAACGCGCATGCGCTTCTCATGTGACTCCTTCGTTCCGGACTGATGACAAGACAGAATCTTGATCAAACTTCAACTTACAGGTAAGTCTCGTTTAATCTGATAATTTATGTACACAGATTAAAACTTTAACTATCCGTTAAAAACTAAAACTACGTTAAAAATCTAATTACAATGCTATATATTAAGAGAAACCACTAAGAACTATTACGATAATGAAAAACAAACATTTTGCGCGGTGGCAAGAAGTCTGTATGTCTTCGGCTTTGTTGTTGTCTCGGTGGGCAGCTCATTAAAAATTTTCGCTCCGCTAAAAAGAAACGTGTTTTTCCAAAATTTGATTTCACCCTAGGTAGCAATAACATAATGCTCTGCCTTGTAAAATAGCTATGAATGTTCGAAAATCTGATGGAAAATGCCCAAAAAATAACTTGGAACTCATGAATTTAGACAGAGAAAAACAAACTTGGCTTTATGATAAGAGCGTCTCTTGGAACTTGGACTCGACCAACGTAAATGATGAATGATTCATTGCCTCAAAGGAGCGTGTGCAACATGTAATTATACGCGGGTTGTGACTTACATAACAAACCATGTTCGTCAAAGTAGCCTACGAGCTGCTTGTGAATTAGCCTTTCAAGGTCTTAACATACTTCAGGCAGTACTGATATGGGTGATAATTTTGGGGTCCTCCTTTGCCCCTGACTTGTGAAAAGGGTTAACTTCGCTTTTTTTCCATACCGCGGGGATCACGTTTTGTTGGATAGTAAGATTAAAGATGACAGATAACTGTGAAGTTGTTTTTAAGTGAACGAGAAGCATACCGTCGATACCAGTAGCCTACCTTGGTTTCAATTCTTTAAGCGTTTTTCCAACCTTTGAAAAGTTGACAGCTTGGAGTTTCAAACGGTTTGAGTTTTCCGGCTGAGGTAACTATTTATGAAAGGATTGCCATTACATCGATGGGAAAATGTTGCACTTATCTTTCACTTAATTCGCAGCCCGATTACTTTTTCGAGCAGCCAAGCAGTTGTTTCAAGTTTTTCCGGGTCCCACTGGGATCTTCTTAATCTCTCGAAACTGGTTTCGAAAATACCTCTGTTTCTCTCTTTTGAGCTTCATAGTCACAACATTACGTAGGCGCTTGAAGGAACTCCAATCAAGTTCATTGTTAGTCTTAATTCAGTAAAACTTGTGAAAGTAATCTCCTTCTTTCATTAATTTTTTTCACCTCTCTTGTCAACCATGGTACCTTTTGCCGCCTGACTCGCACGTGGATTTTTGGGGCGTTAGAATCAGCAACTTCAGCAAAAAGCTGTTTGAAAGAGTCCCAAACTAAGATTCCTCCACATATGAAAAAGAATTCACCAAGTACCATAGAACCTTGTTTAGATTTTCAACAAAAGCATCGCAATTAAAATGTTTAAGATTTAATTTCGGGTCTTAACTATCTCCGGAGTCTCAAATGATGAAGTTTTCGAACCGCAAAAATCACCGCAGAATGATCACTGAAACCAACTGGTATTCCTCTCGAGATGCAAAGGTCAGGTCGACTTGTGAAGAATAAATTGATCAGGGTCTTCGAATATTCAGTTACGCGAGTATAATTGTCAATAGTCTGCACAAGGCCAAACTCTTTAGTCTTGTTAATAAAATAAACGCTTTGTGGATGCGGGTTTATTCGATTGTTAAAGTGTACTTGTGAAATCTAAGACTAGTACGTAAAACAAGGATTAACAAAACAATAATTAACAGTGTACTTTGCGTACATTTTTGACGAAGCACAAGAGGAGACTTGGGGATGAAATCAGAAGGAGAGCTTTCAATCGAGAAAGAAGTTCTTCCTCTGAAAGGCGAGGGTGCTCTCACATTTGGCCTATACGGGGAAGATCTGCTCAACAGGGTAGAGTTTTTAGTATGTCTCCCCCAAAGCAGGTTCTTTAGTTTCCCTATTTAGTTTCTTGAACACGTTGTGTGTTTGCTTTTAGCCTGTATACAGCCACACACAGTGTACGATGTACACAGTCAATAGAAGATAAAGAGGAAGAGTTAATATCCCCGTCCATATAGACCTTATTCCTAAGGTAATCGCTCGCAAATTAGTTTTAGATCAGTCACGGCAAATCTCAGGAGAGTCTGAAAGTGGTCAATTAGGTAACGCAATAGCTTGGAAACTCAAACGTGCTCTCACGGTTACAAAACGAAGAACCCTGTCGAGCTAAAACGTTGTAAAGGTCTTATATCTGATAAAACTAAAACCTCCGAAGAAAAGGTAATTTTTTGAAAAAATTCACATTCATCTGACATCACGTTATTTGATACCACACAAACATTCCTGCACAACATGCGACTGACATAGCATAGACACAAAAGCGAATGGCACAAATCTGACAAATAGGAAAAAACAGCTGAAAATGTACTCTGTATGAGCGAAAACATAACAAGTGTAATACTCAAGATAGAGGTCACATAAATATGACAATTACGTTTATCTTCACTCTGATCAGAGCCACTGCTTTTGCAGTCAAACATGGAATCAGTTGTTGTTTCCAAGCGTTTGATCACGAAGTTCCTTGTCTTTATCAGCACCTTAAACTTTCGTCAATGTTCTTCTGTCGTCTGTAGTAACACTACGTTCACATTTTCTGTTCATTGGTAATTCATTTGTTAACATATTCGGCATATCTTTTGCCTAATTTTCTGCATGGACTTCGACATCGTGGAAAGAAGATTGAGCCTTTGTTACGTGTCTGCGGTATTGCTCATTGCACGTGACTGAGCTTTGAGGAGAAATACGAGGGTAAACCTACAATCTTGGACAAAATAAATGGAACATCTGGACCACCCCTCCCCCCATTTCAATGATGCCAAAATGGCGCGCTTTGCTCTTCGCGCGTCTTCATCATTGCTTAGGGGGAGAGGGGGGTTAATTGTTCCATTTTATACTGTCCAAGATTGTAGCTACCTCGTTGGGATGAAAATGAATTTATGCGGCTCCCAGAAAACGCGACTATGGTAGCGTGTGGGGCTAGTTCATTCAAACTTTTTTAACGATAAAGCCCGTCAATTTTATTTTGAGAGTACGTGAACATGTTTTCTTATTTATCTGCCCGCAATGTTTACATTTTCACTTTGACTTTTTTTGGTGAAGATGGTGTTACAAGACAGAAGTAAATCTGAGCGACTTCTAACATCTGTGGAATCACACCTCCCTTTTAGAGATGCAGTTATGGCCTTTAAGTGTATGACAGGTGTTTCACCTGAATATTTAAGTAATAAGTTTATCCCTAGGGGTAGTATTAGTGGGCGAGTGACCCGTAATTCACAAAAATTAAACATCCCACTGTGTAAATCAGTAACCGGCCAGAGGTCTTTTCAATATCGTGTTGTAAGTATTTGCAACGCTATTAGCCCTACATTGAAATTAAGTCAATGTGTAAGTAGTTTTAAACGCAATCTTAAGTTAGACCTTTTAAAAAAGTTTTTGTCTTAATTATGTTGATTTTTCTCCTCTTTATTCTATATTCTACATATTTATTTAATTTTTATTATATATATATGTCTGGATTTTTGAAAATGGTGCTAATGTCAACACAACCACCCCGACACTTTTCCAAGAAAATACACAGGATTTTTTATTCAATCAACCACAGACAGCCTGTCAACACACAGCCTACTCACCCACCTTGCTTGTGTCTGGCTGGCTGGCTTACAGCCCAAAAGCTAGCAGGGCACGACTGGCCCAGGCATTCCTGCATGGAAAATAAGCACTTTCAGTGAGCAAAAAGCCTCTCTCTGTGACCCTCCCCACCCCCCATGGGATAAATCCTGGGACGACCTCTTGGTATCAACTGGTAGCCAGTGACCTGGGCTGTCTCCAGCAACCCTCCTTGACGGATCCCTTCCTGGCTTTTCAAGCACCGCAGAGGCCTACCTGCCGGCTATCGCCGGCAGGCAGGCGAAAAACTTTTGGTCCAAACTCGATACCGTTTTGAAAAATCCAGACATATATATAACATAGTTTCTTAGAGTTTATTTTAGTTTTACTATTGTTACCTCTTTTAAATTGCATTGTCACTGAAAAGCCCCAATGGGGAGTTGTATATAAAGTATTGTAATTAAGCTGAAAGAATATGAGACAAGAACGTCTTGTTACAGAGGATTTGTAACGCTTAGGGGTGACAATGAATTCATGTGGTGCCCACACAACGCGACTCTTGTACCATTTTTGACGATTTGGACCATCAATTTAGTGTAGGAGTATTTTAATATGATTTCTTAGTTATTTACTTGTCATTGCGACTTTTTGTGGAGACGCGATATTAGACAGAAGTAAACATTCGCATGTTCTTATATTCATTATGTGCGTTAGCTTATTAATGCATAAACAAATAACTAAATCGTAAATCATAATTCGATAAACTGTCTGTTCCATGGCGGAAAAATATCCCACGCCTAATTACAATATTAAAAAAGATACCAATCAGAAAATCACACTGTAAACCATTCTATGCGCACTCACAAGTTTGAAAATATAAATTGGAAACATCACTTGTGATGAAAGTTTTATGACATTTTGTTCTTCAATTCCTTCAGGAGAGTTTTCATCTACGTTGAACATTTTACACACAAATACATGTTATTTGCCGCCTATCAGCCTCGGAAACACTCAAGCTTTAGTTTATTTGGGACCGACAACAATTCCGCTTCTAAATGCTCTGGGTATGATAAGTAGTAAATTAACTCCTGCACCATATTTACTTCCATCGTGAAAATTTATAAACTCGATTACAGCCAATCTCGTTTCCAGAGCCCTCGCTCGTCCCGTGACGACCACCGTAAAAGTGAAGGCTCTGAGCATGACAAGTGATTAGTTGAGCAGGCACTCCTGCTTTGAAAAAAGAGTTCTACCTGTCTTTTTACTTTGAGCTCAAAGGCACTTAATATCATCTATCTCTCGGTAAGTAAACACTGAACAATTCTGGTTTTTGTTTTAATCCAAACTTGCCATGTAGCTGTGGAAAGATTTTAGTTAAATGAATTTCAAAACAAATCTAAAACAAACTGAAAACTATCTAAATATATTCCTCAATTCAACTGTAGGTTAGTCGCGAGAAATGAAATACTTGAAATGAAACTTTTCAGTAAAATGCTCGAAGGACGCTTAGACCTGATCTACCTCGTACCCTGATAAATTGGCCGTGGAAAATTTGGGTTCAATTTTACAACTTATCGCAGCTTCACTATTCAAGTGGCTTTCCAGGCATCTTCCCGCTTTCTGCAAACTCTGAGAATCACGAGCGAGCCACTATTTTCGAGGTTAAAGAAGTTTTATAGGAAGCCTTATTTTAACCTCAACAGTATCAAACATCTGTAGAACTATTCCATAACAACGTCAAGTTTGTCTAGTACTCCTTTGGAGAGTTTCAGAACGCAGCCCTTGAATCTATTGTTATTGTCTTTGGACATCATTGTCACTGGTATAGTTGTTTTCTTGATCCACTTGTCCTCTGACGTGTCATAGCATTCAACACTGAATTCACCTCTGCCGCCCAGCACATAGAGTGTTCCCTTCAAACACACCATACTGCCATAGCTGTGTATAGCATTCAAACTTCCAATAAACTGCCATTCGTTGGTAGAAATATTGTGCATTTCGCATGTTTTCAACCACCGCGGAAATTCCTGCACCCCTCCGGCTAAGAAAATCTTTCCTTCAGTTGCCACACCAAATGCACACTCTCTCTCTTGTTGCATGTTTGCGATTTCCTCCCATTTATTTTCTACAGTGTCG
This sequence comes from Micromussa lordhowensis, assembly GCA_964020085.1. Lineage (NCBI taxonomy): Eukaryota > Metazoa > Cnidaria > Anthozoa > Scleractinia > Lobophylliidae > Micromussa > Micromussa lordhowensis. Next base: position 44,949,382 of record OZ026595.1, read on the forward strand.
AATCTCTCAGCCTTCGAACAGCTCTTCCTTCCCAGTCTCCCACCACAAACATACAGATGATTACCAGTTGCAACAACACAAGAATCTTCCCTGCAGCCCTCATGAGATGACAAAACCGTCTGCCATGAACTCCGCTCAACGTCGAATCTTTTAACAGTGGATTTTTTCATTGATGTATCGACCTCTATCGCATAGATTTCGCCTCTAACGACAGCCACCTCAGAAGACCTTGTGGTGTACAAGTCCAAAGTAGACCAGCCATTAAAAACAGGGTCATACCTCTCTGCCTTACCATCAGGTGGAAAGACGTACAACTCATCACGGTAGCTCAACAGTTTAGTTTCATACTTTCTCTCTGCCAGCCCGTCTGCTAAACGCTTCCACTCGTCTTTCTCGGGCAGATAGCAAAAAGTGTATTTCCCTCCACAGGCAACAATGGCGCGGCTTTCAAGCCCTTTTCTCGGCGAGTGCAGAAGATCTCCTTCACATGGAAAGCTAGTCAGCTTTACTGCATCTGAGATCAGCTTCAAACAACCGAAATTCTCTCGCACAAGTTCGTTTGTCACGACATCGAATAAAAAGTCACGCGGTAGGGAAGCGAGTCGCACGTGACCAAACAATTGTTCAAACGATGCTTTTCGCTCGCTTTTCTTTTGTTCGATCCACTTTAATACGATCTTAAACACGTCTGCTTCAACTGCAACTGAAATTTCGTCACTTGAAATCCATCTCTCGACTTCTTTAGCTTCCAAGTTTAAGAATTCATCCATTTCTGCCACAGATGCAAAGTTCGCGTGGATAAACTTTCTGGTGTTGGTGATCAGTTCGTCGCACTGGTACATCTCAGCAACATAAAATGTTGAAATGCAATTTGATTTGGACATCTCTCGTTCTAGAAATCTCGCGGAAAGTTTTTTCAAGCCCGGAACGAGAAGGTAGTTCGCTGCAGCGATAAGATCCTTGGAATTCTCTTGATTAACCTCGACACTTCCTGTGTAGATGAACTCCAGAACATCTTCCATTACAGCACCCGAGATCTCTTCAAACCGAACAATCCCTTCTCGATTCTCTTTCATGTCGCTCTGAAGAAGCTTGCAGAAGAACGGACTTGCTGCAGAAAGCACATTTCTTTGAGCTTTGAATTCTTTGTCATCTTTCGCCACCAAAGTTACGTCGCATAAATGATCTTGCCTTCGCAACATGTTAAGCCACACAGAATGCTTCTTGTTCCGCATCCGAGATTGGTTGTAGATCTTCCATATTCTAGATAATAAACTTATTTCTGTGAAGTACAGATTACTTTTGAAGCGTTTAGACGTCCTCAAATAGCTCTAAGAAATCACGACTGGGTACAGATCCCACAACTGAAATCGAAAGCGAACCTTTCGCGAACCTTCTCCGAGATGACGCCGTGATAACTGGACCAGACTCGAAAGGAATGGACTGGACTATTAAAACATGGACTTGTAAAACGTGTGCTAGTAGAAATCGTGAACTTGTAAAACGAAGACTTGTAGATAGATAGATAGAAACTTTATTTACGTGTCTGGAGGAAGCTAGCCGAGGGACAGGCCCTCTACTAATAGGGGACACCTAAAATGCTAAAATTATAATACTATAATACTCAATGTTATAATGCTAAAACTAGATACAAAAATGCTAAAATTTTTCCAATGAAAAAATCAACTGTCACACAGAGGACATCCTTTGCATCCATCGTCAATAAGAGATGTTAGATCCTTGTTACGCATTCGGTTTCTAAACTCACTTAATGATTTACACGTTTTGTCATTTTTGTCCAGCTTACTCCATAAAATGGGACCTAAGTATCGAAGGGAATGCTTACCAAATGAAACTGTGTTAAACCTGGGTAAAAGAAAGTCCGAATTTCTAAAACTGTAGCATGAATCACGAGGTTTAAAAATGTTGTTGATGGTTTCGGAACTTGTATAAAGCAGACTTGAAAAACGCGGACTAGTAAAATCGAGCAATTGTACAACGTGGTCAAGTAAAAATTGCGAACTTGTAAAACGAGTCCTTTTATAACGAAGACTTCAAAAACGTGGACTATTAAAACGAGGATTAGTAAAGCGTACTAGTGCGTAAAATAAGGACTGGTGAAAATCGCGGACTTGTAACGCGCAATAAAATGTTTGTCTTTTTAGAATGGATTATCTCTCATCCAAAGAACTTCAAATGATAATCATTGGAATTGAAAATACTAAAAGAAACAGAATCATATATTTAAATACTAAGAGCCACTAAGTAACATTAGATTGTTTCATTGTTAAGGTAGGCTGGTCGTAGGCTTAGTTCAAACGATTCTCTAAGTTGTATGGTTTATAATGCATAGATCATTGGATAATGCAATTCGAGAGTTTTCATTGGCTTAGCCATCATAGGCTATGAGCCATTATACCATGCTCTACGAATATGGTAAGCGTACGCGTGATTTTTTTTAGGCGTCTTTATTTTTTTTAAGTTAAGTTTGCTATATTTTTGGGGCGTTTTTAATAAAACAATTATTCCACTCGCCCTTATTGGATATGACATTATTATAGCATATCCAACGCGCGCTTGGAGTCAATCAAGTGCTCCCAAATTAAAGGCTGTTTGGTATACAACAAAGGGTGGGTGTATAATTCGACCAATCGATAGCTTTGACGGCCTTTTACCGGCAGGAGCCTTGACAAAAATCAAATGCGAGGCATCACGCTCACAAGTGGTTTTTCTTCCGCGAATTATTTCTGTCTTAATTACTTGTATATTTACATAACTTTTATTGCTTGAACGACCTTGAACTGCTGGAAATTACTCAATTTGTTTACTAAATGACTTGTTTTACTAGCCATGTTATTAAGTCATGCCGATATCCCGAGATAATTTGGTTTTATCATCTGGGTTGATAATGTGAATTGGCCACCGTTAAGTGATTCGGAAGCTGACGTTTCGAGCGTTAGCCCTTCGTCGGAGCGATTCGAAGGGCTAACGCTCGAAACGTCAGCTTCCGAATCTCTTAACGGTGGACAATTCACATTATCAACCCAGATGATAAAACCAAATTATCTTGTAATACTCCCACCGACACAGCACCACAGTTTCTTTAGAAACTTGCCCCCTTTATGGATATCCCGAGTTCGCTTAAAAAGCGTTTCGATTTTCTTGCTTGACTATTCCTTAACAACATCAAGTTTGTCTAGTACTCCTTTGGATAATTTCAGAACACAGCCGTTAAACATGTCTATCCAAAGTTTGTCTCTGTAGAGCATTGTTGCTGGTTTTGTTGTCTTCTTAATCCACTTGTCGTCTGTAGGGTAATAGCATTCAACACTAAGCATACGGGAACATAAGCCGCCCAGCACATGGAGTGTTCCCTTCAGACACAATTCAACATGCTGCCACATGCGCGAGGAACATTCATTTGTTGAAGTATTGTACATCTCGCATGTTTTCAACCACGATTTCGAATCCTGCTCCCCTCCAGCCACAAAAATCTTCCGTTGAAATGCAACACGAATTGTTCCACGTCTTTCTTGTTGCATGTTTGCGATTTCGTCCCATTTGCTTAATATAGCGTCAAATCTGTCAGGTTTTATGACGGCTTCATCTTCCAGGCTCCCGCCACAAACATACAGATGATCGCCGGCCACAACAACACAAGACTGTAGTCTGCAGCCTTCATGAGATGAGAGAACCGTCTGCCATGAACACCGCTCAACATTTGTATCTTTTGATGGCAGATTTTTTCGACGATTTTATGACCTCTATCGCGTAGATTTCCCCTCTAACGGCAGCCATCTTTGTAGACATCGCTGTGATGAAAAAGTCAAATAAAGACCAGCCATAAAAAACGGGATCACACCGCTCTGCCTTACAAGACATGATCAGGTAGTTTATCATCTGGGTTAAGTTTCCAAACTCTGACAGCCCGTCTGCAAAACGCTTCCATTCTTCTTTCTGTGGGAAATAACAGAAAGTGTATTTCCCTTCATGAGCTACAATGGCGCGGATTTTCAAGCCCTTTTCTCGGAGAATGCGGAAGATATTCTACACTTAAAGCCAGCCCGGCTTAACTGACAACCAAAATGTTCTTGCGCGAGTTCGTTTGTCACGACATCGATCAAAAAGTCACGCGATAGGGAAGCTAGTCGCACGTGATGAAACAATTGTTCAAACATATGCTTTTCGCTCGCTTTTGTCTTGTCCGATCTTTTGGCTAGTTTACTATGACCGCGGTTTGCAAAATGCAGTTAGTATGCATGCATTGCAGACACGTTTGAGCTCATATGACCAAGACAGGGCAACCAAGGGGACTAGCCCACGGGGACGAATTGACGAGCAGAACTGTCCTCCCGCACGTTTTCCGTGCGTTCCGCGATCCGCAAACCCCTGCTTTCCCCTCGGGTTCCCGGGGAGTTTCTTCCATGGGTACGGTGATGGGGGAAGCAGAAGCTTTCTTTTTTATCAAATTTGTGTGCAATTTCACCGCGAGAGCGCGGCTCTCTACGCCTAGGACTGGCACTAGTTACACAAGGACTGACAATATATCATGTGGACAAATCTCGTATTTCCCGCTAAAGACAACTAAACACAACTAGCTATAGCTTTATTAAAATTAGGATTGTTTCGTTGAGACTCTGTCTTGATAATGACTTAGACAACATTGTTTTTTGGCCACTTTTCCTGAACTAATGTTGTATCGGGCCATCCGCCGTTTTGAGTGTGAAATGAGGACGAACGAATCCTGGCATCCGAGAACTGAAAATGCCCTTGTGTTTGTACAGTCCATACGGCTTCACGTGAGTTCCATACAAACAAAACAAATGCAAAGTTGTACATAAGAAAGCGTCAAAGGATGCTGTTTGTTAAGGTATCATGGTAGGTGGATTGACAGTGTTTGGAAATCGTGCCCTTACGCTGACGCTTTCAAAGAAAACCCCATCAACCTATACATTTTCTGAAAGCTAAATAGTTATAGAATACAATCATATCTTTAAAAATTTCTAAAAAGACAATGACGAAGTGATATTAAAAGAAATCCCCAGAAACACTGCTTCGCTTAAATTGGTTCGCTTCCGCGCGTAAATTATCGCATTGGCGAGATTTACATCGGAAATGTTTTCTCACACATCAACCTCAAAAAGGGTGTCTGCGATTTTCCAGATGTGGTTTGGTTTTTTTTTTACAACCTCCTAAAGTTTGATATTGTCAATGCGGACGTTCCTTTCTACAAAAGAGGCCATAACTTGGAAACGGAAGCGAAATTTAATAAAGCCCGACACCCTTTTTCGAACGAATTATCCCAGAACGTGGCTGCCAATTTTCAGCTAATTCCGTCGGAAAACGCGCATAAACGAACTAAAAATGTTCACCCTTATATGCAGTTTTACTTTATCGAGAAAAAGGCTAAAAACGTTTCGTGCGATTTCTATGATGAGGTGTTAAAAATCACCGCATGTAAGAAGATTTGATGAGGCATTGACAGATGTCGGCACGGATCAGTTTGCAGTATAATGAAAATTACACCGCAATTCGCATTACACGTGACAACCGGCGGTGAATTTTAATTGGCGATGACAGGAACTTGTCATCGCGCCGTCAGGGGTTAATGAGATTCAAAAATAGTTTCTTTCCGTATCTCAAAAAGAAAAAAAAGCTTTTTTGCTCATTTTTTTTGCAAAATATTTATCACAGTCTTTTCAATTCGAACGGCAAAAAAAATTAAAATCTATTTTTTCGTCAAAATCCACCTACCATGATACCTTAAAGTGCCACTATGATCAAATTTTTACCCCTTGATTTTTTTAGGTTAATCACATAGAATTCTACGAAAGATTAAAAACGCCATTTTTACCGTTTACAAATATCTGCATTGGTTCAGGAAATATTTAAGTTTGAAAAATGAGTAAAATATGCAAATGAGATTACTGATGACGTCATACACTCAACCAAATATTACATGAAGTATATAAATAGCGCTATCTCGGTCAATTTGCAGCAGAAACTTGGTAGCCTAATAGTTCTAAATGCAACACATCTACATCTATAACAATTTCCGTTCCCATGGCAACCCACTCTTTTCCAGTCCCCTCTAGCCTGATATCAATATTTAGTGATTTTAAGCTTGGAAAACATTAAACAAGGCCATGAACTCAACCTAATGTATTTATATGCTTGCTGGATTATGCAGATGAGGCACCATTGGCAAATATCAATATAGAACCCTAAAAGTGGTCAGAAAACCCTTTAATATTGTGGAGGTCTGGAACCTAGTCTGTTGCTATGGTAACAAAAATTGTTAAGCTCATATTGCGAAGCACCACAAGTAGAATCTTACTGTAAAAATTCAAACATTTATCATACAAATTGACTGAGATATCCTTGTTTATCATATTTCATCAAAATGCGGTTGAGTCTATGACGTCATCACTTGGTTAATTTGCATATTTTAAAAACTTGAATATCTCTGGAACGAAAAGAGATATTTGAAAACAGTAAACAACAGTTTTACTCTTGTGAAGACTACTTGTTTATGTCTTAAAATGGTTCAGATTTGAAGGATGCGATTTTCGTCATAGTGGCACTTTAAATATTCGCCGCATACTTGTTTACTGATTGGTTTAATCTCATTTTGAATATTCATGATCTGAGATGTTTGTTTGTCATCAGTTTAAGATGTTTGCCGTCGGAGAAAGATGTGTACTTGCAAGTTCCTTCTACACGAGAAGCAAATTATCACTTTGAAGAAAAAATGGCGTCGACGTCTGAGGAACAGAAGTCGGTTGACACCCATTTCTGCCAAGGGTTAGTATCAATTTTTCTGCATTCTCCCTCGCAAGTGGACGTATACAAAACATGGATCCGGTCCATGGACCACTATGAACCAACCCATGGACCACCCCTAATTTTCAAAAGGAAACTGCCCCTGTTTATATGAAAATTTACCGGAGGTCAGGGTTTGAAAAACATTATTGCTTACGTCCTTGAGGGTTTGTCTCGTATTAGCGGGTTGCTTTGGGATCGCACTCCCACAAATGGGAAGACCACAAACTCGTTTTGAGATACAGAAGATCTAGGGCATTTTTACCCCCAGTATTTTCATTCTATTTTTATTGCTCGTACCCACGAAGTACGCCTGTATTGCAAGCTATGTACAGTCGTACTACCCCGTGTAAAACGAAGTCCTTTTATTTATCGATCCCAGAGCAACCCGCTAATACAAGACAAACCCTCAAGGACGTAATAAAGCAATAGATACGAGTCTGTGTTTTTCACACCCTGACCTCCGGTAAATTTTCATATTAACATGGGCGATTTCCGTTTTAAGAGTGGTCCATGGTGGACCATGGTGGTCCAAGGACCGAGTCCCTGGGGTGGTCCATGCACCCCGGTCCATGTTTTGTATACGTCCCCCCAGGCGTCGTTCCAGGCTGCCTTCCTTTTTTAGCCGGCGGGGCCTTGGCGCGAGGAAAAATTTTGCGAATAGTTAAGGGGGCTCTGACATGTACAGAAGTTTTTCAAACTTTACCAAACGTGACATCTTATCCTGCTAATCAAAAATAGGTTTCACGGTGACGGTTATGATGACGGTCATTTCTCGGCGACTGCGGAAGATTTTCTTCACTTGAAAACGCCGTCAGTTTTAAAGCATCTGAAGCCAACCTTAAACAACTAAAAGTTTTTTGCACGAGTTCGTTTCTCACGACATCCAATAAAAAGTCACGCGATAGGAAAGCCAGTCGCACGTGACGAAACAATAGTTCAAACGATGCTTTACGCTCGCTTTTCTTTTGTTCGATCCACTTTAACACGATCTTAAACACATCTGCTTCAACTGCAACTGAAATTTCGTCACTTGAAATCCACCTCTCGACTTCTTTAGCTTCCAAGTTTCTGGTGTTGGTGATCAGTTCGTCGCACTGGTACATCTCAGCAAAATAAAATGTTGAAATGCAATTTGATTTGGACATCTCTCGTTCTAGAAATCTCGCGGAAAGTTTTTTCAAGCCCGGAACGAGAAGATAGTTCGCTGCAGCGATAAGATTCTTGGAATTCTCTTGATTAACCTCGACACTTCCTGTGTAGATGAACTCCAGAACATCTTCCATTACAGCACCCGAGATCTCTTCAAACCGAACAATCCCTTCTCGATTCTCTTTCATGTCGCTCTGAAGAAGCTTGCAGAAGAACGGGCTTGCTGCGGAAAGCACATTTCTGTGAGCTTTGAATTCTTTGTCATCTTTCGCCACCAAAGTTACGTCGCATAAATGATCTTGCCTTCGCAACATGTTAAGCCGCTTCACTAATTCCACACAGAATGCTGCTTTTTCCGCATCCGAGATTGGTTGTAGATCTTCCATATTTCAAATATAAACTTATTTCTGTGAAATGCAGATTCCTTTGGAACCGTTTCGATGTCTTCAAAAAGCTCTAAGTACAGATCGCAAAATGAAATCGAAAGCAAAACTTTCGCAAACCTTCACTAACACTGGAAGCGAGATGACGTCATCGCATGATGACTGAAGAGATTGGATCGGACTGGACTTGAAAGGTATGGACTGGACTAGGAAAACATGGACTTGTAGAAACGTGGGCTAGTGAAAATCGCGAACTTGTAAAACTTGTGAAATACTTGTAAAATACTTGAAAAACGCGCACTAGTAAAATCGACGAATTGAAAACCGTGGACATGTTGTAAAAATTGCGAATTTGTAAAACGAGTCCTTTTAAAATGAAGACTTGCAAAACGCGGCCTATTAAAACGAGGGCTAGTGGAGTAGAGGAAAACTTTATTTAAACAGGGTAACCCATTCAGCTGAAAGGCTGGTATCCATAGGGGCACTGAATAAATAACACCAGGTTAAAAATACAATTTATACACACAGATTAAAACTTTAAACTATCCGTTAAAAACTAAAACTACGTTAAAAATCTAATTACAATGCTATATATTAAGAGAAACCACTAAGAACTATTACGATAATAAAAAAAACATTTTGCGCGGTGGCAAGAAGTCTGTATGTCTTCGGCTTTCGTTTTTTCGGTGGGCAGCTCATTAAAAATTTTCGCTCCGCTAAAAAGAAACGTGTTTTTCCAAAATTTGATTTCACCCTAGGTAACAATAACCTAATGCTCTGCCTTGTAAAATAGCTATGAATGTTCGAAAATTTGATAAAAATGCAAAAAAAAATAACATGGAACTAATGAATTTAGACAGAGAAAAACAAACTTGGCCTTATGACAAGAGCGTCTCTTGGAAAGACTCGACCAACGTAAATGATAACTGATTCATTGCCTCAGAGAAGCGTGTGCAACAACTAATGATACGCAGATTGTGACTTACATAGCAAACCATGTTCGTCAAAGTAACCTGCGAGCTGCTTGTGAATTAGCCTTTCAAGGTCTTAACATACTTCAGGCAGTACAGATATGGGGTGATAATTTTGGGGTCATCCTTTGCCCCTGACTTGTGAAAAAGGGTTAACTTCGCTTTTTTTCCATACCGCGGGGATCACATTTTGTTGGATAGTAAGATTAAAGATAACAGATAACGGTGAAGTTGTTTTTAAGTGAACGAGATGGCATACCGTCAATACCCGTAGCCTACATTGGTTTCTTTAAGCGTCTTTCCAACCTTTGAAAAGTTGACACCTTGGAGTTTCAAACGGTTTGAGTTTTCCGGCTGAGGTAACTATTTATGAAAGGATTGCCTTTACATCGATTGGAAAATGTTGCACTTATCTTTCACTTAGTTCGCAGCCCCATTACGTTTTCGAGCCGCCAAGCAGTTGTTTCAAGTTTTTCCGGGTCCCACTGGGATCTTCTTAATCTCTCGAAACTGGTCTCGAAAATTCCGCTGTTTCTCTCTTTTGAGCTTCATAGTCACAACATTACGTAGGCGCTTGAAGGAACTCCAAACAAGTTCATTGTTAGTCTTAATTCAGTGAGAGTTTGTGAAAGTAATCTCCTTCTTTGATTATTTTTTTTCACCTCTCTTGTCAAACATGGTACCTTTTGCCGCCTGACTCGCACGTGGATTTTTGGGGCGTTAGAATCAGCAACTTCAGCAAAAAGCTGTTTAAAAGAGTCCCAAACTAAGATTCCTCCACATCTGAAAAAGAATTCACCAAGTACCATAGAACCTTGTTTAGATTTTCAAAGCATCGCGATTAAAATGTTTAAGATTTCAGTCGGGTCTCAACTATCTCCGGGGTCTCAAGCGATGAAGTTTTCGAACCACGACAATCGCAGAATGATCACTGAAACCAACTGGTACGTACTCCTCCCGAGATGTAAAGGTCAGGTCGACTTGTGAAGAATAAATTGATCAGGGTCTTCGAATATTCAGTTACGCGAGTATAATTGTCAATAGTCTGCACAAGGCCAAACTCTTTAGTCTTGTTAATAAAATAAACGCTTTGTGGATGCGGGTTTATTCAATTGTTTAAGTGTACTTGTGAAATCTAGGACTAGTACGTAAAACAAGGATTAACAAAACAATAATTAACAGTGTACTTTGCGTACAGTTTTGACGAGGCACAAGAGGAGACTTGGGGATGAACGTTCAATCGAGAAAGAAGTTCTTCCTCTGAAAGGCTAGGGTGCCCTCATATTTGGCCTATACGGGGAAGATCTGCTCAACAGGGTAGAGTTTTTAGTATGTCTCCCCCAAAGCAGGTTTTTCAGTTTCCTATTTAGTTTCTTGAACACGTTATGTGTTTGCTTTTAGCCTGTGTACGGCCACACACTCCCCTCAGAGTGAGCCGATGTACACATTCAATAGAAGATAAAGAGGAAGAGTTAATATCCCCGTCCATATAGGCCTTATTCCTAAGGTAATCGCTCGCAAATTAGTTTTAGATCAGTCACGGCAAATCCCAGGAGAGTCTGAAAGTAGTCAATTCGGTAACGCAAAAGCTTGGAAACTCAAACGTGCTCTGTTACAAAACGAAGAACCCTGTCGAGCTAAAACGTTGTGAAACGTCAAGTTCCTAAAGGGTCTTATATCTGATAAAACTAAAACCTCCGAAGAAAAGGTAATTTTTTGAAAAAATTCACATTCATCTGACATCACGTTATTTGATACCACACAAACATTCCTGCACAACATGCGAACATAACATACACACAAAAGCGAATGGCACAAATCTGACAAATAGGAAAAAACAGCTGAAAATGTACTCTGTATGAGCGAAAACATAACAAGTGTAATACTCAAGATAGAGGTCACATAAATATGACAATTACGTTTATCTTCACTCTGATCAGAGTCACTGCTTTTGCAGTCAAACATGGAATCAGTTGTTGTTTCCTAGCGTTTGATCACGAAGTACCTTGTCTTTATCAGCACCTAAAACTTTCGTCAATGTTCTTCTGTCGTCTGTAGTAACACTACGTTCACATTTTCTGTTCCGATTGGTAATTCATTTGTTAACATATTCGGCATATCTTTTCCCTAATTTTCTGCATGGACTTCCACATCGTGGAAAGAAGGTCGAGCCTTTCTTACGTGTCTGCAGTATTGCTCATTGCACGTGACTGACCTGGCTACCTCGTTGGGATGGAAATGAATTTATGCGGCTCCCACAAAACGCGACTATGGTAGCGTTTGGGGCTAAGGCATTCAAACATTTTTAACGATAAAGCCCGTCAATTTTATTTTGAGAGTACGTGAACATGTTTTCTTATTTATCTGCCCGCAATGTTTACATTTTCACTTTGACTTTTTTTGGTGAAGATGGTGTTACAAGACAGAAGTAAACCTGAGCGACTTCTAATATCTGAGGAATCACACCTCTATTTTAGAGGTGCAGTTATGGCCTTTAAGTGTATGACAGGTGTTTCACCTGAATATTTAAGTAATAAGTTTATCCCTAGGGGTAGTATTAGTGGGCGAGTGACCCGTAGTTCACAAAAATTAAAGATAAAACATCCTACTGTGTAAATCAGTAACCGGCCAGAGGTCTTTTCAATATCGTGTTGTAAGTATTTGCAACGCTATTAGCCCTACATTGAAATTAAGTCAATGTGTAAGTAGTTTTAAACGCAATCTTAAGTTAGCTAATGTCAACACAACAACCCCGACACTTTTCCAAGAAAATACACAGGATTTTTTCTTCAATCAACCACAGACAGCCTGTCAACACACAGCCTACTCACCCACCTTGCTTGTGTCTGGCTGGCTGGCTTACAGCCCAAAAGCTAGCAGGGCACGACTGGCCCAGGCATTCCTGCATGGAAAATAAGCACTTTCAGTGAGCAAAAAGCCTCTCTCTGTGACCCTCCCCACCCCCCAGGGGATAAATCCTGGGACCCCCTTGGTATCAACTGGTAGCCAGTGACCTGGGCTGCCTCCAGAAACCCTTCTTGACTGATTTCCCCCCCCCCCCCCCACCCCCTAGCTTTTCAAGCACCGCAGAGGCCTACCTGCCGGCTATCGCCGGCAGGCAGGCGAAAAACTTTTGGTCCAAACTCGATACCGTTTTGAAAAATCCAGACATATATTGGCTGGGAATGCCAGGGAAATCCCTCCAGCTTGCACCTGCCACCTCAAAGTGTTCCCCACGACTGGTTTGTGGCTACAGCAGCGAAACTGGAGGGCCTCCCAAAACGTTCTGCCCCAATAATAATATGTCTGGATTTTTGAAAATGGTGCTAATGTCAACACAACAACCCCGACCATTTTCCAAGAAAATACCCAGGATTTTTTCTTCAATCAACCACAGACAGCCTGTCAACACACAGCCTACTCTCACCCACCTTGCTTGTTTCTGGCTGGCTGGCTTACAGCCCATAAGCTAGCAGGGCACGACTGGCCCAGGCATTCCTGCATGGAAAATAAGCACTTTCAGTGAGCAAAAAGCCTCTCTCTGTGACCCTCCCCACCCCCCAGGGGATAAATCCTGGGACCCTCCTTGGTATCAACTGGTAGCCAGTGACCTGGGCTGTCTCCAGCAACCCTTCTTGACGGATCCCCCCCTGGCTTTTCAAGCACCGCAGAGGCCTACCTGCCGGCTATCGCCGGCAGGCAGGCGAAAAACTTTTGGTCCAAACTTGATACCGTTTTGAAAAATCCAGACATATATATAACATAGTTTTTTAGAGTTTATTTTAGTTTTACTATTGTTACCTCTTTTAAATTGCATACTGCCCCAATGGGGAGTTGTATATAAAGTATTGTAATTAAGCTTAAAGAATATGAGACAAGAACGTCTTGTTACAGAGGATTTGTAACGCTTAGGGGTGACAATGAATTCATGTGGTGCCCACACAACGCGTCTCTTGTACCGTTTTTGACCATTTGAACCATCAATTTAGTATGGGAGTATTTTAATATGGTTTCTTAGTTATTTACTTTTCATCGCGACATTTTTGTGGAGACGTGACATTAGACAGAAGTAAACATTCACATGTTCTTATATTCATTATGTGCGTTAGCTTAATGCATAAACAAATAACTAAATCGTAAATCATAATTCGATAAACTTTCTGTTCCATGGCGGAAAAAAATATCGCACGCCTAATTACAATATTAAAAAACAGACCAATCAGATAATCACACTGTTAACCATTCTATGCGCACTCACAAGTTTGAAAATATACATTGGAAACATCACTTGTGATGAAAGTTTTATGACATTTTGTTCTTCAATTCCTTCCGGAGAGTTTTCGTCTACGTTCAACAATTTACACACAAATACATGTTATTTGCCGCCCATCAGCCTCAGAAACAGTCAACCTTTAGTTTATTTGGTACGGACAACGATTCCGCTTCTAAATGCCCTGGGTATGATAAGTAGTAAATTAACTCCTGCACCATATTTACTTTCATCGTGAAACTTTATAAACTCGATTACAGTCAATCTTGTTTCCAGAGCCCTCGCTCGTCCTGTGGCGGCGACCGTAAAAGTGAAGGCTCTGAGCATGACAAAGTGGTTAGTTGAGCAAGCACTCTTGCTTTGAAAAAAAGAGTTCTACCTGTCTTCTTACTTTGAGCTCAAAGGCACTTAATATCATCGATCTCTCGGTAAGTAAACACTGAACATTTTAATCCAAACTTGCCATGTAGCTGTGGAAAGATTTTAGTTAAATGAATTTCAAAACAAATCTAAAACAAACTGAAAACTATCTAAATATATTCCTCAATTCAACTGTAGGTTAGTCGCGAGAAATGAAATTCTTGAAATGAAACTTTTCAGAAAAATGCTTGAAGGACGCTTAGACCTGATCTAACCTCGTATCCTGTTTAATTGGCCGTGGGAGATCTGGGTTCAATTTTACAACTTATCGCAGCTTCATTATTCAAGTGGCTTTCCACGCATCTTCCCGCTTTCTGCAAGCTCTGAGAATCACGAGCGAGCCACTATTTTCGAGGTTAGAGAAGTTTTATAGGAAGCCTTATTTTAACCACAACAGCATCAAACATCTGCAGAACTATTTCATAACAACGTCAAGTTTGTCTAGTACTCCTTTGGAGAGTTTCAGAACGCAGCCCTTAAATAATATACTGAAATTGTCTTTGGAGATCATTTTCACTGGTATGGTTGTCTTCTTGATCCACTTGTCCTCTGACGGGTCATAGCATTCAACATTCCACTGACCGGCATTTCTGCCACCCAGCACATAGAGTGTTCCCTTCAAACACACCATACTGCCATAGCTGTGTAAAGCATTCAAACTTCCAATAAACTGCCATTCCTTGGTAGAAATATTGTGCATTTCGCATGTTTTCAACCACGAAATTCCCTGCATCCCTCCGGCTAAGAAAATCTTTCCTTCAGTTGCCACACCAAATGCACACTCTCTCTCTTCTTGCATGTTTGCGATTTCCTCCCATTTGTTTTCTACAGTGTCGAATCTCTCAGCTTTCGCAACGACGTTATCCTCTAGCCTCCCGCCACAAACATACAGATGATCGCCAGTCGCAACAACACAAGAATCTTCCCTGCAGCCCTCATGAGATGACAAAACCGTCTGCCATGAACACCGCTCAACGTCGAATCTTTTAACTGTGGATTTTTTCATTGATGTGTTGACCTCTATCGCATAGATTTCGCCTCTAACGACAGCCACCTTAGTACACTATGATGTGGTGTACAAGTCCAAAGTACACCAGCCATTAACAACGGGATCATATCTCTCTCCCTTACCATCAAGTGGAAAGGCGTACAACTGATCACGGTAGCTCAACATCTTAGTTCCATAGTTTTTCTCTGACAGCCCGTCTGCTAAACGCTTCCACTCGTCTTTCTCTGGCAGATAGCAAAAAGTGTATTTCCCTCCACAGGTAACAATAGCGCGGGTTTCAAGCCCTTTTCTCGGCGACGGCGAAACATTTTCTTCACTTGAAAACCCAGTCTGCTTAATAGCTTTGGAGATCAACTTTAAACAATCAGAGTTCTCTTCCACTAGTTCGTTTGTCACGATATCCAATAAAAAGTCACGCGATACGAAAGCCAGTCGCACGTGACGAAACAATTGTTCAAACGATGCTTTTCGCTCGCTTTTCTTTTGTTCGATCCACTTTAATACGATCTTAAACACATCTGCTTCAACTGCAACTGAAATTTCGTCACTTGAAATCCATCTCTCCACTTCTTTAGCTTCCAAGTTTAAGAATTCATCCATTTCTGCCACAGATGCGAAGTTCGCGTGGATGAACTTTCTGGTGTTGGTGATCAGTTCGTCGCACTGGTACATCTCAGCAAAATAAAATGTTGAAATGCAATTTGACTCAGACATCTGTCGTTCTATGAATCGCCCGGAAACTGTTTTCAAACCCGGAATGAGAAAATAGTTTGCTGCAGAGATAAGATCTTCGGAATTCTCTTGAGTTACCTCGACACTTCCAGTGTAGAAGAACTCCAAAACATCTTCCATTACAGCACCCGAGATCTCTTCAAACTGAACAATCCCTTCTCGACTCTCTTTCATGTCGCTCTGAAGAAGCTTGCAGAAGAACGGGCTTGCGGCGGAAAGCACATTCCGATGAGCTTTGAATTCTTTGTCATCTTGCGTCATCAAAGTTATGTCGCATAAATGATCTTGTGTTCGCAACATGTTAAGTCGCCTCGCCAATTGCACACAGAATGCTGCTTGTTCCGCATCCGAGATTGGTTGTAGATCTTCCATATTCCAAAAATAAACTATTTCTGCGAAATACAGATTCCTTTGGAACCGTTTCGATGTCCTGAAAAAGTTCTAAGTACAGATCGCAAAACGAAAAATCGAAAGCAAAACGTTCGCGAACCTTCACGAACACTGGAAGCGAGATGACGTCATCGCATGATGACTGAACAGATTGGATTGGACTGGACTTGAAAGGTATGGACTGGACTAGGAAAACAAGGACTTGTAAAAACGTGGGCTAGTGAAAATCGCGAACTTGTAAAACGAAGACTTGTAAAATACTTGAAAAACGCGTACTAGTAAAGTCGAGGAATTGAAAAACGTGGACATGTTGTAAAAATTCCGAACTTGTAAAACGAGTCCTTTTAAAATGAAGACTTACAAAACGCGGCCTATTAAAACGAGGGCTAGTGGAATAGAGTAAAAATTTATTTAAACAGGGTAACCCATTCAGCTGAAAGGCTGGTATCCATAGGGGCACTGTATAAATAACACCAGGTTAAAAATACAATTTATGTACACAGATTAAAACTTTAAACTATCCGTTAAAAACTAAAACTACGTTAAAAATCTAATTACAATGCTATATATATTATATTTAATATTACAATGCTATATATTAAGAGAAACCACTAAAAACTATTACGATAATAAAAAACAAACATTTTGCGCGGTGGCAAGAAGTCTGTATGTCTTCGGCTTTCGTTGTCTCGGTGGGCAGCTCATTAACAATTTTCGCTCCGCTAAAAAGAAATGTGTTTTTCCGAAATTTGATTTCACCCTAAGTAACAATAACCTAATGCTCTGCCTTGTAAAATAGCTATGAATGTTCGAAAATCTGATGAAAAATGCAAAAAAAATAATAACTTGGAACTAATGAATTTAGACAGAGAAAAACAAACTTGGCCTTATGATAAGAGCGTCTCTTGGAAAGACTCGACCAAAGTAAATGATAACTGATTCATTGCCTCAGAGGAGCGTGTGCAACATGTAATTATACGCGGATTGTGACTTACATAACAGACCATGTTTGTCAAAGTAACCTGCGAGCTGCTTGTGAATTAGCCTTTCAAGGTCTTAACATACTTCAGGCAGTAGCGATATGGGGTGATAATTTTGAGGTCATCCTTTACCCCTGACTTGTGAAAAAGGGTTAACTTCGCTTTTTTTCCATACCGCGGGGATCACATTTTGTTAGATAGTAAGATTACAGATGACAGATAACGGTGAAGCCAATTCATCGGCAGTGATTTTAAGTAAACGAGATGACATACCGTCAATACCAGTAGCCTTCCTTGGTTTCAATTCTTAAAGCCTCTTTCCAACCTATGAAAAGGTGACAGCTTGGAGTTTAAAATGGTTAGAGTTTTCCAGCTGCGGTAACCATTTATGAAAGGATTGCCATTACATCGATTGGTCGACCTTCGACCAATCGATGTAAACAGACCAGGAACATTCGCATCGGAAAGCAAGGTAATGTGTATATTTTGATGTTTAATGTTTCGCAATTCCCGACATCAATCAGTGTGTCAACAATTATTTTGAGACTGAGAAAAGTTGAATTTATTAAATGAATTAATCTCATAAACGTTTTGTTTATTGGGTTTGTCAAATTCGAGATAAAGCAAAGGTTTTCGGCTTACCAAGACCAACTCAGTTGTGTTTGGCTTAGTCTCGCTCGACTGTCGACTGCTCGAGTATTTTTTCTGAGCCATTTTCTAAAAGAGAAACGGCTTTATCTTTCTTCTTCCTGCTAGACTTTGCTTCTCGTACCTGTTCAATGCCTCTACAATACTTCTTTGTACATATCGTTTGCTCAATCATGTAAAATATTATCTAAATTCTCAAAATTTTCCGCCATTTTAAAACACAGAGGGAAGAGCTTTGAAATGATGACCTCAATCGTGTATTTGTCCTCTAATAGATCATAGGCGCGAACCAATCAAAATGCGAGAATAACTTGGGTTATTATATAATGTATAACAGACAATTAATCCTAAAGACCGACAGTTACCTCGGTTTTGATGCGCATGCGTATTAATATGTATACGTGGCAACGATCACTCAATGTGTCCGTAAAAATTCACATTTCACACTCGAGTTGGTGGAGCAGTTAAAAATGTTTTCGTCAATGCCGAGGCCTAATTTTAATGGTAACACATAACATTTTTAGAAGTACTGACAAGGCTGGAAGAATCTTGATTCCTGTTAAAAGTCAATGTTCCGTAACAGCGGAATATAGACTGTGTGATCAGGTTGTTTGTAAGAACTCGGGTGTTCGTCAGAGGACGTTTATTCTAAATTATCAGTTACAGATGCTCAACGTGGCCATCAAATGCAAAAATAATTTGAAACTGTTTAGACTTGTAGTTAGTTTGCATTCATTCAAAGGAAATATGTTAATTCAAGTCATTTATTTCAGCTCCAGACGGGTCCTGTCCTTATAAGTAGCATGCAAATGTGACCACCTGATTGGCGTACATTTCGATAAAAATAAACTAAAGTTTATAGCAAATAACGATTGAAAATCCTGCAGTTATCTTTCACTTCATTCGCAGCCCCAGTACTTTTCGAGCCGCCAAGCAGTTGTTTCAAGTTTTTCCAAGTCCCACAGGGATCTTCTTTAGTCTCTGGCAACTGGTCACGAAAATACTGCTGTTTCTCTTTTTTGAGCTTCATAGTCACCACATTACCTAGACGCTTGAAGGAACTCCAATCAAGTTCATTGTTAGTCTCAATTCAGTGCAAGTTTGTGAAAGTAATCTCCTTCTGTCATTACTTGTTTCACCTCTCTTGTCAACCATGATTGAAAGGATCATCTCTCATCCAAAGAACTTCATATGATAATCAATCGTATTGAAATTACTAAAAGAAACAGAATCATATACCTAAATACTAAGAACCACAAAGTAACAGTAGATCCGTTCAGGTCATCTGGTCTTTTTTTGGTCCATAATCTTGCAGCCTGAACAAGGCTCTCGTTAGGTTAACCACAGTGCCTTGTTATATTGGTAAAGTATTCCCCATTCCTTGTCTTCCAAACATTTAGTCCAAATTGACAGCTCTGCCGGTGCACTTTCCTTGTCCAGGCTCCCAGTCGAGACAAAAAAAACACGGCTTACCGTGTATTTTATCAGATAATTTGGTTTTATCAACTGGGTTGATAATGTGAATTGTCCACCGTAAAGAGATTCGGAAGCTGACGGCGGCCAGGGCTCGAACCCGGGTGACCCGGGTTCGAGCCCTGGCCGGGGACATTGTGTTGTGTTCTTGGGCAAGACACTTTACTCTCACAGTGCCTCTCTCTACCCAGGTGTATAAATGGGTACCTGCTATTTGTTGGGGAAACCTAACAAACTTGCGGGGGAGTGACCTGCGATGGACTAGCATCCCAGGGGAAGTAGAAATACTTCTAGCCGCCTCATGCTACAGAAACCGGGATAAGTGCCGGCAGCTTTGAGCCAGCCTTGGCTCCGAGGCTTCACACACACACACACTCCAGGGCTCTCAAAAGTTTCTCAAACGTATCCCTGCAATTTTGGTCATTGTTCGTGAAAACCTGGTAGCTACTGCATTGCTTCACAGAACGTTCTTCAATTATTCTCTATGCAATGACTTTCTTTTGGTTTTAAGTTAAGAATGTTAAAGGGTAATGTTTCCTCATCAGTAAACACTTTTTGTCTTTTTTCCAGCATCTAGAGAAGTCCTCTGAGGAAAGTGGCGAAAGTGGCGAAACTGAACGACTCAAACAGCTGGTGTCTGAGAATTCATCTCTAAAAGAAAGAACATCAGAGTTACAAAACCAACTGCAGCGGCTACTTGAGAAACTCAAGAACGAGAAGGAAACGGTAAGGCGATACAAAGATATACAGCCTCGTATGGGCTGTCCGATCGCTGAATTCGTGTTATTCAGTTTTTGAAAGATGCGCAACAGTATGTTACTGTGTTGTATTCAGAGGAGCAAGATCCATTTAACTAATCACGTAAAACGAGAAGAACTTGAGAGCAAAATCGATGGCTGTCATGCCAGTTTGTATCAATTGACACATCTCACCCGGATTTTTAACTCCGGTGTAGTCTCAAGCTTTTTTCCACTCAGAAACAACATTTGTTTTCCCAAGTAGCTGGTAGAAAAGAGTTAAAACACTTGGGTAAGGGCTCTTTTGTTCTGGTTACAACAGCACGTAATAGGTCATTGAGAGTAAGTGTAATGCTCGAAACGTTCTCGGCGTAAACCCAAGAATGGCGATAACGTAACCTATTAACCCTTTCCCCCGGCCGCCGGCTCAAAATTAAAAGCAAAAAGAGTTGAAAATTCATTTTGAAAAGCAATGCCAGGTAAAAGCATTGCTCTAAAGCTTTTGTATAAACGGTCACACGAGGTTTTGACTAAGAAACTTAAAGTTTGAACCAAATTTTACAGTGTGACAGACAATGCGAAGTGAAAGTACTGCTCGATAGCTGTTACTTGGCTGGTCATACGAAAGGGTTTCATGGAAAATCGCCAAGACCCTAATTCGGCAAGCGTTGCAAAACATTTGTGCTAAATTCTTGCTTCAATTCTAGGCCACCTCTTCCGAGACAGAAATATCTACTCGCAATTCTGCCAGTCTTCACAACATCCAGGGTTTACACGAAAGACTCGTGCATACAGGCCGTGAGCTGTCAGGTTCTCGTGGAGAATTGGACCCTGATGCACTGAGGAGAATTGAAGCCGAAATCGTTACCATCGGTCATATTATTAAGACGCAATTTGGAGAAGGAAGTAGCAGAGGAGATCAATCACACAAGTCAATGTCTGAAGATGCAGCACGAATTGCCCAGCTTCATTTCATTTTTTTTTCATTTATTTATTCCTCCAATCCCTAGCTGATACAATAAATATTTAAGTATAGCTTTACAAAAACGGTAGCATAGACCCTTTGCATAAATGGCGCCTAAAATTCATTAATGTGACAGCGCGATGCTGTTAGTGAGTTTATATGAGCCAGCACGTGGCTGTGTAGCCGCGCGATGCGGTTCCAGTCAATACCCACAATTTGACCCTTGCTCACCACAGAGTCTCCAGTAGCTCAGTGGTAGAGCATCCGACTAGATCACGGAGGGTCGTGGGTTCAAATCCCAACTGGGGCTCGGATTTTTTCCGAGTCTACGTGTCACCTAGAATTTACGTAATTTTAAATTTGAATAACAATACTTATACATCCTTAGCCTCGCATGCATGTGAAAAATCCTTTGTCTGAAAACATGAGTACGAGGCTAAGGATGTATAAAGTATTGTTATTCAAATTTAGGCGCCATTTATGCAAAGGGTCTATTATATATAGCACATAAATTACATTACACAGAATATTGGAAGGAGAGGAGAGGGCACGTCTAGGTAAACTAATATTGTGCCCCTTGATGATTAAGTATGAACAAGAACTTGAGAATTTTAAATAAAAAGTGAAGGAAAAAAAAATGCCAGAAATAGCTTAGTAAGTTATAAAACAGATACGGTAACATTAGTATTGAGCAAGGTACCAGCGTGAAAGTGCTTTTCTGAACATTTTTTTCGATGGTTCATACTTGTCCAATACTCTGACAAATTCACTTAGCACATTGTATTGTATTCTATTGTATTGCGTCGTTCTCAATTGTATTGTATTGTTAATCTATTGTTATGTGGACATAATACAATACCGATGCTAAGTGAATTTGTCGGAGTATTGGACAACCCTCAAGATTAGTTCGAAATGAGGGTATTGCCACTTGGTTGGATGATGCACTGCGGGTACTGTAATTGTGTAGCTCAGATACTAATGAAACAGGTGTATTAGGAAACTTTTCATGGTGGAAATAATCATAAAAAAGCATACATGTATTCAGTTTAACAATATCAGGAAATTTCAGAAGTCCTAAGGATGTGTAGTGTGGAGTTATTGATTCCATTAGGGGAACATCATTTATAACACGAACCGCTTTGTTTTGTAATTTTACGATTTGAGACAATGGAGCATTATAATTATTTCCCCATAGCATACAAGCATAAGTAAGGTAAGGATAAATGAGTGAATAATACACGCTAATGAGTGTTGCCTTTGATACATAATGCTTCAGCTTAACCATTATATTTATATTTTTGCTTATTTTGCCACATATATAATCAATATGGTCATGCCAAGTAAGATGACAATCAATGTACACAGCAAGATATTTTACAGAAAAAGATTTCTCTAAATGAACATTTGCTACAGTTAGTGGTGGATAAAGATTGTGGCTTTCCTTTTGACGAGGCATGAAAATAAGAAACTTAGTTTTTGTCAAATTTAAAGTCAATTTATTACTGCACAACCATTCGTAGACAGCTGGTAAATGACTGTTAATTTCACGCAGTAAGCTGTCAAGATCGCTTCCAGAAGCTGTTAAAGATGTGTCATCTGCGTATAATCTACTGGAAAAAAAGGTGGAAGACTTCGGAAAGTCGTTAATGAAAATAATGAACAGTAAAGGTCCTAGTATCGATCCTTGAGGCACACCAGTGGAGATAAAACGTGTATCAGAAGCAACACCATTTGCATGCACCTGCTGTTTTCTGTTACTTAAGTAAGATTGAAACCAATTGTACTCACTTAGTTGTACTCCATAGTACTTAAGTTTGTTTAATAATATTTGGTGATTCACTGTATCGAATGCTTTACTTAAAGCTTTACTTAAATCTAAGAATAAAGAATAAATTGCCCAGCTTGAGGGGGAAAAGAAAGATTTGGAGACCAAGCTAAAACTCGCACGTGAGGCTATGAATGAATGCATCACCCGTTTGAATGGCAAGGTCGGTACATGCTGTACTTTCATTACGACTCTCACTCTGACAGTAAACTTTCCGTTACACAGTGAGCCTTCTACTTAGACTGATCTGCATCCAGTTTTTTTTACCATATTAGTTAAGCCCTACTTGGGAGAGAGTTTCCCTGATGGGGAATATCTCTCCTAGGCGGTCACTATACAAACATTGCATTTTTCATGCAACTTTCCATGAGCGGACCGCCAACTAACTGAAGCTTCGACTGTTTAACGAAAAAAAGAAATTTTGGATAGTAATGTGTCTTTTTTGATACTCAGATGCAGGATGTGAAAAGTATGACTGGAATGTCAGAGGAAATGGTACAGGAATTGCGCACAAGGAATAACAACTTAAAGAAGAGTCTTCAAGCCCTGGAGGAAGGACATCTCATCTACAGAATGAGCAACTGCGACATTCAGAGCCTCATTGGAGATCTGACTAGACACGAGGAACCAGGCATTACGTCATATAATGCATCACCAAGATATCAGGAATTCAAACGTCCAAGCAAGTATGACAGTAGCTACCGTCGCGATGACGAAGAGTTGGATTTTACGTCATATAACGGATCATCAAAATACCTTGACACCAAACACAGAAGCGCCCACAGAAGCAAAGATGCTAATGTCCACGAGAACGAGGAGGTGGATGGTACGTCATATAAAGCGTCATCAAGATACCTAGGCTCAAAGTACGACCGAAGCCACGATAATCGATACGACGATTTCCACTCGAATACGGAAAACAGGTACTCTACTAAAGGATTCAAAGAGATACAGGATGGTAAGAAGTTAAGCCGAGGCTCCAAAGGTGATCAGTTTTCATTTGAGTTCCAGGAGTATCCCTGCAGTAAGTGTTCAAGGTTTGAACACAAGGATTTTGAGCGAATCAGTGCTTCGTATTAATGAAAACCAGTCAGTGAACGACATTCGAAAACAATTCTTCAGGTCATTTGACAAATGTTCGTCGAATGACTCCTTAGACCCATGTCGAACAGTGAACTTCACATGAGACGAACTAAGTCGCAATCTGTGTCAATCCAAACGGGTAATGCTCGGCCTTTAGGTCAAACGTCGAACTTAATTTGACTTTAGATCGACCAACGCATTCTATCCGTCTGTTTCAGACAGATAGAAAAGTCGGACGAACTCAATTGGGTCAATTGAGTCAATGTTCGAACTGATCATGAACTTCATTCGCTTAATTTAGTTCGTCTCATGTGAAGTGGGCCTTAGGTACCTAAATTACTGCTACTGTGATATGTTCAGAGTTTTTTATTTCTGTCTTTTATTTCCTTGATATTTTTTGTCTTCAATAATCATCATTTAAAGTTTTTAAATTATAATTTAACGTTGAAATCTAAACAGATTAAGTAGGCATTTGGTATTCTAAACTAAATAAAGAAGACGCTTTGTTGTTCAAAGAAAAAACGTAAATAGCTGACTATTATACCAATCGGTAAACTCTTAAAGAGTAGAAATGGCGAATTGAGCTCCAATTTTAAGTTATGAATAACGTTTTATTCGTAGACTATGAGCTGCTGTTGCTTCTTAGGAAATAATTAATCATTGATTTTTGCGGGGTCTTTTCAACATTTTTCATCCCGCAGTGAACTGCGTAATTCTTAATTTTCCAGATATAATTCAGGTTTCAAATATCAAGGACGTTTTTGCTTAGATGTCCAGGTACCTGAATTTCTTGTCTTCGTGAATTAAGTTGAATTTGTCTGCTGTTCGGGAAAATTGTCCCGGGCAGGATGTATTACCAGTACTCGATATAGCAACTGATAGCAACTGTTATGTGTAGCCCTGTTTAGTAAAAGAAAATGTCATTTCTAACGATTGAGGCACGAATTAATCGGAAATTATCATTCGACTATTTAAGGTTTTGGCTACCGGCTGGAGATTTAAGTCATTCTAGGTCGGTCAGTCGTAGCGGTCCACCCACTTTATTATTTTTATGATTATGTTTCGATTTGATCAACGTGTGTAAATAATTGTAGAATACCTTTTCTTCGGGGTCTCGTGCTGCTGCATTAGATGAGGAATACGTTTCCACATATTTTTGGCCACATGTAAAGGGTGGTATTTTAGTGGTTTTTCGTATCGGTGTAGTACAGGTTCTAATTCTTAGAGGTGAGGTACATGTAAACATTAGGATACATTGAATCAGATGGCTGACTGACACATCCTCAATAAACTTTTCGCATTGAGTTGCTCGTGTGAGAGTAGTCAGAGTTAATCAATTTTGTCATTTCTCTGCCTAAACAGGACTCCGTCGACAACCCAGAACAAAACTTTCGTTCAAGTTTTACTGTAACATACTGTAAGTTTTGGCCTTGTGAGCTATTGGCCAGAATTAACTCGGAGCATTTAGAAACGAGTTAAAGGGCCGTCTACTCTGGATATTTTTCGGTGAGAGAGTAAGGAAGCCTTTTCTTTGCACTCCTTCCAAACCTTTTCCGGTAAATGGTGGACAAAGCGTTCACCTCACAATACATCGATAACTTGCCTGGCCTTTAACTGAGTAGCATTTAAGTTGGATAGCATTTCAAAATGGCTTCAAAACTCAAGAATATCGCCAACGGTTTAGAGTATTGTTAAACACAAGCTACATTGCTTTAAAGAAAATCAGTCAAAGCTCGACTCCTTGGATCGTGAAACATCTGAACGTTTTTTAAGATCATCAAAGCCAAAGACAAGCTTATTCTGGGATTTTTGTGTACAATTTTGGCACTAGAGTCGCGAATTTTATCGGTTTAGTTTAGATGTGTTTTGTTTGGTTTGTTTTTGGCGTTTCTCTTCTCTTAGCCTTTGGAATCTCCTCCATAGTTATTTCACAAAGGCTGGTGGACGAAACCAAATGATGACAGATGTACTGGAGGGCCGACCTGATTGGGCTAAACATGTCACGTGCTACAAACTTGTCGCCAATCGATCGAAGAATTCTTTGGTATTTCCATATCGTTGTTTGAATCACAAACATTGAGTAAATATACATTACACTCTTACTATCTTTATTAATTTTTGTTTAAACTTCATTGGGAATATCGTTCCAATGTGACTCTTGGTGACTCGTTAGCAACTTATGCACATCATCATCTCATATCACAAACTGTTTGCGGCTAAGAATTCTTCGAGTATCTTCGTTTATATGTAAAAACAGCCCTTCGGGTGTTTTTATTATTAATAACATCTTCTAATGCCCTTTAACGCTCACATAATCGACCAACCAAGCTTAATGAAAGCCGCGACATTATAAGTGCTAAAAAGTGTCTGGCGAAGAATAGTTCTCAGGTCATTAATCCGCTATAAGCTGACACCTTAAACACGGAGCGATCCTATATAACGAGGCTGAGGTGTTCAGCCTGTCAATCACCAATCCCAATGGACGGCCAATGCTCCCATTTGATTGGCTTATTCACTCAAGTCTAATTTTAGCGAGTTGCCACAGGATTCTGTTTTTCTGCCAGTTTTCTGCGGTTGAGAAATAAATTTGAACGCTAAAATTCGTCAAAAAAAAAACATACAAACAGACTGCGAAGGTAATATATTTCATCTACGGTAATGTGGTTATTCTTCAGCCAGTTATCTAAAAGAGTTTCCGTAACGTCAACATTAGCTGCTGTTGTACTCTTGCAGCTAAAATTCAGTCGACCTTTTGCGAAACTAATTAGCTGTTTCATGGCATGCAGCCTTAAGTCTTCCATTTCCTTTCTAACGTCAATATTCGGGCGAAATCTCACTTTGCCATTGTCTCTTGGTAGTACTTGTTGTTTCCAATTTCTTTGCTCTGAATATGGAACAGTTTGAGGAATAACTCAGTGTTGTTCAATGTGCATTTTGTTTGCACCATCATAACGCTAATAAACTTGAATAATTGTTATATATCCCACCGAAATTCGTCTGTGTTCACAGGCTAACCAAAGTCACCTCTTACGAGATTTTGTTTCGTTCTCAGCATGCTGAGATAAATGGAAACAGATAGCTCACAGGCATCAGGTTCGTTATTATAGTTTGCGGCGAAAATTGAATGTTCCACGTGCAGCGACGACGAAGATAATTCATCGTTTTTGGTCTTCCAAAGCCATCATCTAAAGTGTCAATATAAGTTATATTTTCACTGCATTTTTATTATTTACTTATCTTATTCTACGTAAATGACTCCGTTGGTTTGACGGAAAAAAAAACGCTATTTCTCCACGACTTCTATGTTACGCGACCGTTACTCCGGCTTTCCACCATTGCACAGGAAAGCCAACAAAGTGCTTCAAGGGGGCGTGTCCTTGCCTTTTATAGGATCGCTCCGTGTTTAAGCCTGTACTTAGCAATTCTATGAGCTGATAAACGAGTAGTGCAAAAAAGTAAAAACCACAAGAGTACTTGATTATTCATTTATTCGGAGTATTTTAGACGAAAATAATTAAAATTGGCCACTGGCCGAATTTACTATACACAAATAGTCGCTTTGTTTGTAATTCACTGAGAGAATTGGCGAGAAAGTATCTATGTGGTTCACAACATGTTGTGTATATTATTATCGTCAAGTTAACAGCGAAAAGTTTAAGAGCAGCATCTGATCCACTGTATGACTAAACAACGTTTCTGAACAAAGAATAAGAAAGAAGGAGTGCGGTTTGGCAAACTTAACTTCATGAAAATTTTATTGCAGGGATTTTATTGAAGCTTCGGGGGTTGCCAAGCGTAGCTATGTCGTTAGGCAAATTGCCTTTTCAATTATACAGGTATTTTCTATTGCGCACAAAAGGCTACGAAGAGCTTCGAATCTCGTCTGTAAACAAAGGAGTATATCACCTGCCGTTTGCAATGAATAGCACAATATAATTAGCGAGAAATTTGCTGTGAATTCCGATAGAAATCTTTATCTCCTCGTGGACGCTACTCACAAGTGCGTAGTATTGCCAGATTGCCTCGACAGCACTTCAATCTTGGGAAGTGTTTGGTTTTATGCAACCTTGTAGTTCTAACAGCGAAGAAGAGTGGGAAAACGTCTATGGAAAGCGAAGGAAGTAATTGTGAATCCAGCAAAAATGATTCCACTCGAGGTGAAGATTTTGAAAATCATGAAAAAGTCAAAGATAGGGTAAGAAAAGCTGAAAATACCGAAAAAGTCGAAACCACAAAGGAAATTTCGTGTCAAACCGACTTCGATGATATTCTGCATCAACACCTAGAACAGTTTGAAGATGACATGCAACTGGAGCGAGACGAAATGGAGAAAGAGTTTATTGAAGAAAAAAGCAACCTTGAAATTAAGCTGAGAAATGAATATAACGAGATCATCAAAAAGACGAGCTTATTCGGGTTCTCACAGAAGATAAGGATTTCTTTTGGAGCGACTCGCTCCAAAAGAAATCCTTATCTTCTTTAGCTTCCAAGTTTAAGCTGAAGCTGAGCGAATCAAGGAATTGTGGGCTGTGTGTGGTTTATATACAGAACTATAGAGCTACGCTATTGGTTGGTGCCTGGCAACGCGAAAAACAACAGAATTAATTAGTTGAATGAAAAGCCTTCGTTGATACCGTGAGGATTAAGAGTGCCGATTTAAAAAATAAATTTTTGTTCAAGAGTTTTGCGGCTTTCTGTGCTTCCTTGATGTAGGGAGAGGCCGCAGACTGCCATATCTTGCTTAGAATGATTCGGCAGATTCAAGTGTCCAGCGACCGGTTTAGAAGCGTCTTCATCGTCTTTCTCTACGTCGCGAAGGTGTTCTCGAAATCGGTCGCCTAGTCGTCTACCTGTTTCACCAATATATAATTTATTTGCAAAGAGTACACGTTATACAGTAGATGACATTGGCTGAGGTACAGGTAAATTGATCTGTGATCTTAATGGATCGCTTGGGTCCCGACAATTTCTCAACGTTGTAAATGAAAGGACATGTTATACATCGTGCGCATTTATAAGTTCCAGGTTGTTCACTCGTTTTGAATGCACTGCTAACTAAAAAGTTACCTATGTTTTTGTCGCGTTTGAATGAAATTAATGCCAGTTGCGAAAAGATTCTACCAGTATCGGGATCATTTTGAAGTAATTTAAAGTTTTTGAGAATGATGGATTTTACTGCGTGATCACGTTTGTGAGGGTGAAATGTGAATGGAATTCTATTATTATTCTCCTTCTGAGACGTTTGTAGTGCTGACTGCCGATCTATTTGTTGGGCGCGATGATGGCCTGCTTGAACAACAGAGGCAGGATATCCACGTTTGTCGAAAAAATTGCACATTTCCTCTGATTTAAAGGAAAAATCAGAGTCCTCACTACAAAGGCGACGAAGTCTAAGAAACTGAGAATAAGGAATGGATTCTTGACGTGTGATGGATGTGAAGATAAATACAACAAATAACTATGAGAATCTGTGGGTTTGTAGTGCACACTGGTGCATAAACCGTTACCTTCGACAGAAACTTTGATATCTAGAAATGCTAAAAAGTATTGGAAATTTCCCAGGTATACTTGAGAGCCGGATGAAACGAATTAACAGCAGTTATAAATTGATTGAGTTCCTTTCTGGTAGAGGAAGTGGCGCCGACACAATCGTCAATGTAGCGACGGTAGAGCTCAGGTTTAGGGCCGTTGTATTGATTAAAAAATTGGTGTTCAATGTAGTACGAAAAGGTTGGCGTAGTTGGCTCCCATTTTGGTACCCATGGCCACACCATTGATTTGTTTATAATAACTGGTAGCGAATAAAAAACAATTTAGTGTTAAAACTAGTTCAGCCATGCGGAGCAGTGTTTCCGAACTTGGTTCCTTAACAGTGCGTAAATCAAAAAAATGTTTGAGGGCTGGAAGACCTTCGCCGTTAGGGATGACGGTGTAAAGATATGAAATGTCCATAGTAAAAATTAGTTTGTCTTCAGTCACACAGGAAATTGAAATCGCGAAAAATTTGAAGTGCGTGTTGACTGTCTTTAACGTATGACGGTAAAGATCTGACGATAGGTGCCATAATTTTGTCTAAATAGCTAGATATCCGTCCAATCACACTGTAAACCATTCTATGCGCACTCACAAGTTTTAATATATAAATTGAAAACATCACTTGTGATGAAAGTTTTATGACATTTTGTTCTTCCTTCAGAAGAGTTTTCATCTACATTGAACATTTTACACACAAATACATGTTATTTGCCGCCTATCAGCCTCGGAAACTCTCAAGCTTTAGTTTCTTTGGTACTGACAACGATTCCGCTTCTAAATGCTCTGAGTATGATAAGTAACAAATTAACTCCTGCAACATATTTACTTCCATCGTGAAAATTTATAAACTCGACTACAGTCAATCTCGTTTCCAGAGCCCTCACTCGTCCTGTGGCGGCGACCGTAAAAGTGAAGGCTCTGAGAATGACAAGTGATTATAGTTGAGCAAGCACTCTTGCTTTGAAAAAAAGAGTTCTACCTGTCTTCTTACTTTGAGCTGAAAGGCACTAAATATCATCGATCTCTCGGTAAGTAAACACTGAACAATTCTGGTTTCTGTTTTAATCCAAACTTGCCATGTAGCTGTGGAAAGATTTTAGTTAAATGAATTTCAAAACAAATCTAAAACAAACTGAAAACTATCTAATTCAACTGTAGGTTAGTCGCGAGAAATGAAATACTTGAAAGGAAACTTTTCAGTAAAATGCTTGAAGGACGCTTAAACCTGATCTAACCTCGTACCCTGTTTAATTGGCCGTGGGAAATTTGGGTTTAATTTTACAACTTATCACAGTTTCATTATTCAAGTGGCTTTCCACGCATCTTCCCGCTTTCTGCAAAATCTGAGAATCAAGAGCGAGTCACTATTTTCGAGGTTAAAGAAGTTTTATAGGAAGTCTTATTTTAACCACAACAGTATCAAACATCTGCAGAGCTATTACATAACAACGTCTAGTTTGTCTAGTACTCCTTTGGAGAGTTTCAGAACACAGCCCGTGAATGTATTGTTATTGTCTTTGGAGATCATTTTCACTGGTATAGTTGTTTTCTTGATCCACTTGTCCTCTGACGGGTCATAGCATTCAACATTCAAGTGATCGGCAGATCCGCCACCCAGCACATAGAGTGTTCCCTTCAAACACACCATACTGCCATAGATGTGTAAAGCATTCAAACTTCCAATAAACTGCCATTCATTGGTAGAAATATTGAGCATTTCGCATGTTTTCAACCACAAAGATTCCTGCATCCCTCCGGCTAAGAAAATCTTTCCTTCAGTTGCCACACCAAAAGCATTCCTTCTCTTTTGTTGCATGTTTGCGATTTCCTCCCATTTGTTTTCTACAGTGTCAAATCTCTCAGATTTTGTAACTTCTTCAAAATCAAAATCTACATCTATCGTCCCGCCACAAACATACAGATGATTGCCAGTCGCAACAACACAAGAATATTCCCTGCAGCCCTCATGAGATGACAAAACCGTCTGCCATAAACACCGCTCAACGTCGTATCTTTTAACAGTGGATTTTTTCATTGATGTGTCGACCTCTATCGCATAGATTTCGCCTCTAACGACAGCTACCTTAGAAGACCCTGTGGTGGACAAGTCCAAAGAACACCAGCCATTAACAACGGGATCATATCTCTCTCCCTTACCATCAAATGGAAAGGCGTACAACTGATCACGGTAGCTTAACATCTCAATTCCACGGTTTCTCTCTGCCAGCCCGTCTGCTAAACGCTTCCACTCGTCTTTCTCTGGCAGATAGCAAAAAGTGTATTTCCCTCCACAGGCAACAATGGCGCGGGTTTCAAGCCCTTTTCTCGGCGACTGCAGAAGATCTCCTTCGCATGGAAAGCTAGTCACCTTTGCTGCATCTGAGATCAGCTTCAAACAACCGAAATTCTCTCGCACAAGGTCGTTTGTCACGACATCCAATAAAAAGTCACGCGGTAGGGAAGCCAGTCGCACGTGACGAAACAATTGTTCAAACGATGGTCTTCGCTCGCTTTTCTTTTGTTCGACCCATTTTAATACGATCTTAAACACGTCTGCTTCAACTGCGACTGAAATTTCGTCACTTGAAATCCACCTCTCGACTTCTTTAGCTTCCAGGATTAAGAATTCATCCATTTCTGCCACAGATGCAAAGTTCGCGTGGATGAACTTTCTGGTGTTGGTGATCAGTTCGTCGCACTGGTACATCTCAGCAAAATAAAATGTTGAAATGCAATTTGATTTGGACATCTCTCGTTCTAGAAATCTTGCGGAAAGTTTTTTCAAGCCCGGAACGAGAAGATAGTTCGCTGCAGCGATAAGATCCTTGGAATTCTCTTGATTAACCTCGACACTTCCTGTGTAGATGAACTCCAGAACATCTTCCATTACAGCACCCGAGATCTCTTCAAACCGAACAATCCCTTCTCGATTCTCTTTCATGTCGCTCTGAAGAAGCTTGTAGAAGAACGGGCTTGCTGCGGAAAGCACATTTCTGTGAGCTTTGAATTCTTTGTCATATTTCGCCACCAAAGTTACGTCGCATAAATGATCTTGCCTTCGCAACATGTTAAGCCGCTTCACTAATTCCACACAGAATGCAGCTTGTTCCGCATCAGAGATTGGTTGTAGATCTCCCATATTCTAGATAATAAACTTATTTCTGTGAAGTACAGATTACTTTTGAAGCGTTTAGACGTCCTCAAATAGCTCTAAGAAATCACGACTGGGTACAGATCGCACAACTGAAATCGAAAGCGAACCTTTCGCGAACCTTCTCCGAGATGACGTCATTGCGTGATAACTGGACCAGACTAGAAAGGAATGGACTGGACTAGTAAAACATGGACTTGTAAAAACGTGTGCTAGTAGAAATCGTGAACTTGTAAAACGAAGACTTGTATAAAGCAGACTTGAAAAACGCGGACTAGTAAAATCGAGCAATTGTACAACGTGGTCAAGTAAAAATTGCGAACTTGTAAAACGAGTCCTTTTATAACGAAGACTTCAAAAACGTGGACTATTAAAACTGCGAGGACTAGTAAAGCATACTAGTACGTAAAATAAGGACTGGTGAAAATCGCGGACTTGTAACGTGCAATAAAATGTTTGTCTTTTTAGAATGGATTATCTCTCATCCAAAGAACTTCAAATGATAATCAATTGTATTTAAAATACTAAAAGAAACAGAATCATATATCTAAATACTAAGAGCCACTAAGTAACATTAGATTCTTTCATTGTTAAGGTAGGCTGGTCGTAGGCTTAGTTCAAACGATTCTCCAAGTTGTATGGTTGATAATGCAAAATATCGAATATGTCTCCAGAGGGGTCGTTAAGTCTATCAAGAAGTCAATAAGAAATCGACTTCCTTAACAGAATAATGTAGACCCTATACTTCAACGGAGAATATTCAGAGAACATATCTTGCAACAGAAAAAAAGCCAAAACAAAATTTCCTAGAAAGTAAAGCAAATGTAGTTTTTTTTCCTATTCAGAGCACGGTGTCAGACGCTCCAGGAACTGTACATGGCAAAAGAAAAATGTCCATGACCTCTAGTCGAAGGTTTTTCGTCAACTACTAATGTCTCTATTTCTTCGATCCATACACTTTTCCTAGTACTTGTAAGTACAAAACTGACAAAGCATTTTCTTACAGTTTATACGTTTCGATATACAAACGATTGAGCGACTTTGGCCGAGTTCAATTAGCGACACACGTGACCTCGCGCCGCCGCATTAAAAGAGCCAGAAAGGAAACATGACTCACATGATCTTGCGCCATCGCACGTCCAGTAAATAATCTGCAGTGATCCTCGGTACATTTCCGATGTCCCTTAATGTCGATTATCCACCCAGTTACCGACTGAAGCGAAGTAAAACACACCCATACAGGACTAAGAGCCTGCGAGCAGGCCAAAAACAGGTCAGTTGCAAGCATGCAGTTTCGCCTCCCGTCCACCGACCGTCCACCCAAATTGCGACCCATCTCTCAGATTTCTCTTAAAGCAGCTAGAATAGCTGTTGAATTCTCTGACTTTTTTAAGGCCGTAATACAAAAGCTTATAATTTTGCCACGTTCACTATTACCCAAGATGAGCTCTACACGAAGTGATCATCGGTCGAAGCTTGAGCTTGGAACACCGCTTGTGTCCACAATCTTTTCATCTGTTAAACGTTTGGAGATGCTGCCAAAGCAGTCAACTGATCTTTTGCTTTTGGAGTCAAACAAGTGCTTCCAAATTTTTTGACGATTTGGAACATCAATTTAGTATGGGAGTATTTTAATAAGATTTGTTAGTTATTAACTTTTCATTCCGACATTTTTGTGGAGACGTGATATTACACAGAAGTAAACATTCGCATGTTCTTACATTCATTATGTGCGTTAGTTTATTAATGCATAAACAAATAACTAAATCGTAAATCATAATTCGATAAACTTTCTGTTCCATGGCGGAAAAATATCCCACGCCTAATTACAATATTAAAAAAGAGACCAATCAGATAATCACACGGTAAACCATTCTATGCGCACTCACAAGTTTGAAAATATACATTGGAAACATCACTTGTGATGAAAGTTTTATGACATTTTGTTCTTCAATTCCTTCCGGAGAGTTTTCGTCTACGTTGAACAATTTACACACAAATACATGTTATTTGCCGCCCATCAGCCTCAGAAACACTCAAGCTTTAGTTTATTTGGTAGTGACAACGATTTTGCTTCTAAGAGCTCTGGGTATGATAAGTAGTAAATTAACTCCTGCACCATATTTACTTTCATCGTGAAAATTTATAAACTCGATTACAGCCAATCTCGTTTCCAGAGCCCTCGCTCGTCCTGTGACGTCGACCGCAAAAGTGAAGGCTCTGGGTACGACAAGTGATTATAGTTGAGCAAGCACTCTTGCTTTGGAAAAAAGAGTTTTACCTGTCTTCTTACTTTCAGCTGAAGGGCACTAAATATCATCGATCTCTCGGTAAGTAAACACTGAACAATTCTGTTTTAATCCAAACTTATCATGTAGCTGTGGAAAGATTTTAGTTCAATGAATTTCAAAACAAATCTAAAACAAACTGAAAACTATCTAAATATATTCCTCAATTCAACTGTAGGTTAGTCGCCAGAAATGAAATACTTAAAATGAAACTTTGCAGTAAAATGCTTGAAAGACACTTAGACCTGATCTAACCTCGTACCCTGTTTTATTAGCCGTGGAAAATTTGGGTTCAATTTTACAACTTATCGCAGCTTCATTATTCAAGTGGCTTTCCACGCATCTTCCCGCTTTCTGCAAAATCTGAGAATCAAGAGGGAGCCACTATTTTCGAGGTTAAAGAAGTTTTATAGGAAGCCTTATTTTAACCACAACAGTATCAAACATCTGCAGAACTATTCCATAACAACGTCAAGTTTGTCTAGTACTCCTTTGGAGAGTTTCAGAACGCAGCCCTTGAATCTATTGTTATTGTCTTTGGAGATCATTGTCACTGGTATAGTTGTTTTATTCATCCACTTGTCCTCTGACGGGTCATAGCATTCAACATTCAAGTGATCGGCAGATGTGTCACCCAGCACATAGAGTGTTCCCGTCAAACACACCATACTGCCATAGCTGTGTACAGCATTCAAACTTCCAATAAACTGCCATTCGTTGGTAGAAATATTGTGCATTTCGCATGTTTTCGACCACGACATTTCCTGGAACCCTCCGGCTAAGAAAATCTTTCCTTCAATTGCCGCACCAAACGCACACCGTCTCTTTTGTTGCATGTTTGCGATTTCTTCCCATTTGTTTTCTGCAGTGTCAAATCTCTCAGATTTTGTAATTAAGTCATAATCTAGCATCCCGCCACAAACATACAGATGATTGCCAGTCGCAACAACACAAGAATCTTCCCTGCAGCCCTCATGTGATGACAAAACCGTCTGCCATGAACACCGCTCAACGTCGTATCTTAACGGTGGATGTTTTCATTGATGCGTTGACCTCTATCGCATAGATTTCGCCTCTAACGACAGCCACCTTAGGGGACGATGTGGTGGACAAGTCCAAAGTACACAAGCCATTAACAACCGGATCATATCTCTCTCCCTTGCCATTAAATGGAAAGGCGTACAACTCATCACGGTAGCTTATCATCTTAGTTCGTAAGTTTCTCTCTGACAACCCGTCTGCTAAACGCTTCCACTCGTCTTTCTCTGGGAGATAACAGAAAGTGTATTTCCCTCCACAGGCAACAATGGCGCGGGTTTCAAGCCCTTTTCTCGGCGATTGAGGTTGATCTGCTTCACATGTAAAGTTAGTCAGCTTTATAGCTTTGGAGATCAGCTTGAAACAATCAGAATTCTCTTCTACTAGTTCGTTTGTCACGACATCCAATAAAAAGTCACGCGATACGAAAGCTAGTCGCACGTGACCAAACAATTGTTCAAACGATGCTTTTCGCTCGCTTTTCTTTTGTTCGATCCACTTTAATACGATCTCAAACACATCTGCTTCAACTGCAACTGAAATTTCGTCGCTTGAAATCCACCTCTCGACTTCTTTAGCTTCCAAGTTTAAGAATTCATCCATTTCTGCCACAGATGCAAAGTTCGCGTGGATGAACTTTTTGGTGTTGTGATCAGTTCGTCGCATTGGTACATCTCAGCAAAATAAAATGTTGAAATGCAATTTGATTCAGACATCTGTCGTCCTACAAATCGCCAGGTTAGTTTTTCCAAGCCTGGAATGAGAAGATAGTTCGCTGCAGCGATAAGATGCTTGGAATTCTCAGTCTTGGCTCGGAGTTACCTCGACACTTCCTGTGTAAATGAACTCCAAAACATCTTCCATCACAGCACCCGAGATCTCTTCAAACCGAACAATCCCTTCTCGATTCTCTTTCATGCCGCCGTGAAGAAGCTCGCAGAAGAACGGGCTTGCTGCAGAAAGCACATTTTTATGAGCTTTGAATTCTTTATTATCTTTCGTCACCAAAGTTATGTTGCAAAAATGTTCTTGTCTTCGCTGCATGTTAAGTCGCTTCGCCAATTCCACACAGAAAGAAGCTTGCTCCGCATTAGAGATTGACTGTAGATCTTCCATACTCCAGAATTGTAAACAAAGTTAGTTCTTAGAAAAACAGATTCCTTTAAACCGTTCAGATGCTCTCAAAGCGCTCTGCGATTTCCCGGAAGTGAAGAAGACACTGGGGGCGACGTGATCATGTTAGAAAAATATTGATTGACTGGACTGGACTGGACTGGACTTGACAAACGCGGACTTTGCAAGCGGACCTCAATGTAAAACGCGGACTTACAAAACACAGACTTGTAAAACGGCAACAAAAACGTGGACTACTGAGGGCGGACCTGTAAAACGCGGACTTGTAAAACGCGGACTTGTAAAATGCTCACTAGTAAAACGAGAACTTCTAAAACGCGAACTTGTACGTAAAACGCAGTAAAATATTTGTCTTTATTGAAACGATCATTTCTCATCCAAAGTATCAAATGTATTTAATATCAGTAATTCCTAACAGAAACAGAAACATATACTTTAATACTAAGTCTCTAAGTAACATTAGATCCGTTCATGTCATCTCGTCTTTTTGGGTCCATCACAGTCACAGGCAGCCCAAGCTCTCTCTGTGAATCACACAAGCAACACAATATGGCATCGAATTATAAGGGTTTATATGGGATATTTACAAGATATCCATGGAGGTAGTTAAAAGTAAAAATTCTCAATAAAATAGCTTACCTTATTACATACTTGTGTTGTTTGCTCCTGGTGTGGTTATTTTACCGATTTAACTTGATTTAAGCGACTTTCTTGAATACCGGTTTTCCTTCATAAAAAGGGGACAACGCAAAACACCTCTGTCGGGACAGCCTGCCGACCGAAGTAAAAAATCCCAGGCTGAAAGGTACCCACGGCCACAAATCCACCGTAGAATTCAAGAGCAAAGGTTGATCGTTCATATCAAATCTCTAGCCACACAATCGCAGCCCTGCGAGCGACGCCAGGCGACTCTTCGTGTCCGGGGTCTTCTTAATGGTGTAATCTTTATTGATCTGAGGAAGGCCTTTGACACTATTGACCACGAGATAATTCTAAAAAAACTTACTAAGTATGGCGTCGATCATGACGCCCTGACATGGTTCAAATCTTATCTAACTAACCGTATGCAAAGGTGTAACGTAAACAATTATCTATCAAGAGAGAGCCCTCTCAATTGTGGCGTACCCCAAGGGTCAATAATCGGCCCTCTTCTTTTCTTAATCTATATAAATGATCTACCAAATTGTTTGAATGTGGGCACTCCTAGAATGTATGCCGACGACACTAACGTTACCTTTTCCGCAGCTACTATACCTGATCTTGAATCCCAAATCAATAGTGACTTGAAATATATTGATCGCTGGCTCAAAGCTAATAAGTTAAGTCTCAATGTCGCCAAAACGGAGTTTATGGTCATTAGCTCGAGGCAGAAACTGCAGTCCTTAAATGATTACACAATGAATATTCATATAGACGGTGTCCCAATAAACCAAAGCAATCAAAGCAAATCTCTAGGGCTTATTATTGATGAAAATCTTTCATGGAAGGCCCACATTCATGAAATCTCTAAAAAAGTATCCTCTGGTATAGGTGCTCTTAAGAGGGTCAGGCCATTTGTTTCAATGCACACTGCAATTAAAATATACAAAGGTCTTATCGAGCCACACTTTGTCTATTGCAGTGCTGTATGGGATGGCCTTACCCAACAGCTTAGTGAGAAACTTCAAAAACTTCAAAATCGTGCTATCAGAGTTATCACTAAATCTAGCTATGATACTAGTTCCAGACTTCTTCTCAACTCCCTTGGTTGGGATAATTTATCGTCTAGAAGGGCTAAACAAAAAGCTAATTTAATGTACAAGTGCATTAATAATCTCGCCCCAGCATATCTATGTAATTTGTTTGTCCCAAGAATACCGAACTACGATTTTCGAAACGCGGAAAAAAAGTTATTACTCCCAAAACCAAGAACTGATTACCTGAAGCATAGCTTTAGTTACAGTGGCGCTGTTCTATGGAACAATCTTCCTGAGGAAATACGTACATCTAATTCCTTAGCTTTCTTTAAGAGAAGTTATGATCAGTACTCCCACACGGCAAACATGTAAAACAGTTTTTGAGAATTTTTAATTACTTTCTATGTAGACTGATGTTTTTTAACCGTGTTTTAAATAAAGGTATCTTATCTTATCTTATCCCCATTGAAACGAAAAAACTATGGAAGACATCCGCGTCCGTTTCATCCACGACACAAAAACGGTTGCAATCGGCTTGGTAACCTCGTCATGTTGGCAAATCAAGACTCGCAGGGGTATTTTTCCCGCGCAAAATTAAAGCCTGGTTCTCATATGTCGCCGACATACCTGGGACATGGCCGCCGGCACGGCCTGGGACAACGCTGCGGCATATGTGAACATTTATCTCCGACACATAATCTGTCCCAGGCATTGACCGCCGGCTTGCCTGCGAAGTTGAGCTGAGTTCAACTTCGCAGGCAAGCCGGCGGTTGTCGGCGATGAAAATATTCTATGTGAACATCATCTGCGGAGATCTGCGGACGCAAAGTATGGCGTAACAATTCGATTTTCCCCACAATTCTTTACTTTCAAAGTGGCGCATGAAGCATTTCGCGCCAGTTTGAGTACGTCGGCGATCCATCGCAGATGCGCCGGGGACCCACTGGAACAGATCGCCGAACGTTGTCAGTTGTAATCGGCGACCACGTCGCAGGTAGGTCTGCGGGACATGAGAACCAGGCTTAAAGTTTGCAAAATTCTTTCGGTCAAAGGTCAACAACAGATACATTTTAATTTACGCGCAGAACATCCTGCAACGATCTCTGGACTTTGCTCCGGTTAATTTTCCTGACAAATGAGAAAAAATGGCCGATTTCCGTAAAACGTAAATTGTAAAATATAACAGACAAACAAATCAATAATTAAAGAGAAACTAATCCAATGTTTCAAATCCATGTTTTACAAATCCATGTGTCCAATCCAATCCATAGTTTACAATATACCTTTTTAAAGCTACAAATCAAAGCGAATTTTGTTTCTCGTTTATTTAATTTGTCCCCTAGTTTCCGGACCCATAGCGCTAATAAATGATGTCCGTCTGATGATTTGCCATATTCAATTTCAGTGAAAAGTTACAGAACATTTTCGAAATAGGATTAAAAAAATACGGAGTGATCGCAAAAAAAATCGGTCTCGTAGAAAAAAACACTTGAAAATAACAAATTGGCAGCCACGCTTTTGTTGTTTATATTGTGATCTTGTAAAACGGAAGCTTGTAAAACGTGGAGTAGTAAAAACCAGAAATTGTAAAACTAGCAGAGGACCATTAAAACAAGGAATTGTAAAACGATGATTAGTGAAAATCGCGGACTTACAAAAGGCACTAAAAATGATAATCAATAATAATAATAATACTAATAAACCAGAAGAAGAGAACATTTCCGCTCATCGATATGTCAATCCCCACAGAAAGGAAAACCTCCTTGAAAACAGTGGAAAAGCTCACGAAGTACAAAGATCTTGAGATAGAAGTCGAGAAAACATGGGGAATAATGAAAACAACAACTGTCCCAGTGATTACTAGCCTCCTACGCAGACGCTCTTTGGGCTCGTCACGCAATATTCCTTCCCCACGAACGACGTTCGTGGGGGAGGAAAATTGCGTGACGAGCCCAAAGAGCGTCTGCGTAGGAGGCTAAGTGATTACTGGAGCTCTTGAGAACAGACAACTGCATCGGCAAGATCCCAGGCAATATCAGAATAACAGAGCTACAGAAGACCGTTCTCCTTGGAACGGCTCACATACTTTGGGGTCCATCAAGTAATCCTGCCCTAAGATCATGCATTGAACTCGGCACCATAAGTAGCCTGCGTAGCTTGGCGGTTTAAGCAATTCGAGCGGGTTAAAACGAGCGGCGAAGCCGCGAAGAGGAGCCTGGGGGAGAGACAAGGCTTCGCCCTTCGTTTTCGTGGCGCCGCTCGTTTAAACACGCTCGAATTGCTAACCGCCAAGCTACGCAGGCAACACCATAAGTAAAAAGCATGACTTTAAGGACTTACATAATAATAATAATGATAATAATAATAATAATAATAATAATAATAATAATAATAACAAAACTTTATTAAAGTGTCAAACCGTGTAGTCTGGGAAAAACCCATACTAATAAGGGGACACAGGCTAATACAAAATACACAATTGAGAAGACTAAGATATCTACACTAAAATATGAATAATACAAAATGCAGTCTAAAATGTAATTACTAACACTAACACAAACAGAATCATACACCGAAATACTTACAAAGTAACATTAGATCCGTTTATGTCATCTCGTCTTTTTTGTTTCATAATCTTGCAGCCTGTAAAGTCTTCGTTAAGTAAACCAAAGTGTCTTGTTAGTGAAGTATTCCCCATTTTTTGTCTTTCCGAACATTAGTCCAAATTTCCAGCTGCTGGCACTTGTGTTTTTCAGACTCCGGGAGGCCCGGCAGAGACCAAAAAAATACGGCTTACAAATTACCACCTTAGCACTTGTTTCCTCCATAAAGAGATATTTTTATTACAATTACTAATTTAGTATTACTACTGTTATTCACGGCATTTCTGCCAGACTTGTTCATTCAGCACGACCAGGGAAACAAATTAAAAATTACCGATTTAAAATCCAGGAACTGTAAACCTCATAACATAACACATTACTCCTAATTAGTTTGTCGCTCTGGGTTTTCATTCATCGCAATCTTATATCACGAAATAATTCCTGAAACAGTTTACATTTCAACCAGTAATCGTTTCACTGCATGTTCCCTTTTGATAAATCAACGAAACAATAATTAACAGTGCACTTTGAGTACAGGTTTGACGGGGCACAGGATCGGGGAGACTTGGGGATGAATTCGCGAGGAAAACATTCCGTCCGGGGGAGGGGAGGGCACTGTCATTATTTTGGCCCAAGCGGGGACGCTTTCGCCTAAAATAGGTTCTACAGTTTTACTATTTAGTTTCTTGTACAGGGTATATATCTGTTTTGTTTCAGCCTGTGTACTATATAGTCACACACGCTAATAATAACAAGCATGCTTGTTACGTTTTTCCGCTCTGAACACAGGACACTGACTATCTCATCCTTCATCTTCCCTTGACACGGATTAATTTGTTTTCTACAGTGTCGAAGGTCTTAAGGGGGTAGCTCCCAAATGACAGCCAGATGGGGGTAACTTTGATATCTTTTAGGTGCTTTAATTCATAGCTTATCTTTACTTAGTAATCTGCGCGCCTACTACATTCACTTTTCTTTACGATAACTTTTGGCGGAGACATGTTATTACACAGAAAGAGAGTTCTTAT
Source organism: Micromussa lordhowensis (assembly GCA_964020085.1). Taxonomy (NCBI): domain Eukaryota; kingdom Metazoa; phylum Cnidaria; class Anthozoa; order Scleractinia; family Lobophylliidae; genus Micromussa; species Micromussa lordhowensis. The sequence continues at coordinate 44,991,694 of OZ026595.1, forward strand.
ATCTACTTTATGTGCGCTAACTTATCAATGAAATCAATAAAAAAAGAAAACGCCTTAACCCTGAATTATTCGTCTAAGTTTCTCTCCACTGAGCGGTTTGCAAACAGAAAATTTCAAATCTTCCGCGCCTTATTACAATATTTACAAAACAGACCAATCAGATAATCGCACTGTGAAAACCATTCTATGCGCGCTCACAAGTTTGCAAATTTAAACTGCAAAATTACTTGTGATGAAAATTTTCACGCGTTTTATAGTTCTTCATTCGGACGGTTTTCATCCACATTTCAAACATTTCACACACAAATACATCTTCTTTGCTGTTTATCAGCTTGAGAAACACTCGAGTTTTATTTCATTTGGCACTGACAACGTTTGGACTTCCAAGAGCTCTGGACATTACCAGTGATAATTCAATTCCTGCACCATATTAAAGGGTATTTGACAGCCTTCTGCGCAAGTGCGGCAGTTTGATTCTTTATCTGACGGAACATTTTTCAAAGTTGATATTTGTGAGAAAAATCCTTCTCCATCGACCTTGCGAGGCGTGTGAAAATAGCAGTACCGCTACTGGAGGACTGTTTAGTCATCTATGAAAGATTTCAACGGCATATTTTGTGTTTTGAGTAGAATACCGTCGAGAATTGCGCTGTCCTCGAGAGGGGGCTTTCGAAGCGGCTAGAGACGAAAATTTCGAAAGAAAAAAGAAATGGCAACGAAGAAAAGATAGGAGACGAACATCAGAAACTATATAGCAGCAGATGTGCATGCAAGTTGGAAGAAAGTGAAGTGCAGGGGGCTTGTATTCAACGGACACGGCCTTCACACAACATAAACATGATAAACATTCTTTACAAACAAAAGGTCAAAAGCCAGCGAATAATGAGATTTTCGAAAGGCACCGGAAACTCCAAGCTGACTAGCGGCGAATTCGTGGCGCGCGGGATAGTATTAGGATATTTATTGGTTAAAAACAATTCGTGTCAATCAAGACCACACATGCGCTTTATCGTGACAATAACCCTTTAAGTTCTTTCGTGAAATATTCTATAAACTCAATTTCATCCAATCTCGTTCCCAGAGCCCTCACTCGTCTCGTGACGCTGAGCGTAAAAGCGAAGGCTCTGGGCATGACAAGTGATAATCTTGAGCAAGCACTCTTGCTTTTAATAAAGAGTTGTACTTGTCTTCTTAAATTTGAGCTGTAAGGCACTAAATATCATCGATCTCTCGGTAAGTATACACCAAACAATTCTAGTTTCGTTTTCCTAATCCAAACTTGCAATATAGATATCTAAAGATTTGTTTTTAGTAAGTTTTAACTAAAGCTGAAACATACTATGTAAATATATATATATTCATCAATTCTACTGAACGTTAGTCGCGGCAAATGGGAGAATTGAAATGAAACTTTCCAGTAAAATGTTTGAAAATTGTTCCACTGTAGACAACCGTTAACAAATCATCTAATGTCGTACCCAGATCTCACTCAGTGTCTGACGCCGTAACAGAAATGGGTTCCAGATCACAACTGATCTTGAAACGGTCAATTGTCCATCAGTGTTGATGGACAACAACTAAGAAAACGCGTAGGCTAATAGAGGAAACCTTCTTCCCTCGCAAAAACGGCCAAACATTAAAAACAGTGGAACCGCTCTTCATTTTTTCCCACTTTTCCACGCGTCTTCCCGTTTTCAGCAAAATCTGAGTGTCAAGTAAAGATCATTCCAAACAAAACAGTACGACTAAACAAATGCAGAACTATTCCTTAACAACCCTAAGATTGTCTAGTACTCCTTTGGAGAGTTTCACAACACAGCCATTGAATATATCATTACTCAATAAAGAATTGGGGATCATTTCCACTGGTATCCTTGTCTTCTTGATCCACTTGTCCTCTGTAGGGTCATAGCATTCAACTTGATGGACATCAATTCTCAATTCAATTTCTCTGTCCTCCGACCAGTCGTAATATGTGCCACCCAGCACATAGAGTTTTCCATTCAGACACAACATGCTGCCACATGCGCGAGGAACATTTAAACTTCCAATGAGCTGCCATTCGTTTGTCGACATGTTAAACATCTCACATGTTTCAACAACCGATTCCCAATCACCCTCCCCTCCGGCTACAAAAATCTTTCCTTTAGTTGCCGCACCAAAAGCATTCCCTCTCTCTTGTTGCATGTTTGCAATTTCCTCCCTTTTGTTTTCTACAGTGTCAAATCTCTCAGCTTTCGAAACGTGATTCCATCCCAGTAAAGAGCGATTCCGTCCCAGTCTCCCGCCACAAACATACAGATGATTGCCAGCCGCAACAACACAAGAACCTTCCCTGCAGAACTCATAACATGACAAAACCGTCTGCCATGAACACCGCTCAATGTCGTATCTCTTGATTGTGGATTTTTTTAATGTGTTGAACTCTATAGAATAGATTTCGCCTCTGACCACAGCCACCTTAGTGGACGATGTGGTCGACAAGTCCAAAGTACACCAGCCATTAACAACGGGATCATATCTCTCTCCCTTACCATCCAATGGAAAGGCGTACAACTCATCACGGTAGCTTATCATCTTAGTTCTATAGTTTCTCTGTGACAACCCGTCTGCTAAACGCTTCCACTCGTCTTTCTCTGGCAGATAACAGAAAGTGTATTTCCCTCCACGAGCAACAATGGCGCGGGTTTCAAGTCCTTTTCTCGGCGACTGCAGTAGATCTCCTTCATATGTAAAGCTAGTCAGCTTTACTGCATCTGAGATCAGCTTCAAACAACTGAAATTCTCTCGCACAAGGTCGTTTGTCACGACATCCAATAAAAAGTCACGCGATAGGGAAGCCAATCGCACGTGACCAAACAATTGTTCAAACGATGCTTTTCGCTCGCGTTTCTTTTGTTCGATCCACTTTAATACGATCTTAAAAACATCTGCTTCAACTGCAACAGAAATTTCGTCGCTTGAAATCCACCTCTCAACTTCTTTCGCTTCCAAGTTTAAGAATTCATCCATTTCTGCCACAGATGCAAAGTTCGCGTGGATGAACTTTCTGGTGTTGGTGATCAGTTCGTCGCACTGGTACATCTCAGCAAAATAAAATGTTGAAATGCAATTTGATTCAGACATCTGTCGTTCAAGAAATCGCCCGGAAACTGTTTTCAAGTCCGTAACGAGAAGATAGTTAGCTGCAGCGATAAGATCCTCGGAATTCCCTTGAGTTACCTCGACACTTCCTGTGTAGATGAACTCCAAAACATCTTCCATTACCGAGATCCCGAGATCTCTTCAAACCGAACAATCCCTTCTCGATTCTCTTTCATGTCGCTCTGAAGAAGTTTCGAGAAGAACGGGCTTGCTGAAGAAAGTACATCTCTATGAGCTTTGAATTCTTTGTCATCTTGCGTCATCAAAGTTATGTCGCATAAATGATCTTGTGTTCGCTTAAGCTGCTTCGCTAATTCCACACAGGAAGCAGCTTGCCCCGCATCAGAGATTGGCTGTAGATCTTCCATATTCCAGATAACAAACTTATTTCTGTGAAATACAGATTCCTTTTGAAGCGTTTCGATGTCCTCAAATAGCTCTAAGAAATCACGACCGGCTACAGATCGCGCGAAACGAAATCGAAGGCGAATCTCTCGGGCGTGAGATGACGTCATTGTGTTAGGAATGGAGCGATTGTATTGGACTGGACTCGACTAGTAGACATGGACTTGTAAAGCGAAGACTTGTAAAAAGCACACTTGAAAATTCGCGGACCATTGAAATCGAAGAATTGTAAATCGTGGAGAAGTAAAAATTGCGAACTTGTGAAACGAGTCTTTCTAAAACGAGTCCTTGGAAAACGCAGGCTATTATAAAACGAGGCCTAGTAAAGTGTACTTTTGATACGCGGACTGGTACGCAAAACAAGGACTGGTGAACATCGCGGACTTGGGACACGCAATAAAATGCTTGTCTTTATTCAAAGGATCATATCTCATCCAAAGAACTTCAAATGATAATCAATTCTATTATATGGCTGTGTCTCACAAGCACTGGGAACTACCGAATTCACCACCAGTATTATGACCCGGCCAACATTTGTATCCTAACGTAGGTAATATTAGGTGAATTGTATATTTGGTTCAATTTGATGTAAAGATTTTGTTTAGAAAAAAAATGTGTACTGAGGTTAGGTTAGTTCGAATTTAGGATGGGAGTATATTGTAAAGTGCACGTATTGGAATCAGTGGTGGAGTGTCATTATAAAAAAAACTATCTAAAAGTGCTCTGTTGTACCAGGACACAGAATACATTTTGTTGACATTATATGAAAAGCATGGCTCGGATTGATTCACACATTCTAAACTAAGCATTTTAAATGCAATACAATACAATGCAATGCTGAAGAAATAGAGCACTTTTTCCGTGTTTACATAGCCTCATCTAAACACGAGGAGGGTTGGGAGAATTCGAGACAGTTATGCAAACCCGAGACGTAGTCGAGAGTTTGCATAACTTTCGAGATTGCTTTTATAAAGTAATTCTCAAAAAATACGCGCGAATCTAAAACGTCCCAATCTTGTTAACATACTCTCATCTCAACACACCGATCGACCAAACATAGAGTACACACATCATTCCACTCATCCCGACTCCACTTCATCCTGATGGCTACGCAAACCGTTGCCATGTCAAGAGCGTCTACGACCGTATTAAAACGAAAGAGGTAAATTCTGCTGCTGTCTAAACGCCGCTAGTTGGCCGTTATGACGAGGATTAGAGCAGCAGAATTGCACTGTCAGGACCGGGACATGTGTCGATAAGTCTGTAAAAGCAACAGGTTCTTAATAACGGAAGTTTCTTTCAATTTAAAGTCAGGCGTGGATCTATACCGGTTTCCACCGTTTCACGGAAATCGGTCAGATATTTCAGAATTACTCAGAAACTCCAAAAAGGGGACTTATGGAATAAAAAAAAATCCATAACATTTCCTAAGGGAACACGGCCCTGGACCCCTCTAGAAGGCACTCGTTGTTTCGGAAATCAGTCACCATTTATCCTGGATCTGCGCCTGAAAGTCTATAATTTTTTTTGTCTGTAAGTTTTGAACCCATGAACAACAACGCGGCGCCTATAGGCCATTTCCGAGTTCCCTTGTGCCTCTGTTTCAAAACGAGTCTAGGTGCAAAACCTTTCATATGAAAATGAGTTTGATTTGCATGAAAATGAACCTGTAGGCGGAACTCATTTCCATATGAATGGTTTCGCACTTAGACTCGTTTTGACACGGAGGCATAAGGGAACTCGAAAATGGCCTATTGGAAGCATGACTTCTGAAGTTGAAGTTGTGAAAGTATGATGGGGTTACAACCTGATATTCCACCTGATTTCGATCCACAGAGCTTTCAAACTGAAAGATATTACACAAGGAACTAATAATAATCTCCATACAGCAACATGATTTGTTCTGGGCAATTAAAATATTAATCCATATAAAAAAACCAACCAATCAAAAAACTAAACAAACTGACAAGTAAGGATCAGTATCCTATCCAGATAAAGAAGCCTGTTACCAATAAACACCCCCTCCACCCCCTCCCCTTCCTTAAGTGAAGACGGACCGGAACGTAGTTCAAGGCAAATAACACAACTCTCTGGACTTTATTCAACGTAAGTAAGACTAGGAGTAAACAACTTAGCTTCGACAGCGATGTATTGTAACTTGCTGTGCGTTAATAAAAAAACTTACAAATAAAAAACTCAGTTTCGACAACATGTGCTCTCTTCTGACCGGTTTCGAGACTTAACGCTACGTGACGTAATGGTCACGTAGTGTCCACACTACATAAGCTGTCAAAATTCAACAACGTCCCACACATACACGCAATGCGGACTTATTTTTTCCTGCGTGACTATTCCTTGACAACGTCAAGTTTGTCTAGTACACCTTTAGAGAGTTTCAGAACACAGCCCGTGAATGTATCATCATTGCCTTTGGAGGTCATTTTCACTGGTATGGTTGTCTTCTTGATCCACTTGTCCTCTGTAGGGTCATAGCATTCAACGCTCAATTCAATATCCCATAACTCCGAGTTATGGGATATTGATGTGCCACCCAGCACATAGAGTGTTCCCTTCAGACACAACATGCTGCCAAGTGTGCGAGGAACATTCAAACTTCCAATAAGCTGCCATTCGTCTGTCGACATGTTAAACATCTCACATGATGTTTTAAAAACCCATCCCCATTTCTCCCCTCCAGCTACAAAAATCTTTCCTTCAGTTGCCACACCAAAAGCATTCCCTCTCTTTTGTTGCATGTTTGCAATTTCCTCCCATTTGTTTTCTACAGTGTCAAATCTCTCAGCTTTCCTAACACATTCCCTCTCTAGTATCCCGCCACAAACATACAGATAATTCCCAGCCGCAACAACACAAGACCTTTCCCTGCAGCCCTCATGGGATGACAAAACCGTCTGCCATGAACACCGCTCAACGTCGTATCTCTTGATTGTGGATTTTCTCATTGATGTGTTGATCTCTATAAAATAGATTTCGCCTCTGACCACAGCCACCTTAGTAGACAATGTGGTGGACAAGTCCAAACTACACCAGCCATTAACAGCGGGATCATATCTCTCTCCCTTGCCATTAGATGGAAAGGCGTACAACTCATCACGGTAGCTTATCGTCTTAGTTCCATAGCTTCTCTTTAACAGCCCGTCTGCTAAACGCTTCCACTCGTCTTTCTCTGGCAGATAACAGAAAGTGTATTTCCCTCCACGAGCAACAATGGCGCGGGTTTCAAGTCCTTTTCTCGGCGACTGCAGTAGATCTCCTTCATATGTAAAGCTAGTCAGCTTTACTGCATCTGAGATCAGCTTCAAACAACCGAAATTCTCTCGTACAAATTCGTTTGTCACGACATCGAATAACAAGTCACGCGATAGGGAAGCCAGTCGCACGTGACCAAACAATTGTTCAAACGATGATCTTCGCTCGCTTTGGTCTTGTTCGATCCACTTTAATACGATCTTAAAAACATCTGCTTCAACTGCAACAGAAATTTTGTCGCTTGAAATCCACCTCTCGACTTCTTTAGCTTTTAAGTTCAGGAATTCATCCATTTCTGCCACAGATGCAAAGTTCGCGTGGATGAACCTTCTGGTGTTGGTGATCAGTTCGTCGCACTGGTACATCTCAGCAAAATAAAATGTTGAAATGCAATTTAATTGGGACATCTGTCGTTCTAGAAATCTCGCGGAAAGTTTTTTCAAGCCTGGAACGAGAAGATAGTTCGCTGCAGCGATAAGATCCTTGGAATTCTCTTGATTAACCTCGACACTTCCTGTGTAGATGAACTCCAAAACATCTTCCATTACAGCACCCGAGATCTCTTTAAACCGAACAATCCCTTCTCGATTCTCTTTCATGTCGCTCCGAAGAAGCTTGCAGAAGAACGGGCTTGCTGCAGAAAGCACATTTCTATGAGCTTTGAATTCTTTGTCATCTTTCGTCATCAAAGTTACGTCGCATAAATGATCTTGCCTTCGTAGCATGTTAAGCCGCTTCACTAATTCCACAAAGAATGCTGCTTGTTCCACATCCGAGATTGGTTGTCCACATTCTAGATAATAAACTTATTTCTGTGAAATGCAGATTCCTTTTGAAGCGTTTAGACGTCCTCAAATAGCTCTAAGAAATCACGACCGGGTACAGATCGCATAACTGAAATCGAAAGCGAAACTTTCGCGAACCTTCTCCGAGATGACGTGATTGCGTGATAACTGGACTAGACTGGAAGGAATGGACTGGACTAGTAAAACATGGACTTGTAAAACGTGTGCTAGTAGAAATCGTGAACTTGTAAAACGAAGACTTGTATAAAGCAGACTTAAAAAACGCGGACTAGTAAAATCGAGGAATTGTAAAACGTGGTCAAGTAACAAGTAACTTGGTCAAGTGGTCAACTTGTAAAATGAGTCCTTTTATAACGAAGACTTCAAAAACGTGGACTATTAAAACGAGGACTAGTAAAGCGTGTAACTGTCAAGATCCTAAGGTTGCGTGTTACTGGGAAATTACAGGGGTAGCAATGTGCGAGGCGATAGACAATTCGAACTCCACTTGCAGAATGATTTTAAAAAAACACATTATAAAATAACTGAGCCACTACGCGCGCTCTCATTGGTCGACAGGTGTGTTTAGATGAGAGTGTGTAAACACGGTTGTGACGTTTTAGATTCGCGCGTATTTTTGAGAATTATTTTATAAAAGCAATAGAGCACTTTTTCCGTGTTTATATAGCCTCATCTAAACACTCGGAGGGTTGGGAGAATTCTCGAAAGTTATACAAACCCTCGACTACGTCTCGGGTTTGCATAACTGTCTCGAATTTTCCCAACCCTCCTCGTGTTTAGATGCGGCTATATAAACACGGAAAAAATGCTCTATTGCTTAATTTAATCACAGTTCAAGATTCACGAGTTACAAGAGTAGCGACGGTGATGACAGAAGGTAAATTACGGTAGCAAAACAGATCCAAAAATAACTGATGAAGTAGACTTGAAGGTAGCAAAGTTCGTAGTTGCGGTACAAATCAGCAGAACAAAGTAGAATAGAGTAGAGTGGAGTAGGGTAGGTTCGAACTGAAAACGATAATTAAATACAATACAGCTAAAATGAAACAATTAGCTACATCGACATGTAACAGACATAGTAATCGGATACTTCACGACTAATAAGGTGGCTTTTTAGAAAGACTAATACATATAACTAAAAACTCGTAGCGTAAAAGGAATGCCGAGAACATTTCATCCAAAGTACCGGAACAGGAGAAAAAACAGAACTTAAACTAATAGCACTGAACGCATCTTGATCATAACAACAATAATTTGGTAAAGATTAGACAAAGATTGGTTTCGTAGCGTGACAACACTTGAACATTGAAAACTAGACACTTGGCAATAATAACGAAGGTAAGGATAAGAAACTTACTTTGGTGACGACTCGTACAGATGATAGCAGATAGTAATAACTAAATGGTAACCTGTAGCTGGTTGATCCTCTGATCGTAGCGGTTGCGAAATATCTAACTATTACGGTTCTAACGAATCGCCTTTTTATACGCGCCATGATACGTGATTATGCCTAGGGCGTCACTTGCAACGTGTAAACTACATTTTAGAAGTGTTATTTCATTTCCTAAACACGAATTTATCTTTGAGTAAGCACGAAACTGCAAAAATCCTAACCAATACGTAACACATTTGAGCACGTTCTAATGAAACTCTGCGTGGCAAGCGCTAGAAAGGAGAAGGGAGAAGGGAAATCGAAATCGGGCGCGCGCGCGACGCGACGCAGGGAGGTGGGGAGGTGGGGTGGGGAACGGAAGCGCCGCCTCCCCACTCCCTCGATCTGCGCGCGCCCAATTTTCCCCTCTCCTTTCCCCTTTCTAGCGCCTGTCACGCAGGCTAATGAAACTAAAGCTATTGTTTGTTACTAGAAAATGTGGTAAAAGCAGGAGGCGTTTCAAAACTAACATTTGCTTTACTAGTGCGTAAAACAAGGACTGGTGAAAATCGTGGACTTGTAACACGCAATAAAATGTTTGTCTTTTTTGAAAGGATTATCTCTCATCCAAAGAACTTCAAATGATAATCAATTGTATTGAAATTACTATAAGAAACAGAATCATATATCTAAATACTAAGAGCCACTAAGTAACATTAGATCCTTTTATTGTTTAAACGATTTTCCAAGTTGTATGGTTTATAATGCATAATATTGAATATGCCTCCATAGGGCTCGTTAAGTCTACAAGAAATCAAGAAGTCAATCAAGAAATCGACTTCCTTAACAGAATAATGTAGACCCTGTACTTCAACGGAGAATATTCAGAGAACATATCTTGCAACAGCAAAAAGCCAAAACAAAATTTCCTAGCAAGTAAAGCAAATGTAAATTTTTTTTTCTATTCAGAGCACGGCGTCAGACACTCCGGGCACTGTACATGGCAAAAGCCAGCCAGGAAAATAAAAATGTTTATTTTTTTCCAAGAGGGCACGGTAACGAATCCTGCAATCTGATTGGTTCTTAGCGCGGTCCGGATTTTCCTATCTCTGACCACGGTCACGGTAACGGCGGGAAACAGCGCGGGTGAAATTGTCATGTTCAGCTAGGTTTCGTGAATGAACTAGCGGTAATCGTCGATCTTTTCCCTTTTTACACTTCCATGGACGATTAATCAACGGAAGTTTACCTCTGGCCACTTTTAAATAGCAAGGAAGGTCACTGTAAGTAGATTTAATTGAGTATTTTGTAGCTCTGAGAGTTTGTGTGGTTGGTTGTAGCTAGCGTTGTAATGGCGCGTAATTCTGTGTTTTTCACCGCACAATTTTAAGCTAACAGAAGTCAAATGCAGTCGAGTTTAGCCTCTCTGATAGTTGCTGTATTTAAGAGAAATTCTGTAGAATATACTTAACGAATTTCCTCGCTTTCTGCTACTCAATTTACGGTAAAAAGGTCTGATTTTGGGTGATTCGCAACGACTGATAGAGATTGTGCTTGTAGTGCAACTTCAGTCAAACTGCGCGAAATTTCACTATCGGAAAAACACTTAACTGGTGAATTAGATGCAACTAACATAAAAGCAATTCAAAATAAATCTCTTAATACATCTTTCTTTGGGTAGTGTCTGAGTTTACTCGCTCGTTCGTTAGATTTTTTACGATGGTTTGTAGACGGCACGTAAACCAATTCAATAACAAAGTTGTGTAAACCCAATTGTAAGCCAAATTAGCGCAGGAAAAAAATAAATAAGTTATTTGCCGGCTTAGGGTCGGTCCGTATAGTGAAAAACTGTGACCTCGGGCTTGAAAATGCTGCCCTCGGCCTGCGGCCTCGGGCAGCATTTTCAAGACCTCGGTCACAGTTTTTCACTATACGGACCTCCCAGCCGGCAAATAACATATATATATGACCTCAGGTCGAAAGTCTTTCGTCAACTACTAATGTCTCTATTTCTTCCATACACTTTTCCTACTTAAATTTTCGAAAATTTAAAAGAAAAATGGCGGTCATCGAGCTCGTTTTCGAGTTATAAGCGCTTAAAGCTAAAATTTAGGGTGTTTTTAGCAGGTCATATTGTTGCTATGGTAACCTATTGTGCTACAAAATTGACAGCAACGTGTTCACCAGTGATTGGGCAGTGTTTTGATACCATGATTTTGGTATCAACTGATATAGAGTGGTTATAATGACCCATCAAACTCTAAGTCTTGGAAAGTACTGGAAACTGTTTCGAGCCACCTTAAAAGGTAGCTCTGAACCCCATGTACAGAAGTTTTTCAAACTTTACCAAAAGTAATATCTTATCCTGCTAATCAAAAATAGGTTTCACGGTGCCGGTTATGAAGCAGAAGTATTTATAAGTAGCCTTCGCAGCAGCCGTTTCCTTTCCTTTTGCAGGAGGAGACATCGAACAAGCGAGCGAGCAAAGCCCGCCTAGGTCGAGCAAAAAAAAAATGAAGAGAAGTGGGGAGGGGTGAGCGCTTTTCTTGGAAACGGCTGCTACGCAGGCTAATTTTATAAGCTTAAATTAAGGGTGTCTTTAGTAGGTTATACTGTTAGTAATACATATAGTAAGCTACTGTGTCCCGAAAATAATAACAACTTGTTCACCAATGATTGGGCAGTTTTTTGATAGCACGTTTGTAGCATCAATTGATAAAGAGTGGTTACAATGACACATCAAAAGCTAAGTCTTGGAAAGTGCTGAAAACTATTTTTGAGCCACTTCAATCTCGTTCCCAGATTCTTCGTTCCCCTTGACCAGCGGCCGGTCGGAAAACGAGAGCTCTAGGAGCAACCATTTTGAAATAACCGAATTCCCAGAGTCGAAACGATTTCTCTCCGCATGCTCAGAAAATTGGACCTTTCAAATTGAACCACCAATCTGCGCAAGCTATAAAAATACCCGAAGTGAAAACGCGCTCCTGTTTACTTTTTTTAACGTTATGCTTGCATTACACTTGTTTGGTTAAGTAGTGAATTTCTTCGCACTCTGAAACAAGTGACAGGAGGCAGTCCAAAGCAAAGCCAAGTTACCTTTCATTAAAGAATATAAAGCAAAAGCAAAAACATTCGGATCAAAATCAGCATTTGGGCAACTGCGCACCTACCCCTCCCCTAACCCAACATGTTATAATAAGTTAATAAGTCAGTGTTGCTGTTGGGTTAGGGGAGGGGTAGGTACGCAGTTGCCCAGATACTGATATTGATCCAGATATTCTGCTGCAATTTTGACTGCGCGTTTCGGTCAAGATTTATCCGACACCTGAAGGTATAGTGGCGGAGAAGAGAGGAAAATACTTAGATTACGTACCATCAAGGTTTACATTGAATAGAGATATAGTCAAACCAATCCAAAGGCGACCTCCTGGGCCGGGTTGTTCAAAGCCCAGTTAAGCTAACCTAGGGTTAGCAAGAATTTTGAGTTTAAATTTGCAACTGTTTGGTGAGTTTTTTTGTTTATATTATTTATCCTTCAGTTTTGAGTCTGAATAATCTCACACTACCCAAAACACAAGCAGTGAAAAACATTTTAAACACGAAAAATGAATACTCCGGTTAACTCTAAATTCTGGGTTAGCGTTAACCGGCTTTTGAACAACCCGGCCCTGTTCACTTTGCCAAACTAATGTGGTGCTCCGTTATTTAGGTAGATTTCTCTTGTAATAATTAAGCTGCAACGAGACAATTTGGGACTTTTATACAACATAGTCGCATTTCAGACTCCAGATGGTCACTTCCCGGGGGGGGGGGGGGGAGCACTTTACACAAGGTGGTCAATCAAAGAGGTTTTAATGCGTTCAATCTTCAGACGCGCAACGTACTGTACCAAGATTTTTTTAAGTGAATTTTTATATTATTTTTATTTTTTACATGTGAGACTTTTTTCCAAAGTGCCGTTTGTTTGACACCGAAGTTCAACAGGTCAATGCCAATACGTCATGTGCCATGTGTTAGTTTAAACTGTTGGTCTCGTCAATCAGCCAATCACGGAGCCCGTTGCAGAAGCCATTGTGGCCGAGTGGTTAAGGCGCCGGACTTGAAATCCGGAAGTCGCGGGTTCAATTCTCGATCTGACCACTTAGCTGGAGTTGTTCCTCGGTAGACCCTAGTTCAACTCCTCGGTCATGCTTGGAAATAGCCAACTGGTCTGCCTCCCGCCAGTTGAGATTATCAAGCTTATTATGTTCAGTTGATATATTTGTTTCTTTCAGTTGAAGTGGTATGCCTGTGAACTAGCTTGGTGTAGCTAAGAGCATTGACCACTATAAACAACAACATTTAAACATTTTTTTCAACATTTGTCCATTGGTAAGTAAGTATGTGAGCGAGTGAGTGGGTCAGTCAGTCAGTCAAGCAGTCATTCAGTCAGTCAGTCAGTCAGTCAGTCAGTCAGTCAGTCCGTCAATCAATCAATCAGTCAGTCAGTCAGTCAGTCAGTCCGTCAATCAATCAATCAGTCAGTCAGTCAGTCAATCAATCAGTCAATCAATCAGTCAGTCATGAATCAGTCAGTCAGCGTAAGTCTGTGAGTCAGTCAGTCAGTCAGTCAGACAGTCAGTCAGCATGAGTCAGTCAGTCAGAAAGTAAAATCACTATAATTTCGATTAATAAAATGTAAATTTTCTTTGCTCGCTTCGTCATTACCAGCTGGTTTTGTGTTTCTACTTGCACTCTAATGCAAATACTTTAACCTGATTGGCTGAGCTATAGTACATTATCAGCTGTTAGTATGTCATGTTTGGAGGTCATCCTTAAACATGGCGAAGTTTTCTCATTTTTCTGAAATTTCGGGACTCTTTCTGGAGGAAACATTAGAAACATTACTGGATTTAAAGTATTAAGAAAATTAAGAAAGGGCATTTGCTGTCACTCGACATAAAAAGATCGAAACTATTGGAAGAAATTATGATCTCGCATACATAACTGTAAGTTTCGAACGACGTTTCCGTTCTGCACGACCTTGCTAAAGCGTGAAGTTTTCAAACTACATGATAAGAAGAGGGATCATTGGAAATCAATAGTTGAAGGAAATTATATTATTTGCTCTCCATTTTTCTAAGGTGATAATTGATTCGTCTTTCGACCTTATCAACTATCAACTCATAGAAAGGTCGAGCTCATAATCTAATTGTTAAATAGAAGAACACCTTTCCGTGCGCTTTCTCACAGAGCGTGTTTTCTAACAGAAAACAGATGCACAAATTTGATTGCCATTTGACGAGCTAACAAAATTGAGCCTTCACTGTTATTGTCAAGGGCGTCACCTGTATCCTTTGTTAAATAGAATTTCCGCAACCAATAAAATTACCTGTTTCCAAAGGTCTTCGAAACCATTTGTAAACACGAGAATGTGTTAAAATTGTTTTCTAACGGGTAACACAGGCTCGCCCTTTCTGGTGTTGGTGATCAGTTCGTCGCACTGGTACATCTCAGCAATAGTTAGCTGCAGCGACAAGATCCTCGGAATTCTCTTGAGTTACCTCGACACTTCCTGTGTAGATGAACTCCAAAACATCTTCCATTACAGCACCCGAGATCTCTTCAAAGCGAACAATCCCTTCTCGATTCTCTTTCATGTCGCTCTGAAGAAGTTTCGAGAAGAACGGGCTTGCTGACGAAAGTACATCTCTATAAGCTTTGAATTCTTTGTCATCTTGCGTCATCAAAGTTATGTCGAATAAATGATCATGTGTTCGCAACATGTTAAGCCGCTTCGCTAATTCCACACAGGAAGCAGCTTGCTCCGCATCAGAGATTGGCTGTAGATCTTCCATATTCCAGATAACAAACCGTATTTCTGTGAAATACAGATTCCTTTTGAAGCGTTTCGATGTCCTCAAATAGCTCTAAGAAATCACGACCGGGTACAGATCGCGCGAAACGAAATCGAAGGCGAATCTTTCACGAACCCTCTCTTGGGCGAAAGATGACGTCATTCTGTTAGGAACGGAGCGATTGTATTGGCCCGGACTGGACTAGTAAAACGAAGACTTGTAAAAAGCACACTTGAAAATTCGCGGACCATTGAAATCGAGGAATTGTTAATCGTGGAGAAGTCAAAATTGCGAACTTGTGAAACGAGTCCTTGTGAAACGAGTCCTTGGAAAACGAGGACTAGTACAGTGTACTTTTGATACGCGGACTGGTACGCAAAACAAGGACAAGGGAAAATCGCGGACTTGTGACACGCAATAAAATGTTTGTCTTTATTGAAAGGATCATATCTCATCCAAAGAACTTCAAACGATACAGTTCTATTATATGGCTGTGTCTCACAAGCACTGGGAACTTCCGAATTCACGACCAGTATTATGACTCGGCCAACATTATCCTAACGTAGGTGATACTGTGACATATAGGTGAATTGAATATTTGGTTCAATTTGATGTACAGATTTTCTTTTGAAATAAACGGTGCAATAGCTTTCAGTTTGAAAGCTCTGTGGATCGGAATCAGGTGGAATATCAGGTTGTAACCCCGTCATACTTTCACAATCTTCAACTCCAGAAGTCATGTTTCCAATAGGCGCCGCGTTGTTGTTCAAGGGTGTGATGATTAAAATATATGGGTACAGTCAACTCAAAACTTGCAGACAAAAAAAATTATAGACTTTCAGGCGCAGATCCAGGATAAATGGTGACTGATTTCCGAAACAACGAGTGCCTTCTAGACGGGTCCAGGGCCATGTTCCCTTAGGAAATGATATGGATTTTTTTTATACCTTAAGTCCCCTTTTTGGAGTTTCTGAGTAATTCTGAAATATCTGACCGATTTCCGTAAAACGGTGGAAACCGGTATGCATCCACGCCTGACTTTAAATTGAAAGAAACTTCCGTTATTAAGAACCTCTTGCTTTTACAGACTTATCGACACATGTCCCGGTCCTGACAGTGCAATTCTGCTGTTCTAATCCTCGTCATAACGGCCAACTAGCGGCGTTTAGACAGCAGCAGAATTTACCTCTTCCGTTTTAATATGGTCGTAGACGCTCTTGACAAGGCAACGGTTTGCGTAGCCATCAGGAAGAAGTGGAGCCGGGATGACTGGAACGATGTGTTTACTCTATGTTTGGTCGATTGCTGTGTTGAGATGAGAGTATGTAAACAAGATTGGGACGTTTTAGATTCGCGCGTATTTTTGAGAATTACTTGAAAGCAATCGCGAAAGTTATGCAAACTCTCGACTACGTTTCGGGTTTCCATAACTGCCTCGAATTCTCCCAACGCTCCTCGTATTTAGATGAGGCTATGTAAACACGGAAAAAGTGCTCTATTTCTTTAGCATTGCATTGTATTGCATTGCATTGCATTGTATTTTATTTAAAATGCTTAGTTCAGAATGTTTGAATCAATCCGAGCCATGCTTTTCATATACTGTCAACAAAACGTATTCTCTGTCCTGGTACAACAGAGCACTTTTTAGATAGTTTTTTTTTATAATGACACTCCACCACTGATTCCAATACGTGCACTTTACAATATACTCCCATCCTAAATTCGTACTAACCTAACCTCAGTACACATTTTTTTTCTAAACAAAATCTTTACATCAAATTGAACCAAATATACAATTCACCTAATATTACCTACGTTACCTAAAATAACCAACCAATCAAAAAACTAAACAAACTGACAAGTAAAGGATCAGTATCCTATCCACTCTCTCCTCCGCAGAGGTTCAAACGTTCGTTATATAAATCCGCTGTGCGAAGTGTTCGCAGGCGCAAAGTCGAATGTATCGACCAGGCGCAGAACCTCTGCCAGATATATGGCGATTTCTCGTACATCCTTGCCGTTTTCTCGTACATCGATAAATTTCTCAGCTTTGGCTTCATTTGACAGCTTGAAACTTACAGAAACTCATTGCTAATTATGTCGCTACAGTTTGCATTAGTTTTTTGGCGATCTAGTTTCTTATTTTCCAAGAAAAGAAGCGAAACTGTTTTACTTCGAAGGCCTCCCTGAAACCCGTGAGGGGTAGTCTTGCATGTCCTAAAAACAATAATATGGCGAACGATTCGGATCAGCTGGACTGTTCTCTTCAAGAGCTGTCTCTTCAAGGTAAATCTCAACTTAAATAAAATCTTGCAATCTATATATCTTATATTTATTTTTTCCTATTATTTGCAAACGTTAAATTTAGAGCTTCTGTAAAAATCCCGTTAATAAAACGAAGTAAACAAAAGGATAAGCTTAATCATCGTTTCGTTCTCACCACTGAAATATTGTAATCTGCAAAGGGATTTACCCATCACCGCAGATGTAAAAGAGAAAAAAATTACTTTCCTTTAAACAAATGTATGCTAAGATTAAGCATAATTTAAGACTTGAGCTTCGATTTCACAACGATTTCACGAAGAAAATTGTTCAGTTCGCCGAGCAGACATACGTTAAAAAACTTACTTGTTCTAGTATCTTTTAAGACTGAATTGCGATCCTGTTCAGAGTTTCACTAGCCATGAGTTTCCTGAGCACATTTTTTCTTCGCTATATTTCTTCATCACCACTTACGCGATCTTGAGAATGTTGAATTCGATAGTGATCGCTCAACCCCTCGGAGGTAAACAAAAGACGCTCAGGAAAACAGTTTTCATGAAAGCAACAGACTTTTCCCGATTTCAATGCATTCAAGTATGTTTTAGCTAAACCTTCGACATCACTTAACCTGCACGCCATTTTTACTGATACATGGTACACAAGCCACCCCTGCGAGTAGCCCACAGAAAATTGCCTCCCCAGGCAACAATGGCGCGGGTTTCAAGCCCTTTTCTCGATGACTGCAGTAGATCTCCTTCGCATGTAAAGCTAGTCAGCTTTACTGCATCTGAGATCAGCTTGAAACAACCGAAATTCTCTCGCACAAGTTCGTTTGTCACGATATCGAATAAAACGTCACGCGATAGGAAAGCCAGTCGCACGTGACCAAACAATTGTTCAAACGATGCTCTTATTGTTCAAACGATGCTCTTCGCTCGCTTTTTTCTTGTTCGATCCACTTTAATACGATCTTAAAAACATCTGCTTCAACAGCAACAGATATTTCGTCGCTTGAAATCCACCTCTCGACTTCTTTAGCTTCCAAGTTTAAGAATTCATCCATTTCTGCCACAGATGCAAAGTTCGCGTGGATGAACTTTCTGGTGTTGGTGATCAGTTCGTCGCACTGGTACATCTCGGCAAAATAAAATGTTGAAATGCAATTTGATTTGGACATCTGTCGTTCTAGAAATCTCGAGGAAAGTTTTTTCAAGCCCGGAAGGAGAAGATAGTTCGCTGCAGCGATAAGATCCTTGGAATTCTCTTGATTAACCTCGACACTTCCTGTGTAGAAGAACTCCAAAACATCTTCCATTACAGCACTCGAGATCTCAGGAGTACCCAACGACACTAAAACTGGAAATTTAACATATGACTCCACAAGCACTCTTAATGTGTTCCCACGTCAATTACAGTTAATAATTAACTTTCCTGGGAAAAAAATATCCGCTCTTCACTGCTAGCAAGACCGATTTTTTTGTATAAAACTCCCAGCCAGATAAACTGAGAATTTTCAATACCCAGCTAGAAAAATGGCAATTTGCTCATTTCCCAGCCAGCATTTAAGATAAACGTTTAAAATACCAGCAAGGCACTGGCATGCGAAAAGCTGCTCCAGCCAGCGCATTGGGTTGCATTAAAAGCAAACAGATTGTTTTTAGACCAATAATCAACAGCCAATTCTCTGTTGATTATATTTGGGAATAAATCACTATGTCTTCAACCTCTAATTTTTGCCGCTATGAGCATAATTTACACTTTGATTATGAGTTAAATGCTATTTCAACACTGTAGAACAAGCCCACTTACCATTTACGTTCAAACAAGGTCTCCTCCTGTACGTTTTCTCTGGACGGCTTCCAGTCTTGAGACTGCCTCAAAGTTGGGCATTTGTGTGACAGTTTGGCGATTGCACTTCCTAAGCACAAACGAGCCCCACCGCTACGACAAAGCACTGTCACGTTGATGGGGAAAAATGTTTATGTATTTTGACTCTCCAATTGCAGAGTCACCAAGGACACCCAACGTCCTTCCAAACACAAAGCTACTCAATTCACCATGAGCTTGTTGACATTTCATGTGCCCGATAATCAGCTGTGTATTCCTTAATCAGTTTTTTTTTCATTTTCACATCTTAAGAAAATTAAGGTGGCTCTAGGTAATGCACTCAGTCATTTGTCAGGAATTACACAGTTATTAGACAATCTTGACAATAAATATTTAACGATGACGGATAGATCAATTGCCATAAACGGCAAAGTCATTGGACGATCTTGTTACTGAAGATTTTAAGGCGATAAAGCCATCAATTGCCAGGAAAGACACAGTCATTAGACGATCTTCATAATAATCACGTAAAGATGACGAAGAGATCAATGGCCAGGAGGGGCACAGTCACTGGACGATCTTGATAATAATCATTAACGATGATAAAGACATTAGTTGCCAGGAAAGACAAAGTCATTGGACGATCTTCATAATAATCACGTAAAGATGACGAAGAGATCAATTGCCAGGAGGAGCACAGTCACTGGACGATCTTGATAATAATCATTAACGATGATAAAGACATTAGTTGCCTGGAAAGACAGTCATTGGACGATCTTGATAATAATCATTTGACGATAATAAAGAGCTCAGTTGCCAGGAAAGGCACAGTCATTAGACGATCTTGATAATGAACATCTAACGATGATGAAAAAACTGGACAGTTGCATTTCAGGGCCGTTTCCAATTTTTAACTCTTAAGTAAACCAAGGTGAATCTAGGTAATGCACTCAAAGGGTATAAAGCACTAAATGCCAGGAAACGCACAGTCATTGGACGATATTGATAATTAAGATATAAAGTTGATGAGGAGATCAATTGCCAGGAGAGACACAATCATTGGACAATCTTGAACATTATTATTATTTTAAGATGACGAAGAGATAATTGCCAGGATCGTCACTGTCACTGGACGTTCTTGATAATGAAGATTTAACGATGAAGAGATCAGTTGCCAGGAACGACAGTCCGTCCACGAATGATCTTGCTAATGAAAAATTAACGATGATGAAGAGATCATTTTCCAGGAAAGGCAGAGTCACTGGACGATCTTGATAATGAAGACTTATGGATGATGAAGACATCAGGTTCTAGGAAAGAAACCGTCATTGGACTATCTTGGTAATAGATTGAACTTTGATGAAGAGATAATTTGCCAGCTAGGACGCAATCGTTGGACGCTTTTTATCATGAAGATTTAAAGATGGTGAAGAGATCAATTGCCAAGAAAGGTATAGTCATTGGAAGATCTTGGTAATAATCATTTAACGATGCTCATGATGAAGAGATCAATTTTTAGGACGGGTTATAGTAATTGGACGATCTTGATAATGAGGATTTTAAGATGATAAAGCCATCAATTGCCAGGAAAGACACAGTCATTGGACGATCTTCATAATAATCACGTAAAGATGACGAAGAGATCAATGGCCAGGAGGGGCACAGTCACTGGACGATCTTGATAATAATCATTAACGATGATAAAGACATTAGTTGCCAGGAAAGACAAAGTCATTGGACGCTCCTTATAATAATCACGTAAAGATGACGAAGATATCAATGGTCAGGAGGAGCACAGTCACTGGATGATCTTGATAATAATCATTAACGATGATTAAGACATTACTGGCCAGGAAAGACAGTCATTGGACGATCTTGATAATGAACATCTAACGATGATGAAGAAACTGGACAGTGGCATTTCAGTGCCGTTTCCAATTTTTAACTCTTAAGTAAACCAAGGTGGATCTAGGTAATGCACTCAAAAGGGTATAAAGTACTAAATGCCAGGAAACGCACAGTCATTGGACGACATTGATAATTAAGATATAAAGTTGATGAGGAGATCAATTGCCAGGAGAGACACAATCATTGGACAATCTTGAACATTATTACTTTAAGATGACGAAGAGATAATTGCCAGGATCGTCACTGTCACTGGACGTTCTTGATGATGAAGATTTAACGATGAAGAGATCAGTTGCCAGGAACGACTGTCCGTCCACGAATGATCTTGCTAATGAAAAATTAACGATGATGAAGAGATCATTTTCCAGGAAAGGCAGAGTCACTGGACGATCTTGATAATGAAGAATTATGGATGATGAAGACATCAGGTTCTAGGAAAAAAACCGTCATTGGACTATCTTGGTAATAGATTGAACTTTGATGAAGAGATAAATTGCCAGGAAGGACGCAATCGTTGGACGCTTTTTATCATGAAGATTTAAAGATGGTGAAGAGATCAATTGCCAAGAAAGGTATAGTCATTGGAAGATCTTGGTAACAATTATTTAACGATGCTCATGATGAAGAGATCAATTTTTAGGATGGGTTACAGTAATTGGACGATCTTGATAATGAAGATTTAACAACGATGAAGATATCAATTTTTAGGATGGGCACAGTCATTGGACGATCTTCATAACAATTATTTAACGATGATGAAGAAATCAATTGCTAGATATTTAGGAAGATATTGGGGACTGACCATGAACTACGTTTAATGCATCACGTTCATTCAGAGCACTGTTTGTATGTGTGCAGGGAATTTGATATGGGCGTCTTTTAATCGACGGTGACTTAGTGGAGAATATCAAGTACATCCATCATTAGCTCGGCGCGCAAACGTGGTGAATCATGATAACTCCAGGTCAATCCTACAGTACTGTCATTGCAAATATCCCGCACGGAACAAATTACGGCAACGCCACAACTACCAAACCCATTCGTTGAACGTGTGGTGTCTTCTGGCTGATCAGGCATTTGAACAACGAATCTCTTGATGTCAGTCCAATTTGACGGTTTGTATTTGTCAGAACCAGTGCATTCGTAGATGATGTTGAGTATTTTCACAGCATTGGACTTGAGGTTGCTTGGTATGGGGCAATGGTAACCATCGTCAAAAAAGACTGTCTGTTCTACTACGGAGAAAACAGCGAGACCCCAGTGGCACATATTCATGTGCACCGGCAAAAACATGTTGGTGACAAGTCCCATGTCCTTCCGTAAACATATACGTTCCACCACGTTCCTTAAAACATCACCCGTTGAAAGAAAGGAGGGAAGAAGAATGTTTTGTTCCACTTGTTTTTCTTGATTAGACTTGTCGCAGTACTTTTCAACCAAGAAATTCAGTATTTCATCAGATAAGTACCTTTCACCACACAAAAGGGACAGTTCTTGAGATGTTATCCGATAATTGCCATATGTCGCGAGATAGCTTCCTTCTGTGTTCCATCTGTCCAAAAGTGCATGCGTCACTTCCTCTTGTAACTTTGGATCCATTGCTGAAAAAGTACTCTGAAGCCACTTCTTCTCAAACTGGACCTCTTTACGAAGCCCTTTCAGTTGATGAAACCGTCTCAAAATCCGAAATCCTTCTCTATCGAAATTTCCATAGAGTGAAAACTTGACCACCAGGTCGGATTTCTTTTTAAATTCTCCCTCCATTTCATGAATGATGGAAAGAGGTGGCAGTTTCTCTACTCCAAGAGGGTCGGTCAGAGTGCAGTCAGTGCTGTTCTCTTTTTCATAGGTTCTTAACGTATCATCAACCTCCGGAAATGTTGTCTCGCCCAGAATTCGTCGTGGGTACTTGAAGTTGTCGTCGCGACCCATTAGATCATCCACAATCCCCCTTGTCCCCAGAGAAGCTTCTTTGTCGAGAGAAAAATCGTCCACGTTAATCACTTCGACAGATGAACCTCTCATTGTTCCAATTAACTGGATGTCTGGCAAACGTTCAAACTCTTTCGTCACTGATTTTTTATTCTGACCAGTGTTCTTCTCTTTCTTTTCTTTCGATGTCATTGAATAGGACCATGACGGTTCTGATGTCCCTGATACATCATCGCCCTTCGTCGATGTATGTAACGAGGATCAAAACGCTTTTCCCTTGTCCTTTGGCCCTGTTCCCTTTTTCTTAGCCTTCTTTTTTGGCACCTGATTCTTACTCTGCTGTGATAATGCTGCCGTGCTTTTAGAACTTCTCGAGTCAACACTCACTGACTTCTTCCGCTTCCCACTTTTGCATTCAGTATCACTCTTCATGCCCGTGTTACCAGAGACTGGTATTTTAACTTCAGAATTCCTTGCTTTCTTTAGGTCTTGGGTTTCTGACATATTCATTGAATCCCTTCTTTTAGAGCGTCGCGGGTCGACATTCTCCACTTTCGTCCTATTTTTACTTTCAGAATCGACACCTTTCTTCAGGTCTGCGCCACCAGACAATGATCGATTAACTTCAGACTTGCTATTCCTGCGACGCTTTCGTCTCTGGTTTTTGTCCTCGGGCACATTCTCTGGATCTAGGTTGTGTTTGCGTTTTCTGCCAAACTTGGAAGTCGATTCAAATTGAAACGCTCTGTTAAAGAAAGAAGATGGCAGCCACATGTCTTGATCTGATCCATAGCCCTTAAATCGAACCTTGTACTCATAGCAGAGTGAATCCTTAGACAAGCGCCTTTCGAGTACGTCTTCGACTTCATAGAAGTCATCGTCGATCTCAGGGCTGGAGCAACCTTGCGAATCGTCTTTAACCGAAGATGGAGACGAATTGGGCGAGTTATCATGGAGGTCAATAAAGGGAAAAATTCCTAACTTTACGAGATGTGCTTTGGATTTAGGATGAAGCGTGTACATTGTACTCTCCCCGGAAACAGGTTGCAGCTCTACTTTGGTTATGATGCTTGCTTGGGACTTCCAGTTTGTAAGCAGTGGATCCTCTGGGACACAATATAGGTCACGCTCAAGGCAGGAATACAGTGAGCACCGAATACGCACTGGTGTCTTTCTTTTCAACTCAAAGCTCGTGACCTCTGAGCCATCTTTGGTGGATTCCATAGCTTCAACTCGTCCAATATGGTACAAACGTTTGCCTTTCTGTGTAACCATCATAGCAACATCACAATATTTAAAGATGTCGTGAGTAGGATTTAAGGGCTCTTTTCCAGGCAGGTACTTGGACGCCCAGTGCCTCTTCTGTCGACATCTCGACACATACTCTCTTGGCAAAAGAATTTTTATGGCTTGGGAGACGTGAATGTAGGTCAACTTTCCGTCGACGTATTTGCTTATCTTCCAGTTCTTACCCCCCTTTAAGTTCTCGTCATCTTCATCCACTGAATCAATGGGTCTACTGTCATTGTCGCCACATCCAATTTCAACCTCTTCTCTTGTCGTCTGTACCTCATCAGATTCATCACAACATTTAGACTCCAAGTCTGGGATGGACACTTTGGCAAATGAGGTGTCCAACTTGTTGAAATCGTTGGAAGGAGGTCCGTCTACCACAGTGTAGTTCTTTGGCTTGCTGTAAGAATATGGTTTATCCCAATTTGCTGTTTCCTTAAGCAAGTCCACACACGCTTGAGGCAGGTATTTCGCAAAAAGCACTTGACCCTCTTTAACTCCTTCTCTGTGCGCTTTCACTTGTGCCTCCTTAAATTCGGAGT
This sequence comes from Micromussa lordhowensis, assembly GCA_964020085.1. Classification (NCBI taxonomy): domain Eukaryota; kingdom Metazoa; phylum Cnidaria; class Anthozoa; order Scleractinia; family Lobophylliidae; genus Micromussa; species Micromussa lordhowensis. Next base: position 45,016,292 of record OZ026595.1, read on the forward strand.
ATACAGCAGGATAGACATAGTTGCCAACATGCTTGTTTTCTTGGAAAGCAAAAGCAATCTTCTTCCTTTTGTTTGATGCCTTGACATTAGCTCCGGACGCAGCGAGACGCTGTTTTGCATTTTGATTGAACTGCACTTTGGAACTTCTGTCTAGCATGTTGCGAAAGGTTGGTTGAGCATCAAGGGATTGCAACTCTATGGTTTTTCCTTGCATTTCTCCAATGATGCGCTCTGTAGATTTCGTCCCTGAATTGAAAGGAGACGCCCATGATGGTCCAAGGTCCTTGAAATGCAAAAATATTGCCAGTTGATGAACCGTGGCTGCTGCAAAAAGGATCTCGGCGGTCTTGTAACAGCCATATGTAACAAATTTTCCGCGTTTTGTGGGATCGATTCTGGCATTAGGCTTGGAATGGAGAAGCATCTGCTTTAGTTCAAGTACCTTTCTCCACAACCGAAAGATGGTTATGCCACAGGAAACAGACTTCTGCACGTCTTCTGGTGAGCCAAAGTTTGGTGTGCGAAAGGGTTCTATCAAACGGTACACAGCTCTTATGTACAGACTCGTTCCACGTGATCCTGGAACGTATTTGTCAAGAAGATCAGCAATGCGGGTGGTGAAAATTCTTTGACAGGCGTCCGAATTCTGATCACAAAAATATATCAGAAGCAAGTCGGTGGCATTGAATCCACAATCCAGTCCTAAATCTTGGCATCGATGCTTGAGATCTTGAAGATGCTTTATGGTTGCTAGAATTGTGGTCTTGCCGTTTTCTTCCCAGAGGGTCAAATCTCGAGTTTCGTATTTGAGATTTTTCAAAAATAGTCTCTGTTCGTGATCGTAGTCTAAGTAGGCTATGGATGGTAAGTACCAGTAGTAGGGCGAAACGAACTGTTCTTCGTCAATGCCGAGACCAAGATAGAGGACCCCTTCTGTGATCTCCTCTTCTGTTGGTGTCATCAGCTGAATTGCAGCCGCTAAAGAGAACCCTGAGAATCTGTAGAATAACCGACCAAATTCAACGGTATTTTACGAACAGCTCCGGAACTGTCGTAATAGCAAGCTTTTCTGAGAGCCTCCCAATACTTTAAAAGATGCTTTGCTGTGTACCCGCGATCCGGACATGGCCACATACAATTTATAACGGTAGACGTCTCCATAGAAGCTAGGGGGGTAAGATTGTGAACTGAAACAGTCTTAGCCAATTTTTCATCTTTGATTAACTTGTCTGTGAGTCTTTTCAATGCCTCAAAATCGTCTCGATCGTGTTGCTTGGAGTCCCTTCGAGGAATACGAATGTTCTGATCGTGCCAAGTGCTTACGTCCGGATTCCACACATGCCCTACAAGCACTACTTCTCCGTCATTTTGCTTTCGAGGTTCAAGGTAACGAAGACATCGAGCGCCGTCACTAGCTTCATTAACGGGTAGGCCTTTGAAGGTGAGGGCTGCTTGATCGATGGAATCCAAATTCAAGCCAGGATCTAACCTTAATTGAATGGAATGTTTTGCAGCAGTGGTTTCTCTGGCCAAACCAAAGATTTCAGCTAGCAATGAATAATTAGTCGGCCCGAGTTCGTTCTTAAAAAGACCGCTAATGTCTTTCACCAAGTCAACGTAATGATGATTATTAGCTTTCTTTAGCTTGGAGACCAAATTTCGAATGACCATCAACTGGATTGGATTACTTTGCGATATATCCATTTTTAACAAGCGAACAAGATCTATTACAAGCTTTTGATCCTCACCATTCATGCATGAATCATGTAGCCTTTCTTCCCAATCTTTTTGCGTCAATGTAACTTTAACCATCTGCTTCACTCTCGCTTCAGCAATTCTACGCCGCTGGGTTTCGATTTCTAAAGAATCGATTGCTTCGTCGTTCCTCGCGTAACGTTTGTTAAACCCGCGAAGTCCAAGTCGGTTCAACTTCCCGTCTAAGCTACCAGACTTCCGATGCCGAATTGTATCCTGTAACTCACGTAACTGGAGGAAACAATTCTCGCAAGTGTACGGATGCTTCCCGGAAGATAATGCTTCTTCTTTGCAAGGTGGTTGTAAACTCTTGATTCCACCTTTTATGCGAATAGCCTTGCCGTTAACTAAGACCTCTTGCGAAAGAGCTATATACATTGACCTTGCCTTAGAGGAGGCTTCTTCTTTGATAGCTGTGGCATCCACGACATGCATATTCTTCCAGCCTTTGTAGGTTGAACACGTTTCGTGCCCAGGGATACGTTTAAAACAAGCAATTGAGCCATTCTCCAAACGTTCTTTGAAGAGCTTCTTAGGAGTCGTTCTTCGTATTTGACCGTCCTGCGCAAATTCTTTAACGACCTCAGAATCCCAAAGGTAGCAACATCTCACTTTGTGCTGTTTTGGTCTTCGTGGTTGAGATTCTGAGGTCCTTGCTAGTTTAAAGGATCCCCTGCCTTGCCAAAATAATCATAAATACGCTTCTCCTTTCTTCCCTCATCTTTCCCCACCGGGGGACTTACCGTCGCCACTGGAACTCTTTCCTTGCTCCAGAAGCTGGCTGCTTCGACATGACATTTTGACAAGCTATGCTCATGCATCTGCACCACACCTGAGAAGACGAGTTTCGCTGTGCCAGCAAGGACTGCATCAACGGATGCTTGTTTGGATCTTGTGGAAGAATACGGATGGTTGTTGAGAATAGCCCACTTGCAATATGGGATACAAATTTCACAACTGAAGTAGCTCTTATCCACTTGTGAAAACTGGGGAAACACGTCACCAGTAAACGTGAAGCCGTTACACTCCCCAGGAAAGCTTCCAACTTTTATGGGGGGAAAACAAGCACTAACGAAAGCTCTGATTCGGGCATCTTTGTATATGGATGTGCTGGCAGACAATGAGTGGATGTGCTGTCTTTCCACACTAAAGTTTGACGGATCGGGGAAGACAGACCTCAGATACGACTGGAAAGATGTTGGTCCTCCAGGAAGATGGCAGGGTAGTAGATTATTGATCTTTTTATGATACTTGTGGAAAAGGGCATCACTTGAAGATGATTCCTCGTGATTGCACAGTGGAGTGCTTGAGGCGTCAGCCGATTCACCTATGTCACTTTCACTCTGGTCGCTATCAGAAGGTTCTTCTTCCAAAGACGTCTCAAATTCTTCTTTTTCACCTTCTTTACCGACTTTTTCGTCCTGTTCCACATAATTGTCAATATCTTCCACTACGACTGAATGTTTTTCTTTTTCGAGATCTTTTTCTGCCTTGAAGTCCAGAGCGTTACAGTTTGGAGACTGAATGTCAGGGATGTCGTCGACACTGCCCACCTCTACGTCAATTGAATTACTGGCAGAATTCCGTTCATTAGTGGGGTTTTCCATCTGTATTCTTGGCATTGATGGGTCGAGCAAACTTGCTATGGCATTGTTGTGGCACGATTTTATTTGGTGATCCAAATCTTGGATAAGATTTTTTCCTTCCTTTTCGGAGGAGCCAGGAATTTGACCTTCATCAACATTGTCAGAGGTGTTAATCCGTTGGTTCACCTGGAGGTTCTGGAAAGTGCTTATCTTTCCTCCCTTGTCACTTCGCGTCAACTGCCGTCGAACTTTTAAGAAGGGTGGATTCTTAAATACATTGCCAAGCAACGAGAAAAAAACTGATTTCTGGTCTTCCTGAATGTTAGAGTTTTCACTAAAATGCAACCACAAATCTTCAGCTATTATGGTTTCACTTGGACCGCCCTCACAGTAATTAAGCATCATCCACTCCTGAAGGGTATGGGCAGAAATGGCTGTTTTCTTCTTTTCAGATACTGAAGGGCGAATACAGTCTCTTTTGAGTGTCATCCCTGTGAATGCTACGCGGCGCCCTTTTTTTAACACTGGTTTTACTTTGTTGTAACCCACCCTTATAAGTGCATTACCTAGTAAAGAGAAAAACTGATCTCTTCCCACCTCTGAATTGATTTCCATAAAAGCAAAAAAACTCTCACACAGCGACTCTTTTTCAATGGTGGCTTCAGCATCATCCACCTCGGTCACGAGAGTCGTTAACCAGCGTTCCACATCTGACATCTAGCATAATGGGAGAGAAAGGCAATAAGATAACGTGCGAGAGGGCGAAAATTCTGTGAAACGAAAACACGCTTATGTGTAAGGTCCCTCTGGACATTCGAATGAAAGTTGCTTTCACCGAAGAAATGTTTGAAACAATGTCACTACTATATAACCCTAAAATATCAAGGTGACGAGGACAGTCACTTTTGAATATCATTTGAGGACTCGTAAATTTTGGATATATTTTAAATAATTTTGAATACATTTTGAAATTAAATAACTTAATGTACATAAGTTTTCTTAATTACCAGTATTATTGTGACCTTTTAAAGCCCTTTTGAAGGGAGTCTCAATAAAATAAAAAAAAAATGTATGTATGTGTAGACTACTTTATACGGTGTGCGAGCAAACGAAACTGCGCTGCGAAAAAGGTGAACTGAAAATAAATTGAATGTTTTTTATAATAAAGTTAGACATAAAGTTGATTTCCAGTCCGTTACTGTGCAGTCCCAGCACCCTAATGTTTGTAAACATTTATAAAACTCGATGGAATGCGAATCGGTGTTATTCGTTACAAACCACATACCCTAACTTTCAGGCCTTTCAAATTCTTTTTGCAGCAGCTCCATTGATTTCTACAGCTGCGGAGTTGTTTTATCAAGTGATACGAGAAAGAACGCAGCATAAAACTTGGACCGCTTTGCATCCGCAATGGTGGTTGATTTGAACCTTTAAAAGTTAATTCAAGAGAGTAAAAAAAACGCAAACAAACCCTAGAGAGTGCACAGCACGGACTGGAAATCATCTCTACGTTTGTCATCTCATTTATATCCAAATCGGTCCCTAACAATGCGTTTACCTCAAAAGTAGTGTTAGTCCTTTTTCTCTTTCTCTTTGGACGGCTGGCCTCCTTTTTTCCCTTCCTGCAATTCGAGATGAAAGAGTGTAATAAGTGCAAACAAAATTAAACCTACTGTCAAATTTAGAATACTCTTCATGCCACATACTTTGAAATGTTGCTGATCCTTTCCTGCTGATCCATGGCTTATTCAAGGCCGACCCGGGGAAGAGCTGTCAATAAAAATTTCATAAGTTAAACGCACCAGGTCAATATTGTTTTAAGAGGTAGTTCAAAATTAAAAGGTAACTCAAAGCTAGTTGCAAAGTTCCAAAAAACGGAAAAGACCCATCTTTATGTTAAAGGCTGCTCACAGTGAAAACGCATTGTGGGAGGGTTAAAGACCGTTCACCGTAAAAATTTCACACAGTTAAGTCCAACGTTTCACAACAAAGACCCATTGTGGGGATGTCAAAGATCATTCACCGTAAACGTTTCACACAGTTAAGTGCAAAGTTTCGCAGCAAAGACCCATCGTGGGGATGTTAAAGATCATTCACCGTAAACGTTTCACACAGTTAAGTGCAAAGTTTCGCAGCAAAGACCCATTGGGGGAAGGTTTAAGGTCATTAACCGTAAAGGTTTCACACAGTTAAGTGCAAAGTTTCGCAGCAAAGACCCATTGGGGGAAGGTTTAAGGTCATTCACCGTAAAAGTTTCACACAGTTAAGTGCAAAGTTTCACAGCAAAGACCCATTGGGGGGAGGTTTAAGATCATTCACGGTAAAAGTTTCACACAGTTAAGTGCAAAGTTTCGCAGCAAAGACCCATTGGAGGAGGTTTAAGGTCATTCACCGTAAAAGTTTCACACAGTTAAGGGCAAAGTTTCGCAGCAAAGACCCATTGGGGGAAGGTTTAAGGTCATTCACCGTAAAAGTTTCACACAGTTAAGTGCAAAGTTTCACAGCAAAGACCCATTGGGGGGAGGTTTAAGGTCATTCACCGTAAACGTTTCACACAGTTAAGTGTTAAGTTTCGCAGCAAAGACCCATTGGGGGAAGGTTTAAGGTCATTCACCGTAAAAGTTTCACACAGTTAAGTGCAAAGTTTCACAGCAAAGACCCATTGGGGGGATGTTAAAGATCATTCACCGTAAAAGTTTCACACAGTTAAGTGCAAAGTTTCGCAGCAAAGACCCATTGGGGGAGGTTTAAGGTCATTCACCGTAAAAGTTTCACACAGTTAAGTGCAAAGTTTCGCAGCAAAGACCCATTGGGGGGAGGTTAAAGATCATTCACCGTAAAAGTTTCACACAGTTAAGTGCAAAGTTTCGCAGCAAAGACCCATTGGGGGAGGTTTAAGGTCATTCACCGTAAAAGTTTCACACAGTTAAGTGCAAAGTTTTGCAGCAAAGACCCATTGGGGGAAGGTTTAAGGTCATTCACCGTAAAAGTTTCACACAGTAAAGTGCAAAGTTTCGCAGCAAAGACCCATTGGGGGAAGGTTTAAGGTCATTCACCGTAAAAGTTTCACACAGTTAAGTGCAAAGTTTCGCAGCAAAGACCCATTGGGGGAGGTTTAAGGTCATTCACCGTAAAAGTTTCACACAGTTAAGTGCAAAGTTTCGCAGCAAAGACCCATTGGGGGGAGGTTAAAGATCATTCACCGTAAAAGTTTCACACAGTTAAGTGCAAAGTTTCGCAGCAAAGACCCATCGTGGGGATGTTAAAGATCATTCACCGTAAAAGTTTCACACAGTTAAGTGCAAAGTTTCGCAGCAAAGACCCATTGGGGGGAGGTTAAAGATCATTCACCGTAAAAGTTTCACACAGTTAAGTGCAAAGTTTCGCAGCAAAGACCCATTGGGGGGAGGTTAAAGATCATTCACGGTAAAAGTTTCACACAGTTAAGTGCAAAGTTTCGCAGCAAAGACCCATTGTGGGGATGTTAAAGGCTGTTCACCGTTAAGGTTTCACATAATTTAGCTCACAACAATACCCATTTGTGTTTAAGGCCCACAAAGTTCTAAACACAATTTCGCACCAAAAGCCTATTGCTAGGTATGGCAATGAAGAACCTTTCTCTGTCTGGCTATTGGTTAACCAGAGGTAAACATTTAAAATGCTTAATAACCCGTTGAGGATCCGAAAAGCTGCACAAACTTTAACTCGATGTTGCATCAAAAATATTCTGAACATTACTCATCTCCTCTTGAGTACCAGTCCATGATATCGGATAACGTTTGCTGGATCTTCAGCTGTGCTTCTCATACTTCACTCTACTTTCTAAATCAGAAAAATGACACGTCTAGACCTTCACACAAATATCACGTAAAATCGCCTATAACTATCTTTCGGAAATTCTCAAAGAAAAAAGTCTATCCCAAAAGTTTTTCTAAATATCTCGACAAATCGTCCAAATATCTTGGGATATCTCTTACTTCTGGTTTAAAAGTAAGCCAATGTTGTACCTTTTAGGCCAAACTTTTCCCTAACGGGAGCTGAATAGTGCGTCAGAGATTGTCTACACTAGTCGTATTGCAATAAAAAAACTTTAATTTCAAAACAGCATGGATGCATCCGCAATTTTGGCAAATGGCTGCCAGTGGAATACATTATTCAAGTGGGAAACCGCTGAACTGGATTACAGCTGGGAAATAGCTAAAAAGCTATAAATTTGCCTAAATATCTCAAAATTTTCTAAATATCTTGGGAAACTTCTGAATATCTCAAAAAATATCCGGATATTTGTGTAAAGGTCTAGACACGCCTGTAGAAAGGGTGACGTACTGTACAATTCCTCTTTAACGCCTTCCCCCCGCCCCCATGCGTATATTACAAAATTGGATTGGTGACACTACTTCATCGAGTAGAACAACACAATCTATGATCTCATTCAAAGACTGTTTTCTCAAGCGTCTCATTTGTGAAAGCTTTTCGTGATATATCTTTAGATATGACTGATACTAAATGGTTAAAAATAATAGACCTTGCGGTATGTCGATTTAAAGAGGAATCCTCGCTTGCGGTCGAAATCGAGACAAGCCGTGCTGAAAGGAAAATGAGCTCACAGTTGACCAAGTTCACCAAAGTAAAAGAACAAGACGCGAAAGCGAAAGGTGAACACTATCGATTATGAATGAAATTGTTTCCGCTCTCAATTCACACTGTGAATTCATTGCCGGTTGGCTTTGCATTTATTTGTCTTAATTTTTATCAGCTTTCAATTAGTAGATATGCTCCTTGAGCCGATAATATTGTATCATAACTCAACTCTATTTGCTATTTCAACCATATTTTGGAGGGAAAATTCGCTTTCCGCATATAAATGACCCCATAAATTGAAGTTAAGCGAATCCTGCCGCAACCAAATCCGAACTCACGCTTGTCCTGGCAACTTCCAGCACGCTTGACAGGAAATCGTTATGGTGTCACGGTGTCATGACCTCCCCGACATCTCTCGTTTTTCACTTATTTCCGAGGGGCGCAAAATGTTGTATTCATATAAAGAGTACTACTAAGGAGGGTCGCGCGAAAATGTTATACTCGATAGAACATCTTCAAACTCCTACTGAGAACAGATCATGAATTACTTGTTTTAGAAATGAAAAAAGAAAAACAAAAATAGCAGTCACCGATTTTGTTTCAGAGATAAAGCGTGTGGAAAAACTACCTCGAATTTGAAAAATTGGCGCACGGAAATCAGCATGGTCTCCGGATTTTCGCTTAAAAAATCAGAGATAAATCAACGGAGACAAACTATCCTAGTAATATTTTGTTGCCAGCGATTTCACCAAACGTAACTCTTCCAAAGGCCTTAGAATATGCCACACAGATAAACCAAGAGCTAAAGAGAATGGAATTCGACGGTCCAAGATCGTCAAATACAGGCAAAGGCCAAACAATGGCCATCTGCCTTATCATTGTTCAACTTACTTAGCGCGCGCACGATCCATGACGTGCATGGTCCAAGGTCCAAGTTTCCGCAAATAAATTTTTACATAGTAGAATTTGACACCTCTCTAATTTGCGATATGTTTTGCTGTTTGGTTTGTCGGGGCTCATTTCAATTGCAAAAGATTATAAATCGCTCGTTTTCTCTTTAATATAAGACCTAAAGTTGCATTCTAAAACTCAATATTCTTTCTCCTTCCAAAGGTCTAAATGATCACGTTTTCCGCCGGACTGATAACGTAATGGAACTTAGAGATTACACGAATCTGTCACACCACAGATTAGTACCTTGGGGATTAGCGGCGTATTCAAATAAAAATTCGCGTTACCGACCTACGAAAACTTCTTCTGAATTTATCTGGTGCCACCCTTTGAATGAACAGGCCAAAACTTTAGGGTATTGTAATTAAATGATATGAAACATACATTGCTTTATTTCTACTTCAAGCTACGAATAAAAGCACGAAAACTTAGCAAAATAATGCGATGTTTTTTTTTTTAAACTAGTCGGGTATTGTTTATCGGAGAAATCGCTTGCAGTAAAGAAAAGCATTAAATTTGGTGATTTTGGCCCGCGTAGCACTAGAGACAATCATCTGCCTTATCATTGTTCAACTTACTTAAACTAACTTAGCGCACGCTCGATCCCTGACGTGCGTGTGAATTTGCGTGCTATAATAGTACCGTTGAGAAGTCATAAATTTCAACATAGTAGAATTCGACACCTCTCTATAGCTAATTCGCGATATGTTTTGCTGTTTGGTTTGTCAGGGCGTCAGAAAAGTAAAGAAAAGCATTACTTTTGGTGATTTTGGCCCGGGTCGCACTAGAGCCAAGTAATAAATCTGTCGACAAGTAGCGCAAAATAAGTGCGACTCCCAGTTTCAAAAACTTGCCATTTTTTTGCGGTTTCGTTTTTTCCTATGCTTTTCCAGAGTATGCCAAAATATGAAATGGTTCAGAAATTCAAACTACGATAAATACAGAACAGACACAACGCTTTCTTCCAAACTGGCAAGGGAACTTAAGATTATGTGCCTTCTATTTGTTCCAGCAACCAAAAGAACTATCGGTGGGAGGTCCAACTTCTGCTTAAGCTTGTGAGAGTAAGCAACTTCCTCCCAACTGAGACGTTAGATTTATTTTTTTGTCGTTATTATTCACTATTCACCCGAGAACAGCGTTTAATTTAAACCTGTACTTATTGCGCCAGACGCACTAGGACAATTTTGTTGACATCGGACATCAGTTCCGTTCAACAAGTTGCGTGCCAAATTTTGTCAAGGCGTAACAAACTTCAAACGCGCCGTGGTCCTTTCTCGAGACAGGAAATCTTTTTGTCAAGCGCCGGGAACTGGCCGGGAACACAAGGTGTTAACAACGCATGTAATGCCATTTTATGGTTGGGAATTTTAAAATGCGGATCCTTTTACCAGATTTGCAATGACAAAAGAGTAAATTGGCAAATGTGTTTGGGGCAAACAAATTTTGTCAAATGGTTCCTTAAGCGAAGTTATATTTTAAAGTTTAGCGGCGGCGGTCACATCTGAAAGTCCGAAAAAAGTCCCTTTATCTAAGTAAATGACTTAAGAGGTGACAATCACGTTGCGTTTTCCAAAGTCCAAACCATTGATATTTGCCATGAACAATATCTACCTCACACAAGAGCGGACGGTGATTTTTTATAGTTATATTTTTTACTTAAGTCTTTTACGGCCTTATCAACAATAACCTAATTTAAACTCGGCCGAAGAGCAGGACCATTGTCTTTCAAGAGAAAAAAACGTGTTCAATTTCTTCTGTAATTGACACTTGTGGTTAACAAATGTGTCATGGAGTTTATGAAAACAAGATTTTTCTTCATTTTTGGTGGAGCCGAAAAAATGTATAATTTGCCTACTGCGGACGCGTAAGTCCTATTTAAGCCAATACGTAGCAGCCACTGTAAATGAGGAATATGACCTAGGTCTCGAAACGACTGAAATCTGGAATAACATGCATGAGTTGCTTTCTGGTCCTAAAATAGCAAGACACACCCTGATGTAACTGACGCATATGTATCTGATGCATGAAAATCGCAAAGTACAGTGAGAAGCATGGAGCAACATATGCATTGCTTTCTTCTTGAACTAGCGCCACACCGGATTTCAAATCTGTCAAAGTGGTGTGTTGGTCAACAAATATATAATTTTTTTCAGCCAGAAGGCCGTAAACTGAAATCAGCCCCCGTTCGAAAGAACACGACCAGCCAATACAGTAAATAAACAGACTGAACGAGAACAATTGTTTGTTACTTCGAGAAAAAAATCAGAAAGAAGAGATTACAAAAAATAATCGCTTGTTGATTGTGATGAAATGCAAAAAAAAGCATGAAAACAGGCATCATCTATGAAAACTCAGTACCACCTAAGTCGACTGGTGATTGTATTGAATGTCTCCAGTGTGATTTTAAAAGCAGTGACGACATTATATTCCATTCAATTACAAATAAAAGGTGAAAAAGAAGCGCTGCCGCCTCACCAGCGCGGTTTTTTTTGGGAGGAAGAAATTCCCCTGGTAAAGGGTAACAAATGTATTACGTTGGATATCTCTACGAAACCCGACTGCGAAAGTTAACACTACGTCCGGAAGATCACATCACTTTTTAGCGCGGATGATAGCTGCCCAGCTCTTCTAAGTTCAGAAACAGTAATTTCTTGTAGCTTATAAATAGAATACAGTTCTGCTGTGATATATGAATACAATTTGAAAAAAAGAAATTTTGCTGCTTTTCCATGCACGTTGCTTAAATACTTTACACTGGATATTAGATATATAGGCTAATCGACCTAGCTCAGATCTTAAGGTAGTTCCATTCTTACCTTAACCTTTGAATAAGTCGACAAAGTCCTGATGTCTGTGACGGCCAACCACTCCAACAACGTTTCGCAAATTCTCTCTGACCACGCTTCATTAGGACAGACACAAAAAAATAGATGAGGATAACAATCCTGAACAATGTTTAAGAAGCAAATGGCTACTATAAGCAGCAAAATGTGAATAAACTACACGTACCAAATAACGGCGTTTCCAGATTTTTTCAGATAAGCAGTCGTTTGAAGTGATCCCACTTTTGCGCGTCCGCGGCAGCAAATATGAATAACTACACGTACCAGTTGTATGATACGATGAAGCTTTTCGGCGACCGGAGCAGCAAACTGTGAATAAACGTACTACTAAAACCAAATATCGTTTCGAGATTTCCAGATAACCGGTCGTATGATACGATGGCGCTTTTCTGCGACTGAACTAAGCCGGGCGGTTAAACGAACTGACCATGGGAAAAAGGGGCGTCGAGGGTAAAGTACAAGTTCACTGTAAATGACAGCGGAACAGACAACTATTGTTTGCTGACAAATAAAACTTTAATAAATAACCAAAACTGCCTGTTTTTTTAATTGCAAGCATTTTTTTCCAAACGAAAGTTCCGGAGCGGCCAGATTAAAAGTATAAGGTCGCACGCTTCAGTCAGCACGCTTCACAGCAATTTCATTTCAAAGTATTTTCCAGCCAGATTTGATTTAGAAAACCGATACGTAAGCTATTAGTACACACAAAATAAATTTTCCCAGCTATCTAACCGTCGATAAGCACATTTCCCAGCAAGATTATAACCATAGCCAAGATTCCCAGCCAGGTCGACATAAGTTTGCAGAGCGGATATTCTGCGGAGCGGATCCGATGGGTACTCCTGAGATCTCTTCAAACCGAACAATCCGTTCTCGATTCTCTTTCATGTCGCTCTGAAGAAGCTTGCAGAAGAACGGGCTTGCTGCTGAAAGCACAATTCTGTGAGCTTTGAATTTTTTGTCATCTTTCGTCATCAAAGTTAGGGAAGGTACGTTTTTTATTGGGGGGGGGGGTGGGCCGGGGCTTCAGAGGGGAGGGTCATTAGTAAATATTTTACAAATTGGGGAGGGTGAAACCTGTTTGATACGCAGCCGGGGGAGGGTCATAGTTCTTTTTCGCAAGGAAAATATAACTCCATGTCGGTTAGTTGACTTCTATTTACTAAAAAACACGCGAAGTGTATAAAAACCTAAAACTTGTATATACAAGCAAAGCTATCAGTTAAAATTAATTTCAATCATTTCATACCGATGTCGAAATATTCTGTCAAAAAACTATTTTGTCCCAACTAACATAATTGTCTCTCTCGACCCGTGCCCGCTTTCGTCCATAATTTGACGTCGGTAATGTTTCCGCGCAGGGTTCTGGTATAAAATCAGTCTCCGGCGACGATTCGTTACTTGAGCTACTCGGGCTTGAACCGACAACTCGATCTACTACATCACTTTGCGAGTCGGTTTCCACCTCGGAAAGTGATGAGGTCACTTGTTGCTGTACATTTCTGAGTGGGGGCTGCCGAGGTTGTTGACGCTCCATTGAATTGTACAGCAAGCTGCCAATGTGCGCTTTAATAATTGCGACCTTTTCAGCTTTCTTCCCTTTGAAGGCGATCTTGTGATGGGAAAAGTACAAGGATAGCTCGTCCACCCTCAAGGACGCCAGCTTATCGGAGTTGTACAGTCCAACCCAGTCAATGTCATTGTACTCCCGGTTCAGCCGTTCCGTTCGCTCCCTTTCAGTCTCCTCTTTCTTCTTCTCCTTGCGCATTTTTATCTGGGAAAGGTGCTCAACATATTCTGCTACAAGCTTTTCGGGGACAATGTATTTATCTGAAAACCTTCGAATTGCCTCACTGTCCCCACTGACTAGTTCACTCTCCTCAAACAATCTCTCGATCTGAGCTCGAGGCTGGAAGTCGTCCGGCTCACGGCCATTGGTGGGGGTTGCACTCCAAGAGAGATAATGGAAGTTTGGAAGCTTACCATAGTCGGGATATGGTCGTCGAGTTGGAAGTGGGGGGCTGGTAATCTCATCCTTCTCGCAAAATTTACATGGTTGGCCAATTTTCTCTTTACACGCCATTCGCCTATACTCCATATAAAGCTCACCTTTCTCACAATGGAGGCTCTCAAATTGTTCTAGCTTGGAAAAATACCCATGCCCCGGAACAGAACTCTTTTGATTGTTGGTGACTCCAAGATACTCTTTTAAATACTCTCGGTTGTAGAAAAATTGATTTTCTGGTCGGTCGACCAAAAATGCTGAAATATATCCCCGTGGCGCTGGGGAGTCGTCAATTCGAAGACACACTTCCTCGGCAACAGCCCACGCATTTTTTTCCATGACTTTACTGCTGTGCGCGTCTAGCTCTGACGTTGAAAGAGACTTAACTTCCTCTTCAGAAAGTCCATGTAAAGTCTCGTATATCTGCCATTTAAGACTGCCTCCATCACAGAGAGCATCACCTATACACGCATTGAGCCGCTCTGCTTCATTCTGTCCCGAGTCTTCTCTTGCCCGGTGAATTCTCAAGACCTTTTCATTGCCATGCACTCTTGCTTTCTCTAGAATTCGTATTCTGGACTCTGCACTGGACACGCCTACTCCTGGACCAGCATCAGTTAGCTCTAGTAAGCGTGGATACACAGGTGGCAGTCTGAGGCAAGCGATTCTTCTCAAGATCTCATTACACTGTTCGAGTACTGGATTCAGTACCCTCTGCAACTGTTCACCAGTTACATGTTTCATATCCGTTTCTGACTTACTGATACAATCTAGGAGGCAATTAGCAGCATTCACTATGTTGTCTCCAATCCCCTTCTCAGAGTCTTCAATGTTCTGATTTTCTTTCCAACGTTCCCTTGCACTTGTAAGCTGGTACTCTAAAGAATGCAAGCGCAACTGTTCGTATTTCCTGTAAGGGCATTTGTCAACTCCAGTCACAGACAGAATATCAATCTCTGTTGTCGAATCCATGTAATAGAACGTACAGTCATGCACTCGAGCACATAAGCCACGAAATTCCTCCGACGGTATTTCTGGTATCTATGCAACTCTTCCGGTTCGTGGATACCTGGCTTCTCCCACCTAAGACGCATGCTGTTGGATGCCCAAGTTGATGCATGAGTAGGAACGTAAGCTTTAGGTTCAACAACCACAATACTGTCATCCGTTTTGGTGACCAGTGTAACCTCTTCTTCAACCACTTCTGCCACTTTGCGAATAAACCTAAACGCAGATGGGGTAACGTACACTGATGCCTCGGGAAAATCATGTACTGGCAAGGATCTAGCTCTGGTCTCATCTGACGGCTGCAGAATAGTTTGCTGCCGGCTTCCTTTAGCTCCCTCGGATGTTTCTGGACGCAAGTATGCCTTATCATCCATGCTGATACAGAGGCTCCCATTGGCATTTCCGCCTGAAAAAAACTCTTCGATTTCCTTAGCCAGCTGCACGTGCTTTCTCTGATGGTGAGTGCACTCATTTCCACGATCTTCAGTCTTGGGTGGTTTTTTGCTACACCATAATCCTTTGCCTAGGTGACGCTTCGCTTGCTGTGACCTCTTATTAGTTGCTCTGGCTCTAGTGGTAATGCTTGAAACTGACTTCAAAAGTCTCTTCCCTTGCTTCAATCGACGGTAATCGGCAATATTTAGAAGATCTCTGCATTTAACTCTGTGATGCGTATAAAGATCAGATTCATGCCTTCTTCCGTGAATGGTCGCTTTGTCTTCAATGCACTTCACTAGCCATTCCTCATCTTCTGAGTCAAGTTCTTGTTTCCGTCCTGAACCCAATCTTCGTTTTGTGATTCTCTGCTCAGCAACAAGACGACGAGCAGTCCTCTTGGCAGCTTGGTTGAATCGTTGCTCATCCTGTTTGCTTCGACGCTCCAATGTTGCCACAGTTTTTTCCAATGATTCTTTAAGGGCTATCGTTTGTTCTTCGAGGTCTCCAACTCGAGCATCAGTCCATTTGCCCCGCACCAACTCCATCGTCGTCTCATTTTCGCCAATCCTTCGCTCCAATTTGACTTTCTTTTCCTTGAGCCTCAGTTCTACCATGTCTCTGGCCGCGACATTACTATTTTCCCAGGCACAGAATCGTTCCTTCAGTTCTCTTAACAGTTTTACTACTCTGTCAGGTTTAAAGCCAAGGTCATATATTTCTTGGCGAGACTTTCCAGTGTACACCAGAAGTTTAGCAACCCACCGATCGTACTCTGATTCCATACTTGCAAGAGCTCTGGATAAATTTTCAGCGGAAAGACAAGACTCTGTGGGTTCTGAATCCTCTGCTTCCCTTCCATGGAGAACTTCCAGAAATTGACAAATATCGAGTTTGGCGTGATTTAAAATGACGAATCGGCCAGATTTATACGAACATATGATGACACCCAGACCAGTGTCCTTGTCAAGGAGTTCATCACGAAATTCGTGTTTTGACATGTGGATTGCATAAGAGCAGAATATTTCATAGGCCCTGTAATGAAATATACAAAACCCGCCATTAAATTTGAATTTTATGTTCTATGCCGTACTCGGGTCACTGGGCCATAGCCGGACTGAAAATCGAAATGGGCAAAAAGAAAAACTGATAAAAAATTTTTCTATTAAAATGTTAATCAGAACATGCTAATAAATTTACTTCCGGTTCAAAATTTTAATACCAGGAAAATTTAGAGCTGGCTATGGCCCTACAGCTGTGCACTGGAAAAGACCATTCATTTAATACATGTTGAAAAAAGAAAATAGAATATAGACTAAAATAAACACTGCAAAATAAGTTTGCATAGCTCTCGAAAATATCAGTGTTTCTCTTTCTTGGAAACTGTAACTGTACTGTCCAGTTTGTGTGCAATGTAACTCAGCAATGCTTGATTCAAGGCGATATTCATATTCTGCATAGTAGGTCAATTAATTGAAACCATGAGAAAGATAGCAAAAACATTAGAAAACAAAAAAAATCACCTCTCAAACGACATAATGCCACTTGGCAGCCCACTGCCGTCATTCGGAGCAAGCAGGTCTTCTAAAATAGCACGAAGTCCTGTCAACTTCTGGCGTCTCCTTTCGCTTTTAGTCCGCGTGAGAAGGTCATTTATCAGGCTTAAATTATCGGAGCCTGAAAGAGGTTGGAGGGACTTAAGTGTTGTGTCATTAACCTTTGACTTAGATCTCTTCTCGTTCCTTTTCTCTTTGTAACTCATTCGTTGCAGGCTTTCGTCATGATCCGTGCTGCACTGATTTACGCACGATGCCTCGGAATTTCCATCTGTATTAGAGTCATATTCCAAATTCTCAGGGTCTTTGGCCGAGTCCATTGTTTGAAATGCAGCATTGAATGGACTCTGTCGATCACGTACGTAGCAACTTTTATTACTAAACTACCGGGAATTTCAGACCGCGGGACGCTGTCAAAACACACAAGAAACCAACAAACAACAGACTGATGGTGCAAAGTCATGCACCGAAATAGCAACACGCTACATTCCACTCTGCCATTATTTTAACGTGGTAAGTGTGTGGAATAGGGCTTGATAAAAAAGTGCTTCTTTTTACAACTGTTTACTATTTAAGTTTTTATACAGGATTGATTGCGTTTTCACAAAAGGTGCGCGAATGTGCTGCAGGACCCCGGTGCAGGGCACGATGTGCGGGCTGTCACACAAAACATCTGTTTTTGCTCACTGAAACGTGACTACATTATTTTGTGTTGTTTGCATTGATCACAAAGCACCACACAGATATAACGATTGATATAAATTTCTGCTTTTAATAACAATAATTATAATAATTGTTTAACTAAGATTCAAATGGTGGTAAAATATACATATAAGAAAACACGCCAAATATTTACTGCAAAAAGCGATAATCTTTTTGAAAGAAAAAAAATATAAATCGTTTAAAACAGAATTATACTTGAAAGGTTAAAAGACGTTCTCTGGTTAAAGTTTTATAAACTAAGCTTTCGACTGCCAGTCTGCAATCTTTAAAAAGTGAGGTGTAAAAAGCGGAGGTAAAAATATATATGTACATAAAGGTGAGAAAATAACGAATGAATGTAAGACAATACAATAATATAAAAGAAATACTTGTATGACAAGAAAATGCTAATAAAAAGATAAGATTACAATAAAATTGAGTATTGTCTTGGCAGCTGCTTAGAATTGTTATCTGACTCGCTGGTAATTGCAGTGTGCCAGGATTCCAACGTTTTTCTTACGCGTGAATTGCCTTTGTCAATGACGCGTGCATTCTCAAAATCAATAGTGTGGCCTTCAAGCCACGCATGGCTGGCAATATTAGAGCCATTTTTAAAAACTTTGGTGTTCCGTATGTGTTCCTTTTTTCTAGTGTATAGGCATCTACCCGTTTCTCCAATGTAGTTCCATGTGCAGTCCGCACAGGGGATTTTATAAACAACGTTCGTTTGCCGATCTGATGGAGGTCTTGATTTGGGGGACGCAAATTCCTGTTGCAAGGTCTTAACCGGTTTGGTGGTGGCTCGGATGCCGTTGTTATTGAGAATTCTCGTAAGTGGTTCAGTGACACCTTTAATGTATGGTAAGACTGGGAAGCCATTTTGGGAGTCTGGTGGATCTGTCCACTTAAAGAACATTCCCACCAACTCTTCAGGGGAATTATACTGTTTAAAAAAAAACAGAACTTGCTAGACTTTACATAGATCAGCTATAGTATTATTTTTGATACTTGGTTTACAAGGCCCATGGAAACAAAAAATTGTTCGGGCAAAATTTACTTTGACAACGTTTTGACTTTCTATACCTATTCCATGTTGATTATATTTAATCACTATCTTCAACAAAGGAGGAGCTGTCGTCATCTTCATCTTCCTCGTCTACCTCTTCCATCTCATCTTGATCTTTCTCACCTTCCACATTTTCTTCAATTCGTGTTCTAGTGACTCAGCAGCTTTGTTTTGGAGTGTTACATGTTTATCTCCAGGGGTTTGTTTCGCATGACACGCATCAATCGCTGCAATCGCGATCAACTTCCGGAAGCAAGATTTTGAAAGGCTGGCTCTGATTGTTTGGACAGCTTGAGTGGTTGCTGAGGTGTTGTTTAAAATGGAAGACAAGTAGCACATTTCGTGTGGTTGTCTAGAAAACGAAGACCTAAGACCTAAGACCCAAAAACGAAGACCCCTAGAAAACGAAGACCCCCTAGAAAACGAAGACCCCTAGAAAACGAAGACCCCCTAGAAAACGAAGACCCCTAGAAAACGAAGACCCCCTAGAAAACGAATCGAGTTTATGAATAGCTGATGGTTTACCTTCAAATTTTTTACGTGGTGGAAACAGTTCACGGCTTACAAGCAAAGCGAAACACTAGCCGATTTTTCGTCGGCCGACAGAAAAATCTCTACTTGTCGGCTTTTGTGCGACAAATTGTCATGATGCGCCGCACACTAGCCGACAAGCTGCAATCCAGCACTGCCTGATATCACCCGACAAGGCCCGATCTTGTAGTGAATTCACCGCACACTAGCCCTCAAGTGGATTTGATTTGAGATTTGAACCGATTTGACCCCGATAAAAAATCGCCTGGTCTACGAAGAAAAATCAGCTAGTTTGTGGCGGCTTCCAACGAAACGAAATGGTACTTTGCTAACTGGTACATGTACTTTTAAAACAACAACAACAACGAAATTGGCTGGCTTGAAAGGACTAACAAATAGGTACATTGCGAAATTTGTTTGCGAGGCATTGCGTGACGAATTTTCCCGCCGTTTGGGGTCAATTGTGAGACCGGTGCTGGCGTCTACAGAACCATGTGCTAGTTACAACATTGGTCTTCACTGCTTCGTTATTACATTTTGAAGCCCAGCATGGCTTTCAAAATACCTTTACTCGACGCGCAGTCGTTTACGAAAGGTTACTTTCGCGACATACCAAATTTTCGATGGGCCGATGTCACAGAAAAGGAAGAAATAGGCAAGGGAAGTTTGGGGTCCGTCCTGAAAGGAAAATACGTTCCAATACAGTCCAATACATAACAAATTTGCTTGTCCTTTTATAGTTTCGACGCAGGTATGCATGTGAGAGCTAGGCCGAACGGAATTTTCCCGCGACAATCAATAATAAATTTGCGTGTCACGCACCCGTCACGAACAGTTGACCTTTTCACCACTAAACCCTGACACTCTTGGAATTTACTTGCGTGTGGCCGACTGAGATAAGTAACTTTCAGGTTTGTCGCGCTCTCAGATGACAGTTTAAGACCGGTGGGTCCTTTTTTTTTTAGCGAGTAGAGTCCTTTAATCAAAAGTTAATCTACACTCGTGGGGTGATTGCGTGATCATAAAATATTTTGGAAAATATTTTCTACATTTCTGGTTCTTGTGATGAAGGTAAAGCATAACCTATTTATAAACTCGATTCGCCATCTAAGGGATATTCTTTTCCCCCTTTTCTAGGGGTCTTCGTTTTCTAGGGAGTCTTCGTTTTCTAGGGAGTCTTCGTTTTCTAGGTCTTCGTTTTCTAGGGGTCTTCGTTTTTGGGTCTTAGGTCTTAGGTCTTCGTTTTCTAGACAACCCATTTCGTGTACCTTTAGTGTACCAATCGCTTCAGGGATAAGGATGTCGTGGTCGATAACGAAGTCTTTATCTAAGGTAAGTTCAGTGTCTCCCTGGATCTGGAGAATCTTTCGTTTAATTGCCTCCTCGTTTTCTTTATAGCGCAGTCTTCTCCTTTTCTCGCTCTTGTTGCGGTTCTGCTTTCGCATTCGCGACTTCCGTTTGAGTGCGTTTCCCTGTTTCATTGGGAAAATTGACGCCACTTTGTCTCGAGCCTTCTCCAACAGCTCCATGGTTTCGCCGACAGTCTTTTTGATTATTTTCAGACTCTCCAGAAATTCTTCATTCGTATCATGACTAAATTTGTGGCCAGATTTTATATGCCGTCCGTTTGAATTGAACAGCGCATTATCATCTTCAGTTACTTTCGCATTCAGCTCATCGATTTTGACCTTCAGCTTGCAAAGGTCATCAATGTTGTTCTTAATCGTTGTAGCATCATGGCGTTTTGCGCTAAACTTTTCCTCCATGAATCTCCCGGCGGCCGCTGGATTATCTGAGGTCACAAAAGCCAACTTGTGATTTATTGCTTTCAAAGCCTCGCGAACCTCCCACTGGCGCTTTCTTTCAGTCACAAAACAGCGGCGAAAGCGTTCCTTGTAGGGACAAGTGGCCCAAAAGGACAGGTAGAACTTAGGCAGCCTGATACTGTAAGAGAACTCAGTATATTCGCCCTTTGGGTTCGGGAACCACCCCAGATCTTCATCTTTCCACTTCTCTGGACTAGTTGCACTTTGACTTGCTCCCGCACCAGATGAGCCACCAACAGAGTCAGAGGAGTAGCGGGCATCCTTTTTACAATGGCGAGTCGGCAGACAGCCACAATAGCCACAGGTTGCTCCATCTGACCTCATAAAATCTTCGCATTCTCCACAAGCGCATTTCCCTCTTTCTATTCCTCGCACATCCTTGCCCATTTTCAATTTTTCACTGTGCAAACCGTGCAGCGCCACACAATTAACTGCTTTGCAAGCAGACACGGTTATGTGAGCAACACTTCCGGTCAGTTATTTTCACTTCCGGTTATTTTTGTCTTGCAGGAGGTGGGGGGAGGGCCAGATGCTTTTGTTTAGGTATTTATGAAGGGTCATGCATTAATCCAATCTGGGAAGTGGGAGGGCCACTTCTTTTTAAGCAAAAAAATTCTAAAATACCCCGGCCCACCCCCCCCCCCCCTCCAATAAAAAACGTACCTTCCCTTACGTCGCATAAATGATCTTGCCCTCGCAACATGTTAAGCCGCTTCACTAATTCCACACAGAATGCTGCTTGTTCCGCATCCGAGATTGGTTGTAGATCTTCCATATTCTAGATAATAAACCTAGTTTTGTGAAGTACAGATTACAGATTACAGATTGAAGCAATTAGACGTCCTCAAATAGCTCTAACAAATCACGACCGGGTACAGATCGCACAAATCGAAAGCGAAACTTTCGCGAACCTTCTCTAAGATTACGTCATTGCGTGATGATTGGACTATACTGTAAAGGAATGGACTGGACTAGTAAAACGTGGACTTGTAAAACGTGTGCTAGTAGAAATCGTGAGACCTGTATAAAGCAGACTTGAAAAACGCGAACTAGTAAAATCGAGGAATTGTAAAACGTGGTCAAGTAAAAATTTCGAACTTGTTAAACGAGTCCTTTTATAACGAAGACTTCAAAAACGTGGACTATTAAAATGAGGAATAGTAAAGTGTACTAGTGCGTAAAACAAGGACTGGTGAAAATATAATCGCGGACTTGTAACACGCAATAAAATGTTTGTCTTTTTTGAAAGGATTATTTCTCATCCAAATGATAATCAATTGTATTGAAATTACTAAAAGAAACAGAATGATATATCTAATACTAAGAACTACTAAGTAACATTAGATCCTTTCATTGTTAAGTTAGGCTGGTCGTAGACTTAGTTCAAACGATTCTCTAAGTTGTATGGTTGATAATATATAATATCGAATATGCCTACATAGGGCTCGTTCCGTAAAACATGGCAAATCATCAACGATCTTACATCTCGTAAAGCCGTCAATTCATCGATTAGAGAAATAAATCTAAATGGTATTTCTATATCTGAATCATCCGACTTGTCGAACAAGAGAGATGACGTCATCGTATGATGACTGGAGAGACTGGACTGGACTGGACTGGACTTGAAATACACGGACTTATAAATCAAGGACTGGTAAAACGAAGACTTCAAAAGCGGACTAGCGAAAAGCGTACTTATATGAAAAAAATTCAGGCCTGAATATTCATTTGCATTCTTCACTATCGGGGATATTACGATGTGATCAGCTCCCAGTTGGCTGGATAGCTCAGTTGGTAGAACACTGCACCGGTATCGCAGAGGTCATGGGTTCGAATTCCGGCTTTAATTTCATAGCTGCTTAAGCTGTGTATATAACTGCGATGATCATCTACGTCTTTATGTCTTTCTCCGCAGCTCAAATATATGATCTTCCATATATTCAGTTGCAAGTGTACCCATGATAGTCGAACTAGTAAATCAAGGACTTGGAAAAAATGATGAGGACCAGTGAAAATCGTGGACTTGTAAAATGAAATAAAATGTTTGTCTTCTATTGAAACATCCAAAGAACTCCAAATGATAATCAATTGTATTGAAATTACTAAAAGAAACAGAATCATATACCTATATACTAAGGGCCACAAAGTAACAGTAGATCCGTTCATGTCATCTGGTCTTGTTTTGGTCCATAATCTTGCAGCCTGTACAGTGTTCTCGTTACGTTAACCACAGTGCCTTGTTAGTTAAGTATTCCCCATTCCTTGTCTTCCGAACATTTAGTCCAAATTGACAGCTCTGCGTGTACTTTCCTTTTCCAGACTTCCGGTTGAGACAAAAACACGCTTTACCGCCTAAATACGTGTTTCCTCCATAAGGAGAACTTTTTTACTACAATTAATAACTTAGTATTGCTACTGTTATTACAATATTGCCAGGCCTTTTCATTTTGGTCAACACACGGTCGGTAAGCAAAGCAAATATCAAATTTGCCATCCAGGAACCTTATATTTCACGGCTTAAACCTTACACGAAATATTTTACTTATCCATGATGATGCCATGGATCGGCGAAAGCTTGGATTTTAAAAGATTTTAACATTAATTTCACAGTACTTTCAGGCCTCATTTGAGCTTTTGTCAGTATCGTTATTTAAAAATGTTACTGAAGGACAATATCCAAAGATTAACAAAACAATAATTAACAGTATACTTTACGTACATTTTTGACGAGGCACAAGAGCAAACTTGGGGATGAAATCAGAAAAAGAGCTTTCCCTCGTGAAAGAAGTTCTTCCTCTCGAAGGAGAGGGTGCTCTCATATTTGGCCTATACGAGGACTTTCTGCTGAGCAGGGTAGAGTTTTTTTGGATGTTTCCTCTAAAGCAGGCTCTATAGTTTCACTTTTCTGAGTTTCTTGAACACGTTCTGTGTTTGTTTTTAGCCTGTGTATTGTACAGCCACACACTCTCCTCAGAGTGAGCCGATGTACACAGTCAATAGAAGATAAAAAGGAAGAGTTTATATCCCCGTCCATATAGGCCTTATTTCTAAGGTAATCCTACGTAAAATATTTTTAGATCAGTCACGGCAAATCCCAGGAGAGTCTGAAAGTAGCCAATTTGGTGAGGCGATATTTCGTTCACGGCCCAAGCGGTATTAAACGCATTTTTATCCTTCGCGTAACGCGCGTGGTAACGTTGTTCGCGAGAGGACTGGAAATTATGTCTAAAAATATCTTTGAGTGATAAAGCCAATACAGGAAATTTACTCTTTTACTCTTCACCTTCCCTTGACACAGACTTGCTTGTTTTCTAGTTTCGAATCTTTCAGGGGAGGAGATCCAAAAAGACAGTCAGACGGGAGAAATTTTGATATCTTTGTGTGTTTTAATTCATAGCTTATCTTTTCTTAGTTATCTGCGTGCCTACTACATTTACAATTCATTGTGACTACTTTTGAGACATATTATTAGACAGCAATAAACCTTAACGAGTTCTTTTATCTACTTTATGGGCGCTAGCTTATTAATGAAATCAATACAAAATAAGAAATTCCTAAATCCTGAATTATTCGTCTAATTTTCTCTTAAATAAGTTTGCAGACAGAAAATTTCAAAACTTTCCGCGCCTAATTACAATATTTACAAAATAGACCAATCAAATAATCGCAATAAGACAGCCATGTACGCGCTCACAAGTTTAAATTTAAATTACAAATATTACTTGTGATGAAAATTTGGTTGCGTTTCGTTCTCAGTCTTCATTCGGACGGTTTTCATCCACGTTGAACATTTTACTCTTTCCGCCTATCAGCCTCAGAAACATTCAAGTTTTAGTTTATTTGGGATTGACATCGTTTTGGATTCTAAGAGCTCTGGGCATGACCAGTGATAATTTAACTCCTGCACCATATTGATTTCTCTCGTGAAATTCTATAAACTCAATTACAGCGAATCTCGTTACCAGAGCCCCCGCTCGTCTCGTGACGCTGATCGTAAAAGCGAAGGCTCTGGGCATGACAAGTGATAATCTTGAGCAAGCAATCTTGCTTTTAATAAAGAGTTGTACCTGTCTTCTTAAATTTGAGCTGTAAGGCACTAAATATCATCGATCTCTTTGTAAGTTAACATCAAACAATTCTAGCTAGCTTTGTTTTGTTAATGCCAACTTGTAATATAGCCAGCTATCGAGAGATTTGTATTAAGGCGGGGGTACACGTGAAGGTTGTTTTGACGTCGCTTAACACGGCCTTTCTGCCAATATCTCGGTCACGTCTCAAGCGGCACTAACTCTCTCTGCTTATCTCATTAACCACTGTTTGGCAGTTTTGTGTAAATTTTTTGGTGAGTTTTGGGCATTTTGGGAAAGAGATATTTTTCTCAACGGATAGGTTAAATTGAGGAAACTAAGAAATGTTGAAGATTTGATGGATTTGGAAAATTGAAATTTGAAGTGAAGAATTAGTAGATGGATACCAAACAGTCCCCTACCAACCTGGGGCTCTTTTGACGGGGTCAACTGTCTGGTAGCGTTTCCAACCCATCTTAATCCTAACAAT
>OZ026595.1:45046696-45071696 GCA_964020085.1 Micromussa lordhowensis
GGTTTGCAAACAGAAAATTTTAAATCTTCCGCGCCTTATTACAATATTTACAAAACAGACCAATCAGATAATCGCACTATGAAAACTATTCTATGCGCGCTCACAAGTCTGCAAATTTAAATTGCAAAATTACTTGTGATGAAAATTTTGTCGCGTTTTATAGTTCTTAATTCGGACGGTTTTCATCCACATTTCAAACGTTTCACACACAAATACATCTTCTTTGCTGTTTATCAGCTTGAGAAACACTCCATTTTTATTTCATTTGGCACTGACAACGTTTGGACTCCACCATGTTAAGTTCCTTCGTAAAATTCTATAAACTCAATTCATCCAATCTCGTTCCCAGAGCCCTCACTCGTCCCGTGCCGCTGAGCGTAAAAGCGAAGGCTCTGAGCATGACAAGTGATAAGTAGTTGTACCTGTCTTCTTTCTTCGAGCTGAAGGATACTAAATATCATCGATCTCTCCGTAAGTATACACCAAACAATTCTAGTTTCGTTTTCTTAATCCAAACTTGCAATATAGATATCTAAAGATTTGTTTTTAGTGAGTTTCAACTAAAGCTAAAACATACTATGTAGATATATATATTCATCAATTCTACTGAACGTTAGTCGCGGCAAATGGGAGAATTGAAATGAAACTTTCCAGTAAAATGTTTGAAAATTGTTCCACTGTAGACAACCGTTAACAAATCATCTAATGTCGTACCCAGATCTCACTCAGTGTCTGACGCCGTAACAGAAATGGGTTCCAGATCACAACTGATCTTGAAACGGTCAATTGTCCATCAGTGTTGATGGACAACAACTAAGAAAACGCGTAGGCTAATAGAGGAAACCTTCTTCCCTCGCAAAAACGGCCAAACATTAAAAACAGTGGAACCGCTCTTCATTTTTTCCCACTTTTCGACGCGTCTTCCCGTTTTCAGCAAAATCTGAGTGTCAAGTAAAGATCATTCCAAACAAAACAGTACTAAACAAATGCAGAACTATTCCTTAACAACCCTAAGATTGTCTAGTACTCCTTTGGAGAGTTTCACAACACAGCCATTGAATATATCAGTACTCCATAAAGAATTGGGGATCATTTCCACTGGTATCCTTGTCTTCTTGATCCACTTGTCCTCTGTAGGGTCATAGCATTCAACTTGATGGACATCAATTCTCGATTCAATTTCTCTGTCCTCCGACCAGTCGTAATATGTGCCACCCAGCACATAGAGTTTTCCATTCAGAGACAACATGCTGCCACATGCGCGAGGAACATTTAAACTTCCAATGAGCTGCCATTCGTTTGTCGACATGTTAAACATCTCACATGTTTCAACAACCGATTCCCAATCACCCTCCCCTCCGGCTACAAAAATCTTTCCTTTAGTTGCCGCACCAAAAGCATTCCCTCTCTCTTGTTGCATGTTTGCAATTTCCTCCCTTTTGTTTTCTACAGTGTCAAATCTCTCAGCTTTCGAAACGTGATCCCATCCCAGTAAAAAGCGATTCCGTCCCAGTCTCCCGCCACAAACATACAGATGATTGCCAGCCGCAACAACACAAGAACCTTCCCTGCAGAACTCATAACATGACAAAACCGTCTGCCATGAACACCGCTCAATGTCGTATCTCTTGATTGTGGATTTTTTTAATGTGTTGAACTCTATAGAATAGATTTCGCCTCTGACCACAGCCACCTTAGTGGACGATGTGGTCGACAAGTCCAAAGTACACCAGCCATTAACAACGGGATCATATCTCTCTCCCTTACCATCCAATGGAAAGGCGTACAACTCATCACGGTAGCTTATCATCTTAGTTCTATAGTTTCTCTGTGACAACCCGTCTGCTAAACGCTTCCACTCGTCTTTCTCTGGCAGATAACAGAAAGTGTATTTCCCTGCACGAGCAACAATGGCGCGGGTTTCAAGTCCTTTTCTCGGCGACTGCAGTAGATCTCCTTCATATGTAAAGCTAGTCAGCTTTACTGCATCTGAGATCAGCTTCAAACAACTGAAATTCTCTCGCACAAGTTCGTTTGTCACGACATCCAATAAAAAGTCACGCGATAGGGAAGCCAATCGCACGTGACCAAACAATTGTTCAAACGATGATCTTCGCTCGCTTTGGTCTTGTTCGATCCACTTTAATACGATCTTAAAAACATCTGCTTCAACTGCAACAGAAATTTCGTCGCTTGAAATCCACCTCTCAACTTCTTTCGCTTCCAAGTTTAAGAATTCATCCATTTCTGCCACAGATGCAAAGTTCGCGTGGATGAACTTTCTGGTGTTGGTGATCAGTTCGTCGCACTGGTACATCTCAGCAAAATAAAATGTTGAAATGCAATTTGATTCAGACATCTGTCGTTCAAGAAATCGCCCGGAAACTGTTTTCAAGTCCGTAACGAGAAGATAGTTAGCTGCAGCGATAAGATCCTCGGAATTCCCTTGAGTTACCTCGACACTTCCTGTGTAGATGAACTCCAAAACATCTTCCATTACAGCACCCGAGATCTCTTCAAACCGAACAATCCCTTCTCGATTCTCTTTCATGTCGCTCTGAAGAAGTTTCGAGAAGAACGGGCTTGCTGAAGAAAGTACATCTCTATGAGCTTTGAATTCTTTGTCATCTTGCGTCATCAAAGTTATGTCGCATAAATGATCTTGTGTTCGCTTAAGCCGCTTCGCTAATTCCACACAGGAAGCAGCTTGCTCCGCATCAGAGATTGGCTGTAGATCTTCCATATTCCAGATAACAAACTTATTTCTGTGAAATACAGATTCCTTTGGAAGCGTTTCGATGTCCTCAAATAGCTCTAAGAAATCACGACCGGCTACAGATCGCGCGAAACGAAATCGAAGGCGAATCTCTCGGGCGTGAGATGACGTCATTGTGTTAGGAATGGAGCGATTGTATTGGACTGGACTCGACTAGTAGACATGGACTTGTAAAGCGAAGACTTGTAAAAAGCACACTTGAAAATTCGCGGACCATTGAAATCGAAGAATTGTAAATCGTGGAGAAGTAAAAATTGCGAACTTGTGAAACGAGTCTTTCTAAAACGAGTCCTTGGAAAACGCAGGCTATTATAAAACGAGGCCTAGTAAAGTGTACTTTTGATACGCGGACTGGTACGCAAAACAAGGACTGGTGAACATCGCGGACTTGGGACACGCAATAAAATGCTTGTCTTTATTCAAAGGATCATATCTCATCCAAAGAACTTCAAATGATAATCAATTCTATTATATGGCTGTGTCTCACAAGGACTGGGAACTACCGAATTCACCACCAGTATTATGACCCGGCCAACATTTGTATCCTAACGTAGGTAATATTAGGTGAATTGTATATTTGGTTCAATTTGATGTAAAGATTTTGTTTAGAAAAAAAATGTGTACTGAGGTTAGGTTACTTCGAATTTAGGATGGGAGTATATTGTAAAGTGCACGTATTGGAATCAGTGGTGGAGTGTCATTATAAAAAAAACTATCTAAAAGTGCTCTGTTGTACCAGGACACAGAATACATTTTGTTGACAATATATGAAAAGCATGGCTCGGATTGATTCACACATTCTAAACTAAGCATTTTAAATGCAATACAATACAATGCAATGCTGAAGAAATAGAGCACTTTTTCCGTGTTTACATAGCCTCATTAAACACGAGGAGGGTTGGGAGAATTCGAGACAGTTATGCAAACCCGAGACGTAGTCGAGAGTTTGCATAACTTTCGAGATTGCTTTTATAAAGTAATTCTCAAAAAATACGCGCGAATCTAAAACGTCCCAATCTTGTTAACATACTCTCATCTCAACACACCGATCGACCAAACATAGAGTACACACATCATTCCACTCATCCCGACTCCACTTCTTGCTGATGGCTACGCAAACCGTTGCCATGTCAAGAGCGTCTACGACCGTATTAAAACGGAAGAAATAAATTCTGCTGCTGTCTAAACGCCGCTAGTTGGCCGTTATGACGAGGATTAGAGCAGCAGAATTGCACTGTCAGGACCAGGACATGTGTCGATAAGTCTGTAAAAGCAACAGGTCCTTAATAACGGAAGTTTCTTTCAATTTAAAGTCAGGCGTGGATCTATACCGGTTTCCACCGTTTCACGGAAATCGGTCAGATATTTCAGAATTACTCAGAAACTCCAAAAAGGGGACTTATGGAATAAAAAAAAATCCATAACATTTCCTAAGGGAACACGGCCCTGGACCCCTCTAGAAGGCACTCGTTGTTTCGGAAATCAGTCACCATTTATCCTGGATCTGCGCCTGAAAGTCTATAATTTTTTTTGTCTGTAAGTTTTGAACCCATGAACAACAACGCGGCGCCTATAGGCCATTTCCGAGTTCCCTTGTGCCTCTGTTTCAAAACGAGTCTAGGTGCAAAACCTTTCATATGAAAATGAGTTTGATTTGCATGAAAATGAACCTGTAGGCGGAACTCATTTCCATATGAATGGTTTCGCACTTAGACTCGTTTTGACACGGAGGCATAAGGGAACTCGAAAATGGCCTATTGGAAGCATGACTTCTGAAGTTGAAGTTGTGAAAGTATGACGGGGTTACAACCTGATATTCCACCTGATTTCGATCCACAGAGCTTTCAAACTGAAAGATATTACACAAGGAACTAATATATAGATTTAGGCCAGCCTAAAAGCGTAGCTCCTGGGCCGGGTTGTTCAGAGCCCGATCAAACTAGCCGAGGATAAAGTAGAATTTTGATTTGAGTTTTGTAACTTTGCGGTGAGATTTTCTGTATATTGTTTTTGTGTTTTGAATTTTAATGAAAGCAAAATACGCAAAACAAAAGCAGTGAAAAAACTTTGTACAAAAGAAAAGGTTATAATTCGGTTCAATTTTAATCGTGGGTTAGCGTTAACCGGCTTCCTACCAACCCTACGCTGTTTACAGCAAGTTAATCCTGACATGAGCCCGCGATCTGATCGAAAAAAGCAGCACTTGGGCAGCGGTCAACTTTAAAAAAACACGTGACCTCGATGAGCCCTGAACTTGAGCCCGCGATATGGTCACGTGATACTGGTCAGCGGATTCCTTGTTTTGACAGGTGTCAATTGAATGCAACATGGATGTCCAAAGGACGCTTTAAACCAAGGGTACATGGACAGAGCTGAAAAACGATTGCGCATGCGTCACTAGCGACCCAGTCGGCGAGGACAGAGCTGAAAAACGATTGCGCATGCGTCACTAGCGACCCAGTCGGCGAGTCGTCGGCGAGGCAGTTGGCGCGAAAATATCGACTTGAGCAACACATTTCGAATGAAAGACCCTCGAGTCTCTTGACTTCGCAGTAAAATTTCAGTTGGTGTTCAGGTATGAAACTGTGGTGTTCAGGAGATATGTCTTATCACTCTTACTGGTCGTTCTTTTGCGAAAGTTTGAAGCTTATCTGGTCTACCTAAGTCTTATCTGAGGTAAATTCCCTCGGCGTTTCTCATGTTTTCAAAAATTCCGCCATTTTGTTATATGTTTTCCGGTTTTCCCGCGCGAATTAGTGACATGCGCAATCGTTTTTCAGCTCTGTCGGGTACATGTGCTCTGTCAACCTACAAGGAAAGCCCGCGAAAACTGAAGCCTCGTTTTGGTTTACGTGTCAATTGTGGCCGCCATGTTGCGCGACTCCACCACCGTCGTCGTCGTCGTCGTCGTCGTCGTCGTGCGTACGCGCCCACGAGCAATACCGCTAGCCATGATACACATGAGAAAATCAGTTCATGGGTTCCCTTCAGTTTCCTAATATGGGTATGGGGCTCCGCTTGGCGGCCGCCGGAGCTCCGCTAATAATAATCTCCATACAGCAACATGATTTGTTCTGGGCATTAAAATATTAATCCATATAAAAAAAACCAACCAATCAAAAAACTAAACAAACTGACAAGTAAGGATCAGTATCCTATCCAGATAAAGAAGCCTGTTACCAATAAACACCCCCTCCACCCCCTCCCCTTCCTTAAGTGACGACGGACCGGAACGTAGTTCAAGGCAAATAACACAACTCTCTGGACTTTATTCAACGTAAGTAAGACTAGGAGTAAACAACTTAGCTTCGACAGTGACGTATTGTAACTTGCTGTGCGTTAATAAAAAAACTTACAAATAAAAAAACTCAGTTTCGACAACATGTGCTCTCTTCTGACCGGTTTCGAGACTTAACGCTACGTGACGTAATGGTCACGTAGTGTCCACACTACATAAGCTGTCAAAATTCAACAACGTCCCACACATACACGCAATGCGGACTTATTTTTTCCTGCGTGACTATTCCTTGACAGCGTCAAGTTTGTCTAGTACACCTTTAGAGAGTTTCAGAACACAGCCCGTGAATGTATCATCATTGCCTTTGGAGGTCATTTTCACTGGTATGGTTGTCTTCTTGATCCACTTGTCCTCTGTAGGGTCATAGCATTCAACGCTCAATTCAATATCCCATAACTCCGAGTTATGGGATATTGATGTGCCACCCAGCACATAGAGTGTTCCCTTCAGACACAACATGCTGCCAAGTGTGCGAGGAACATTCAAACTTCCAATAAGCTGCCATTCGTCTGTCGACATGTTAAACATCTCACATGATGTTTTAAAAACCCATCCCCATTTCTCCCCTCCGGCTACAAAAATCTTTCCTTCAGTTGCCACACCAAAAGCATTCCCTCTCTTTTGTTGCATGTTTGCAATTTCCTCCCATTTGTTTTCTACAGTGTCAAATCTCTCAGCTTTCCTAACACATTCCCTCTCTAGTATCCCGCCACAAACATACAGATAATTCCCAGCCGCAACAACACAAGACCTTTCCCTGCAGCCCTCATGGGATGACAAAACCGTCTGCCATGAACACCGCTCAACGTCGTATCTCTTGATTGTGGATTTTCTCATTGATGTGTTGATCTCTATAAAATAGATTTCGCCTCTGACCACAGCCACCTTAGTAGACAATGTGGTGGACAAGTCCAAACTACACCAGCCATTAACAACGGGATCATATCTCTCTCCCTTGCCATTAGATGGAAAGGTGTATAACTCATCACGGTAGCTTATCGTCTTAGTTCCATAGCTTCTCTTTAACAGCCCGTCTGCTAAACGCTTCCACTCGTCTTTCTCTGGCAGATAACAGAAAGTGTATTTCCCTCCACGAGCAACAATGGCGCGGGTTTCAAGTCCTTTTCTCGGCGACTGCAGTAGATCTCCTTCATATGTAAAGCTAGTCAGCTTTACTGCATCTGAGATCAGCTTCAAACAACCGAAATTCTCTCGTACAAATTCGTTTGTCACGACATCGAATAAAAAGTCACGCGATAGGGAAGCCAGTCGCACGTGACCAAACAATTGTTCAAACGATGCTCTTCGCTCGCTTTGGTCTTGTTCGATCCACTTTAATACGATCTTAAAAACATCTGCTTCAACTGCAACAGAAATTTTGTCGCTTGAAATCCACCTCTCGACTTCTTTAGCTTTTAAGTTCAGGAATTCATCCATTTCTGCCACAGATGCAAAGTTCGCGTGGATGAACCTTCTGGTGTTGGTGATCAGTTCGTCGCACTGGTACATCTCAGCAAAATAAAATGTTGAAATGCAATTTAATTGGGACATCTGTCGTTCTAGAAATCTCGCGGAAAGTTTTTTCAAGCCTGGAACGAGAAGATAGTTCGCTGCAGCGATAAGATCCTTGGAATTCTCTTGATTAACCTCGACACTTCCTGTGTAGATGAACTCCAAAACATCTTCCATTACAGCACCCGAGATCTCTTTAAACCGAACAATCCCTTCTCGATTCTCTTTCATGTCGCTCCGAAGAAGCTTGCAGAAGAACGGGCTTGCTGCAGAAAGCACATTTCTATGAGCTTTGAATTCTTTGTCATCTTTCGTCATCAAAGTTACGTCGCATAAATGATCTTGCCTTCGTAGCATGTTAAGCCGCTTCACTAATTCCACAAAGAATGCTGCTTGTTCCACATCCGAGATTGGTTGTAGATCTTCCACATTCTAGATAATAAACTTATTTCTGTGAAATGCAGATTCCTTTTGAAGCGTTTAGACGTCCTCAAATAGCTCTAAGAAATCACGACCGGGTACAGATCGCATAACTGAAATCGAAAGCGAAACTTTCGCGAACCTTCTCCGAGATGACGTCATTGCGTGATAACTGGACTAGACTGGAAGGAATGGACTGGACTAGTAAAACATGGACTTGTAAAACGTGTGCTAGTAGAAATCGTGAACTAGTAAAACGAAGACTTGTATAAAGCAGACTTAAAAAACGCGGACTAGTAAAATCAAGGAATTGTAAAACGTGGTCAAGTAACAGGTAACAAGTAACGTGGTCAAGTGGTCAACTTGTAAAATGAGTCCTTTTATAACGAAGACTTCAAAAACGTGGACTAATAAAACGAGGACTAGTAAAGCGTGTAACTGTCAAGATCCTAAGGTTGCGTCTTACTCGGAAACTTAAAAATTACAGGGGTAGCAATGTGCGAGGCGATAGACAATTCGAACTCCACTTGCAGAATGATTTTAAAAAAACACATTATAAAATAACTGAGCCACTACGCGCGCTCTCATTGGTCGACAGGTGTGTTTAGATGAGAGTGTGTAAACACGGTTGTGACGTTTTAGATTCGCACGTATTTTTGAGAATTATTTTATAAAAGCAATAGAGCACTTTTTCCGTGTTTATATAGCCTCATCTAAACACTCGGAGGGTTGGGAGAATTCTCGAAAGTTATACAAACGCTCGACTACGTCTCGGGTTTGCATAACTGTCTCGAATTCTCCCAACCCTCCTCGTGTTTAGATGCGGCTATATAAACACGGAAAAAGTGCTCTATTGCTTAATTTAATCACAGTTCAAGGTTCACGAGTTACAAGAGTAGCGACGGTGATGACAGAAGGTAAATTACGGTAGCAAAACAGATCCAAAAATAACTGATGAAGTAGACTTGAAGGTAGCAAAGTTCGTAGTTGCGGTACAAATCAGCAGAACAAAGTAGAGTAGAGTAGAGTGGAGTAGGGTAGGTTCGAACTGAAAACGATAATTAAATACAATACAGCTAAAATGAAACAATTAGCTACATCGACATGTAACAGAC
The DNA here is from genome assembly GCA_964020085.1 of Micromussa lordhowensis. Taxonomy (NCBI): domain Eukaryota; kingdom Metazoa; phylum Cnidaria; class Anthozoa; order Scleractinia; family Lobophylliidae; genus Micromussa; species Micromussa lordhowensis. Next base: position 45,055,818 of record OZ026595.1, read on the forward strand.
ATAGTAATCGGATACTTCACGACTAATAAGGTGGCTCTTTAGAAAGACTAATAGATATAACTAAAAACTCGTAGCTTAAAAGGAATGCCGAGAACATTTCATCCAAAGTACCGGAACAGGAGAAAAAACAGAACTTAAACTAATAGCACTGAACGCATCTTGATCATAACGACAATAATTTGGTAAAGATTAGACAAAGATTGGTTTCGTAGCGTGACAACACTTGAACATTGAAAACTAGACACTTGGCAATAATAACGAAGGTAAGGATAAGAAACTTACTTTGGTGACGACTCGTACAGATGATAGCAGATAGTAATAACTAAATGGTAGCCTGTAGCTGGTTGATCCTCTGATCGTAGCGGTTGCGAAATATCTAACTATTACGGTTCTAACGAATCGCCTTTTTATACGCGCCATGATACGTGATTATGCCTAGGGCGTCACTTGCAACGTGTAAACTACATTTTAGAAGTGTTATTTCATTTCCTAAACACGAATTTTTCTTTGAGTAAGCACGAAACTGCAAAAATCCTAACCAATACGTAACACATTTGAGCACGTTCTAATGAAACTCTGCGTGGCAAGCGCTAGAAAGGAGAAGGGAGAAGGGAAATCGAAATCGGGCGCGCGCGCGACGCGACGCAGGGAGGTGGGGAGGTGGGGTGGGGAACGGAAGTGCCGCCTCCCCACTCCCTCGATCTGCGCGCGCCCAATTTTCTCCTCTCCTTTTCCCTTTCTAGCGCCTGTCACGCAGGCTAATGAAACTAAAGCTATTGTTTGTTACTAGAAAATGTCGTAAAAGCAGGAGGCGTTTCAAAACTAACATTTGCTTTACTAGTGCGTAAAACAAGGACTGGTGAAAATCGTGGACTTGTAACACGCAATAAAATGTTTGTCTTTTTTGAAAGGATTATCTCTCATCCAAAGAACTTCAAATGATAATCAATTGTATTGAAATTACTAAAAGAAACAGAATCATATATCTAAATACTAAGAGCCACTAAGTTACATTAGATCCTTTTATTGTTTAAACGATTTTCCAAGTTGTATGGTTTATAATGCATAATATTGAATATGCCTCCATATATAGGGCTCGTTAAGTCTACAAAAAATCAAGAAGTCAATCAAGAAATCGACTTCCTTAATAGAATAATGTAGACCCTGTACTTCAACGGAGAATATTCAGAGAACATATCTTGCAACAGCAAAAAGCCAAAACAAAATTTCCTAGCAAGTAAAGTAAAATGTAAATTTTTTTTTCTATTCAGAGCACGGCGTCAGACACTCCGGGCACTGTACATGGCAAAAGCCAGCCAGGAAAATAAAAATGTATATGACCTCAGGTCGAAAGTCTTTCGTCAACTACTAATGTCTCTATTCCTTCCATACACTTTTCCTACTTAAATTTTCGAAAATTTAAAAGAAAAATGGGGGTCATCGAGCTCGTTTTCGAGTTATAAGCGCTTAAAGCTAAAATTTAGGGTGTTTTTAGCAGGTCATATTGTTGCTATGGTAACCTATTGTGCTACAAAATTGACAGCAACGTGTTCACCAGTGATTGGGCAGTGTTTTGATACCATGATTTTGGTATCAACTGATATAGAGTGGTTATAATGACCCATCAAACTCTAAGTCTTGGAAAGTACTGGAAACTGTTTCGAGCCACCTTAAAAGGTAGCTCTGAACCCCATGTACAGAAGTTTTTCAAACTTTACCAAAAGTAATATCTTATCCTGCTAATCAAAAATAGGTTTCACGGTGCCGGTTATGAAGCAGAAGTATTTATAAGTAGCCTTTGCAGCAGCCGTTTCCTTTCCTTTTGCAGGAGGAGACATCGAACAAGCGAGCGAGCAAAGCCCGCCTAGGTCGAGCAAAAAAAAAATGAAGAGAAGTGGGGAGGGGTGAGCGCTTTTCTTGGAAACGGCTGCTACGCAGGCTAATTTTATAAGCTTAAATTAAGGGTGTCTTTAGTAGGTTATACTGTTAGTAATACATATAGTAAGCTACTGTGTCCCGAAAATAATAACAACTTGTTCACCAATGATTGGGCAGTTTTTTGATAGCACGTTTGTAGCATCAATTGATAAAGAGTGGTTACAATGACACATCAAAAGCTAAGTCTTGGAAAGTGCTGAAAACTATTTTTGAGCCACTTCAATCTCGTTCCCAGATTCTTCGTTCCCCTTGACCAGCGGCCGGTCGGAAAACGAGAGCTCTAGGAGCAACCATTTTGAAATAACCGAATTCCCAGAGTCGAAACGATTTCTCTCCGCATGCTCAGAAAATTGGACCTTTCAAATTGAACCACCAATCTACGCAAGCTATAAAAATACCCGAAGTGAAAACGCGCTCCTGTTTACTTTTTTTAACGTTATGCTTGCATTACACTTGTTTGGTTAAGTAGTGAATTTCTTCGCACTCTGAAACAAGTGACAGGAGGCAGTCCAAAGCAAAGCCAAGCCACCTTTCATTAAAGAATATAAAGCAAAAGCAAAAACATTCGGATCAAAATCAGCATTTGGGCAACTGCGCACCTACCCCTCCCCTAACCCAACATGTTATAATAAGTTAATAAGTCAGTGTTGCTGTTGGGTTAGGGGAGGGGTAGGTGCGCAGTTGCCCAGATACTGATATTGATCCAGATATTCTGCTGCAATTTTGACTGCGCGTTTCGGTCAAGATTTATCCGACACCTGAAGGTATAGTGGCGGAGAAGAGAGGAAAATACTTAGATTACGTACCATCAAGGTTTACATTGAATAGAGATATAGTCAAACCAATCCAAAGGCGACCTCCTGGGCCGGGTTGTTCAAAGCCCAGTTAAGCTAACCTAGGGTTAGCGAGAATTTTGAGTTTAAATTTGCAACTGTTTGATGAGTTTTTTTGTTTATGTTATTTATCCTTCAGTTTTGAGTTTGAATAATCTCAAACTACACAAAACACAAGCAGTGAAAAACATTTTAAACACGAAAAATGAATACTCCGGTTAACTCTAAATTCTGGGTTAGCGTTAACCGGCTTTTGAACAACCCGGCCCTGTACACTTTGCCAAACTAATGTGGTGCTCCGTTATTTAGGTAGATTTCTCTTGTAATAATTAAGCTGCAACGAGATAATTTGGGACTTTTATACAACATAGTCGCATTTCAGACTCCAGATGGTCACTTCCCGGGGGGGGGGGGGGGCACTTTACACAAGGTGGTCAATCAAAGAGGTTTGACTGCGTTCAATACTTCAGACGCGCAACGTACTGTACCAAGATTTTTTTTAAGTGAATTTTTATATTATTTTTATTTTTTACATGTGAGATTTTTTTCCAAAATGCCTTATGTTTGACACAGAAGTTCAACAGATCAATGCTAATACGTCATGTACCATGTGTTAGTTTAAACCGTTGGTCTGGTCAATCAGCCAATCACAGAGCCCATTGCAGTAGCCAGTGTGGTCGAGTGGTTAAGGCGCCGGACTTGAAATCCAGAAGTCGCGGGTTCAATTCCCGATCGGACCACTTAGCTGGAGTTGTTTCTCGGTAGCCCCTAGTTCAACTCCTCGGTCATGCTTCGAAATAGCCAACTGGTCTGCCTCCTAGTAGTCTCCTTCGCAGCCGCTCGGACCGGAGTCACGTAACGCTCCCCGTCCCCACGCGGCTGCTTCAAACCGACATACATTCCTTTCTCGGTGTTTTGCGCTTTTGTTTGCTCGGACCAATGAGCCTCTCGTTTAGTTGTCATTGTATACGCTGCACCAATCACAGGCGCGAGCATTCGCAAGAAAATGAAAGCCACACATTGATTGGTTTATTTCCGAGAAAGGAATGTATGTCGGTTTGAAGCAGCCGCTTGGGGACGGGGAGCGTAACGTGACTCCGGCCCGAGCGGCTGCGAAGGAGACTAGCCTCCTAGCAGTTGGGATTTTCAAGCTTATAGTGTTTAGTTGATATATGTGTTCCCTTCAGTTGAAGTGGTATGCCTGTAAACTAGTTAGGTGTAGCTAAGAGCATTGACCACTATAAACAACAACATTTAAACATTTTTTTGAACATCTGTCCATTGGTAAGTAAGTATGTGAGCGAGTGAGTGGGTCAGTCAGTCAGTCAAGCAGTCATTCAGTCAGTCAGTCCGTCAATCAATCAATCAATCAGTCAGTCAGTCAGTCAGTCCGTCAATTAATCAATCAATCAATCAATCAGTCAGTCAGTCAATCAGTCAATCAATCAATCAGTCAGTCATGAATCAGTCAGTCAGCGTGAGTCTGTGAGACAGTCAGTCAGTCAGTCAGACAGTCAGTCAACATGAGTCAGTCAGTCAGAAAGTAAAATCACTATTATTTCGATTAATAAAATGTAAATTTTCTTTGCCCGCTTCGTCATTACCAGCTGGTTTTGTGTTTCTACTTGCACTCTAATGCAAATACTTTAACCTGATTGGCTGAGCTATAGTACATTATCAGCTGTTAGTATGTAATATTTGGAGGTCATCCTTAAACATGGCGACGTTTTCTCATTTTTCTGAAATTTTGGGACTATTTTGGAGGAATAATTAGAAACATTATTAGATTTAAAGTATTAAGAAAATTAAGAAAGGGCATTTGCTGTCACTCGACATAAAAAGATCGAAACTATTGGAAGAAATTATGATCTCGCGTACATAACTGTAAGTTTCGAACGACGTTTCCGTTCTGCACGACCTTGCTAAAGTGTGAAGTTTTTAAACTACATGATAAGAAGAGAGATCATTGGAAATCAATAGTTGAAGGAAATTATATTATTTGCTCTCCATTTTTCTAAGGTGATAATTGATTCGTCTTTCGACCTTATCAACTATCAACTCATAGAAATGTCGAGCTCATAATCTAATTGTTAAATAGAAGAACACCTTTCAGTGCGCTTTCTCACAGAGCGTGTTTTCTAACAGAAAACAGATGCACAAATTTGATTGCCATTTGACGAGCCAACAAAATTGAGCCTTCACTGTTATTGTCAAGGGCGTCACCTGTATCCTTTGTTAAATAGAATTTCCGCAACCAATAAAATTATCTGTTTCCAAAGGTTTTCGAAACCATTTGTAAACATGCGAATGTGTTAAAATTGTTTTCTAACGCGTCACTGAGGTTCGCCCTTCGCATTTGAAAGGGGTCATCTAAGGTGCCTTTCTGTCACTATGGTAAGTTCTTCCTTCTGGGCACTAAGCAGAAATTTAATTTCTTCGTAGAGTGTTTTATGGCGAGAAAAATACTATTAGTCGTAAATGGCAAACACTGTGTCCGCAGCAACAATGAAAACACAAAAGTCTAAACCTCTTTTCGTTTCACCAAGGAAACCCACTATATTGGTATAAGCCACTTTCTATTTTCTTCGGCGTGAAATATTGATATAAAAATCACTCCTAACTAAGGTAGAAAGACTATTTGTTTTTCGCTCAGAGCCGCTGCCTTTCTTTTTGGAAAACCCGTGAGGAAATATATTCAAATGTTGACAGACATTTGCTTGATTGAATTATTTTTAGCTTTTACGTTAGACTGGGAAATGTTTCCTTGCAACTTATTACTAGGAAATTTTTCAACTAATCATTCTCCACCAGCTTAAAAACGTTTTTAAAACATCTCAAAATATCTGTATTGGAAATTAAAATTAATTGAATTGAAGATGAGTTTTTTTTGCCTTTATTATTTTACAGCGCCGATTACTAATGCTAATAATTGATGCTTTCAGGCCACATGGTGAATTACTTAATGAATCGAAAATGTTGTGGCCCAGGGTTAGCGAGAATTTTGATTTCAGTTTTGCAACTTTTCGGAGAGATTTTCTGTTTACATTGTTTGGCCTTCTCTTTTGAATTTGAATAATCTCAAACTAAACAAAAACTAGGAAGCGAAAATCATTTTTATATAAGAAAAATTAATGCTTCAGTTAACTTTTAATCCTGGGTTAGCGTTAACCGGCTTTCCAACAACCCGGCCCAGACGAACAAAATGTTTTACAATGTTTGATGACCTTTGATCAAATGCACGTTTGACATGATTCAAATTTTATCACACACGGATTATATACGATCCAACACGGTCAAACAAGATGTCCACACGGGAAAATGTTTGGTCACTCAATAATGTTTGATCGTGCTTGATCGCCAAACACTTCCCGTTTGGACTCAGTTAGGTATATATCTGACTGTCCAACTTTTCTTGGCCAGTAATAGCCCAATTCAGTAGTATTCGAGAGACTTTAACTGACTAATTTTGTTTTCTTTTTAGGAAAAACTTTCTGACGAACAAATTGAAGGTAAAGCAAATTGCTCACTGTGGTTTTCGAGTGGGGTTTTAAACTATTGTATACATCTTGGAGCCTGTTTAAGCTGTCTCGCGTTTTTATTTGTTGCAGTTGAGGTTCGTGTTTATAAGAAACCGTCAGTCCTATATAGTCCATTCATATTATACTATAATATATATATTTATGCCCCATGCTCAGTAACTATGGATTGTATTTCACAATGCGCATTGCTAAGGCTAAGCAGAGAACTTAACTGACACAAATCTTTGCCTAAAAATTCTCAATTACAAAGAACTGGAAATGAGTACCTTTTCCCAGCAAAGGTGAGGGCAAACACGCCTTACGTGACACTACGTCTGTTACAATGTACCACCGATAATGCTCCAAAAATGGGAGGGGCAAAGTGGGTGGGAAGAAACTTGCCCTTCACCGAAGCTTCTAGGAAAGAGGCCTGCAACCCGATGCTCAAATGCTTAAATCTAAATTTATTCGAGTCCCGGATGTGACTCCATCCGGGAAACTAATCACGGTCCAGGTTGCATAAAATTATTTACCCCCTCTGGTAATAAATCTCATTTTTTGAACTATACACCTGGCTTCGTAAAAAGGAGTATTTGAGTGAGAACAATTTCAAAAAAGCCACAACAATTTTCAGTCTATTTTTTCCCCTTTTTTTACATTTTTTCTACCTTATCAGCTTTCTATTTTTATTGTCTTTGGAATTTTGATATCCATATTTTGACATCCCTATGTTATCTTCAGTCGCAAAAGTTCGTTATCTAATTTGAATTTCATTGTACAAACAAGGTTTTTGAATAACGTCGTTAAAATTACGCTATACCCTTAGTTCAACAAATTAAATATTTGAGATGCACAACAAAACAATTAAGAAATAGAAAACATGTACCGTGTTTCTAATGAGTTTTTAGCGTTCTATCACGAATCCCGTTCTCCTATTGGCTATGCTACTCACTGTCTATTCTATTTTAGTATAAATCATTCTATTAGCGTTCTATCACGAATGCCGTTCTCTGATTGGCTACGCTACTCACTATCTATTCTGTGATAGAGAATGAGAATGAGTAGCGTAGCAGTGTGCCCTTGTTAACAAAGGACGGCCGCTTCTTGGCGTTTTCGAAGTGTCTGTGAAGAGGACTTAGATAAAGTTTTGAACGACTAGTAGATTTATACTAAAACAATTAGATTATTCGCTCTCGATTTCCGTGCGTGATACTTGACTCGGGCTGCGTCATCATCAACTATCACGCGATAGAAATCTCGAGCTCATAATCTAATAGTTTAATAGAAACAAGATTCTAAACCAATCAGCGTGCGTGTTTCCTTTGGGCTGAAATCTAGAGGCAACACTCACCTTGAAACTTCAGTAATATTTTTTCTCAATTCTCAGAGTACAAGGATGCCTTCTCGTTGTTTGACCGAGATGAAAACGGGATTATCACTACAAGGGAACTGGGTTCCATCATGCGGTCTCTAGGGTTCAACATTGCAGGCGCAAAGTCGAATGTATCGACCAGATGCAGAACCTCTGCCAGATGTATGTCGATTTCTTGTACATCCTTGTCGTTTTCTCGTACATCGGCTTCATTTGACAGCTTGAAACTCACAGAAACTCATTGCTAATTATGTCGCTACAGTTTCCATTAGTATTTTTGCGATCTAATTTCATATTTTCTAAGAAAAGAAGCAAGACTGTTTTACTTCGAAGGCCACCCTGAAACCCGTGAGGGGTAGTCTGGCATGTCCTCTTTTTCTCTTGGAAAAACAATAATATGGCGAACGATTCGGATCAGCTGGACCTTCTTCTTCAAGAGCTGTCTCTCTAAGGTAAATCTCAGCTTAAATAAAATCTTGCAATCTATATATCTTATATTTATTTTTTTCCTATTATTTGCAAACGTTGAATTTAGAGCTTCTGTAAAAATCCCGTTAATAAAACAAAGTAAACAAAAGGATAAGCTTAATCATCGTTTGGTTCTCACCACTGAAATATTGTTATCTACATCTACATCTATATATGTAATCTGCAAAGGGATTTATCCATCACCGCAGATGTAAAAGCGAAAAATATTACTTTCCTTTAAACAAATGTATGCTAAGATTAAGCTCAATTTAAGACTTCAGCCTCGATTTCACAACGATTTCACGAAGAAAATTGTTTAGTTCGCCGAGCAAACAAACGTTGAAAAAGCTTACTTGTTCTTGTCTCTTTCAAGACTGAATTGCGATCTTGTTCAGAGTTTCACTAGCCATGAGTTTCCGGAGCACATTTTTTCTCCGCTTTATTTCTTCATCACCACTTACACGATCTTGCGAATGTTGAATTCGACAGTGATGGCTCAACCCCTCGGAGGTAAACAAAAGACGCTTAGGGAAACAGTTTTCATGAAAGCAACAGACTTTTCCCGATTTCCATGCATTCAAGTATGTTTTAGCTAAACCTTCGACATCACTTAACCTCAAAATCTTGCACGCCATTTTTACTGATACAAGGTACACAAGCCACCCCTGCGAGTAGCCCACAGAAAATTGCCTCCCCCGGATGGCGGCCATCTTGGGCGTGGTATCTGGCAGAGGCTCCCGCGCTTTCCGCTGTCGCCGGTAACCCTGTGCCTGCACTTACATTACTCAGCGGATCCTCCCCACCCGAAAAAAAAAACTCTTTGAGTCTCTGCGGAGGAGAGAGGTCCTAGGGCTCCCAGAGAATTAAGCTGGAAAAATGAGACAAAGACTTCTTGTTACACAGGATTTGTAACACTGAAAGGTGACAATGAATTCATGTGGTGCCCACAAAACGCGATTCTTGTACCATTTTTGACGATTTGGACCATCAATTTAGTATGGGAGTATTTTAATATGGTTTCTTAGTTATTTACTTTTCATTGCGACTTTTTTGTGGAGACGTGATATTGGAGAGAAGAAAACATTCGCATGTTCTTATGTTCATTTTATGATGTGCGTTAGCTTATTAATGCATAATTAAACAAATCATCGTAAATCAAAATTCGATAAACTTTCTGTTCTATGGCGGAAAAATATCCCACGCCTAATTACAATATTAGTAAAGAGACCAATCGGATAATCACATTGTGAACCATTCTATGCGCACTCACAAGTTGGAAAATATAAATTGGAAATATCACTTGTGATGAAAGTTTTATGACGTTTTGTTCCTCCTTCAGAAGAGTTTTCATCTACGTTGAACATTTTACACACAAATACATGTTATTTCCCGCCTATCAGCCTCAGAAACACTCAAGCTTTAGTTTATTTGGGACTGACAACGTTTCTGCTTCTAAGAGCTCTGGGTATGATAAGTAGAAATTTAACTCCTCCACCATATTTACTTCCATCGTGAAACTTTATAAACTCGATTACAGCCAATCTCGTTTCCAGAGCCCTCCCTCGTCCCGTGACGGCGACCGTCAAAGTGAAGGCTCTGGGCATGACAAGTGATTAGCTGGGCAAACACTCTTGCTTTGAAAAAAAAGAGTTCTACCTGTCTTCATACTTTGAGCCGAAGGGCACTAAATATCATCGATCTCTCGGTAAGTAAATACTAAACAATTCTGGTTTTTGTTTTGATCCAAACTTGCCATGTAGCTTTTGAAAGATTTTAGTTAAATGAGGTTCAAACAAATCTAAAACGAACTGAAAACTATGTAAATATATTCCTCAATTCAACTGTAGGTTACTGGAGAAATACTTGAAACGAAACTTTTCAGTAAAATGCTTGAAAGACGCTTAAACCTGATCTAATCTCGTACCCTGTTTAATTGGCCGTGGGAAATTTGGGTTTAATTTTACAACTTTTCACAGTTTCATTATTCAAGTGGCTTTCCACGCATCTTCCCGCTTTCTGCAAAAGCTGAGAATCAAGAGCGAGCCACTATTTTCGAGGTTAAAGAAGTTTTATAGGAAGCCTTATTTTAACCACAACAGTATCAAACATCTGCAGAACTATCCCATAACAACGTCAAGTTTGTCTAGTACTCCTTTGGAGAGTTTCAGAACGCGCCCCTTGAATGTATCGTTATTGTCTCTGGAGATCATTTTCACTGGTATAGTTGTTTTATTTATCCACTTGTCCTCTGACGGGTCATAGCATTCAACATTCAAGTGATCGGCAGATGTGCCACCCAGCACATAGAGTGTTCCCTTCAAACACACCATACTGCCATAGCTGTGTACAGCATTTAAACTTCCAATAAACTGCCATTCGTTGGTAGAAATATTGTGCACTTCGCATGTTTTTGACCACCCAAATTCATGTATCCCTCCGGCTAAGAAAATCTTTCCTTCAGTTGCCACACCAAACGCATACAGTCTTTCTTGTTGCATGTTTGCGATTTCCTCCCATTTGTTTTCTACAGTGTCGAATCTCTCAGCCTTCGAAAAGATCTCCGCTACAAGACCCCCGCCACAAACATACAGATGATTACCAGCCGCAACAACACAAGAATGATCCCTGCAGCCCTCATGAGATGACAAAATCGTCTGCCATGAACACCGCTCAACGTCGTATCTTTTAACAGTCGATTTTTTCCTTGATGTGTTGACCTCTATCGCATAGATTTCGCCGCTAACGACAGCCACCTTAGAAGACCATGTTATGGACAAGTCCAAAGTAGACCAGCCATTAAAAACGGGGTCATACCTCTCTGCTTTACCATCAGGTGGAAAGACGTACAACTGATCACGGTAGCTTGTCATCTTAGTTTCATGGTTTCTCTCTGACAGCCCGTCCGCTAAACGCTTCCACTCGTCTTTCTCAGGCAGATAGCAAAAAGTGTATTTCCCTCCACAGGCAACAATGGCGCGGGTTTCAAGCCCTTTTCTCGGCGACTGCAGAAGATCTCCTTCACATGGAAAGCTAGTCAGATTTGCTGCATCTGAGATCAGCTTCAAACAACCGAAATTCTCTCGCACAAGTTCGTTTGTCACGACATCCAATAAAACGTCACGCGATACGAAAGCCAGTCGCAAGTGACGAAACTATTGTTCAAACGATGCTTTTCGCTCGCTTTTCTTTTGTTCGATCCACTTTAATACGATCTTAAACACGTCTGCTTCAACTGCAACTGAAATCTCGTCGCTTGAAATCTCTCAACTTCTTTAGCTTCCAAGTTTAAGAATTCATCCATTTCTACCACAGATGCAAAGTTCGCGTGGATGAACTTTCTGGTGTTGGTGATCAGTTCGTCGCACTGGTACATCTCAGCAAAATAAAATGTTGAAATGCAATTTGACGCAGACATCTGTCGTTCTATGAATCGCCCGGAAACTGTTTTCAAACCCGGAATGAGAAAATAGTTCGCTGCAGCGATAAGATCCTTGGAATTCTCTTGAGTTACCTCGACACTTCCTGTGTAGATGAACTCCAGAACATCTTCCATTACAGCACCCGAGATCTCTTCAAACCGAACAATCCCTTCTCGATTCTCTTTCATGTCGCTCTGAAGAAGCTTGCAGAAGAACGGGCTTGCTGCGGAAAGCACATTTCTGTGAGCTTTGAATTCTTTGTCATCTTTCGCCACCAAAGTTACGTCGCATAAATGATCTTGCCTTCGCAACATGTTAAGCCGCTTCACTAATTCCACACAGAATGCTGCTTGTTCCGCATCCGAGATTGGTTGTAGATCTCCCATATTCTAGATAATAAACGTATTTCTCAGTGTGAAGTACAGATTACTTTTGAAGCGTTTAGACGTCCTCAAATAGCTCTAAGAAATCACGACTGGGTAGACTAGTAAAACATGGACTTGTAAAACGCGTGCTAGTAGAAATCGTGAACTTGTAAAGCGAAGACTTGTATAAAGCAGACTTGAAAAACGCGGACTAGTAAAACCGAGGAATTGTACAACGTGGTCAAGTGAAAATTGCGAACTTGTAAAACGAGTCCTTTTATAACGAAGACTTGAAAAACGTCGACTATTAAAACGAGGACTAGTAAAGCGTACTAGTGCGTAAAATAAGGATTGGTGAAAATCGCGGACTTGTAACGCGCAATAAAATGTTTGTCTTTTTAGAAAGGATTATCTCTCATCCAAAGAACTTCAAATGATAATCAATTGTATTGAAAATACTAAAAGAAACAGAATCATATATCTACATACTAAGAGCCACTAAGTAACATTAGATTCTTTCATTGTTAAGGTAGGCTGGTCGTAGGCTTAGTTCAAACGATTCTCCAAGTTATATGGTTGATAATCAACAATTATTCCATGAGCGCGGGTTGGATATGAGATGGTAAATAGCCAACGAGGCCCGTAGGGCCGAGTTGGTTATAACTAATCTCATATCCAACAAGCGCGAATGGAATAATTGTTTTATTAAATTCTCAACCTTCGGTTTTGCTAAATTTTATTATAATCTAAGAAACGACCGGAAAGTGATGTGACTTCCGGGTGCTAAAACGAAATGCTGAAAATTTTATGCTGAGCGTTGTCGCATTCATTTGCATATTATAATGGCTGGTAACCGAGATCTAGTGAACCAATCAGAAAGCTAGAATTGCATTATCCGAGGTTGAGAATTTAATAATGCATAATATCGAATGTCTCCAATGGGGTCGTTAAGTCTATCAAGAAGTCAAGAAGAAATTGACTTCCTTAACAGTGTGAGACCCTGTACTTCAACGGACAATATCCAGAGAACATATCTTGCAACAGAAAAAGGGCAAAACAAAATTTCCTAGAAAGTAAAGCTAATGTAATTTTTTCCTATTCAGAGCACGATGTCAGACACTCCGGGAACTGAACATGGCAAAAGAAAAATGTCTATGACCTCTAGTCGAAAGTTTTTCGTCAACTACTAATGTCGCTATTTCTTCCATGCACTTTTCCCAGTACTTGTAAGTACAAAACTGACACAAAGCATTTTCTTACAGTTTATACGTTTCGATATACAAGCGATTGAGCGACTTTGGCCGAGTTCAATTAGGGACACACGTGACCTCGCGCCGCCGCATTTAAAGAGCCAGAAAGAAAACATCCTCAGCTTCCGAATCTCTTTACGGTGGACAATTCACATTATCAAACCAGATGATAAAACCAAATTATTTTGTAATACTCCCACCGACACAGAACCACAGTTTCTTTAGAAACTTGCCCCCTTTATGGATATCCCGAGTTCGCTTAAAAAGCGTTTCGATTTTCTTGCTTGACTTTTCCTTAACAACATCAAGTTTGTCTAGTACTCGTTTGGATAATTTTAGAAGACAGCCGTTAAACATGTCTATCCAAATTTTGTCTCTGTAGAGCATTGTTGCTGGTTTCGTTGTCTTCTTAATTCACTTGTCCTCTGTAGGGTCATAGCATTCAACACTAAGCATACGGGAACATAAGCCGCCCAGCACATAGAGTGTTCCCTTCAGACACAATTCAACATGCTGCCACATGCGCGAGGAACATTCATTTGTTGAAGTATTGTACATCTCACATGTTTTTAACCGCGATTTCGAATCCTGCTCCCTCCAGCCACAAAAATCTTCCGTTGAAATGCAACACGAATTGTTCCACGTCTTTCTTGTTGCATGTTTGCGATTTCCTCCCATTTGTTCACTATAGCGTCAAATCTGTCAGGTTTTATGACGGCTTCGTCTTCCAGGCTCCCGCCACAAACATACAGATGATCGCCGGCCACAACAACACAAGAGTGTAGTCTGCAGCCTTCATGAGATGAGAGAACCGTCTGCCATGAACACCGCTCAACATTTGTATCTTTTGATGGCAGATTTTTTCGATGATTTTATGACCTCTATCGCGTAGATTTCCCCTCTAACGGCAGCCATCTTTGTAGACATCGCTGTGATGAAAATGTCAAATAAAGACCAGCCATAAAAAACGGGATCACACCGCTCTGCCTTACAAGACATGATCAGGTAGTTTATCATCTGGGTTAAGTTTCCAAACTCTGACAGCCCGTCTGCAAAACGCTTCCATTCTTCTTTCTGTGGGAAATAACAGAAAGTGTATTTCCCTTCATGAGCTACAATGGCGCGGCTTTCAATGGCGCCCTTTCCTCGGAGAATGCGGAAGATATTCTACACTTAAAGCCAGCCCGGCTTAACTGACAACCAAAATGTTCTTGCGCGAGTTCGTTTGTCACGGCATCGATCAAAAAGTCACGCGATAGTAAAGCCAGTCGCACGTGATGAAACAATTGTTCAAACGTATGCTTTTCGCTCGCTTTTGTCTTGTCCGATCTTTTGGCTAGTTTACTATGACCGCGGTTTGCAAAGTGCAGTTAGTATGCATGCATTGCAGACACGTTTGAGTTCATATGACCAAGGCAGGGCAACCAAGGGGACTAGCCCACAGGGACGAATTGACGAGCAGAACTGTCCTCCCGGAAAGACGATCCGTTTAACAGGGTATAGATTGCAGGGCGTTTCGCGTAAAACAGGGTATACAATTGCTTTTTGGTGTGGGTTTTCCTTTATCGCAATCTTATAACATAAAGCTAAAAAATTCTTCAGAAAGTTCATATTTTAAACAATTATTGGATGAGGTTTTGGTGATATCCGGAAGAATCAAGGTCGAGGTAGGTGTTATCAGGTTAAAGAAATATTTTTTTGCCTTCTCTCCTTGCTCAAACCATCTTGCTTTGGATCTAAACATGGCCTCTTTCCATTTGTATCGTACCAATCTTTTAATTTTTCTTGGCTAATTAATAGTTATTCAATAAATTTTGGTTGAAATACTGTTTGTCGCATATTTGCTGATCTAGTTTTTGGATTTTTTTACTGCTGTTCAATTTCTTTTCTTTTTAAGTTTGACCTTCTATTTTTGGAGTATTGAAGGTTAATAAGATGTAAGGCTAATCAGAGACCTTTTTTTATTCTGGCTCGGAAAAGAAACCGTCATTAGCTATGAAAGTTTTCATCGCACGTTTTCCATGCGTTCCGCGATCCGCAACCCCCTGCTTTCCCCTCGGGTTCCCGGGGAGTTTCTTCCATGGGTACGGTGATGGAGAAAGCAGAATTAAAGCTTTCTTTTTCATCA
Organism: Micromussa lordhowensis; assembly: GCA_964020085.1. NCBI lineage: Eukaryota > Metazoa > Cnidaria > Anthozoa > Scleractinia > Lobophylliidae > Micromussa > Micromussa lordhowensis. Next base: position 45,071,109 of record OZ026595.1, read on the forward strand.
AATTTGTGTGCAATGTCACCGCGAGCGCGCGGCTCTCTACGCCTAGGACTGGCACTAGTTACACAAGGACTGACAATATGTCATGTGGACAAATCTTGCATTTCCCGCTAAAGACAACTAAACACAACTAGCTATAGCTTTATTAAAATTAGGATTGTTTCGTTGAGACTTGATAATGACTTAGGCAACATTGTCTTTTGGCCACTTTTCCTGAACTAAATGCCCCATTCACACCAACTAAACTAATTTAACTAAATCAAGTTTAGGTTTTTCAAATTTGTCGAATACCCTTTGCAGTCATTTTGAGAAGACAAATTTCAAACCACTGTGCAAACATATTTTATTCAAAGATGTTTTTACCTTGTCAAGTTGTGGGGTGTGTATGGTATGAGCAACTTAATAGTTAGTTAAACCACTTTTAAACATGTTTAACAGGTTGGAGTGAATTGGGTAAATGTATTTATCATGGGTTATGTAACCTTTTCTTTGGGGTGTTACATGGCATGCTGTTCTGTTGCTTCATTAGCGGTAGGCTATATATATTTGAGTTGTTCTCATTTATATTCATTCGCGTCTTACGACCGTCCC
>OZ026595.1:45079196-45089196 GCA_964020085.1 Micromussa lordhowensis
TAAAGCAAGCACAACATTATCGCCACAGTGCGAACGGCCCGCGTATTACGGGGCTAAATGACGTCCCGTTTTCAGTGGGCCTTCTCATGTACGATAATGGACGACGCTTGCTAGCAAATCGTTAGACTTGCACCTTCATTGGACTTAATGATGTCCTCGGGCAGACTTCCTTTAGACAGCAGTTGTAGAACGCTGATCGGTTTGCTCCCTCTCAGAGTCACCGCGCGAACTGAAATTCAGAGGAGTGTAGCCTGGGCCAAACTTAACGCCAATTGGATAAAGGGCAAAGGGAAGGGGGGGGGGGTGGGATGACAATTATGTCTACATGCACTTCTACACAAATCCCTAACCAGAAAACAAGAAAAGAAACTGAAATCAGCCGTAAACAACACAGTAAACAAGCTAATCTTACACATGGGAAGTTGTGTAAAGTTACACAAAAAATTATAAGCTTTGCCGACCCGGTTTTCATAACTCCAGGTAGAATTATATTTTATCGGTTCGACATTTGCATGCATTCCTTGGCGTGTTTTTGTCAAAGTCAAGTATTTTTTGATTAAATTTTTGAAAATTCCAAATTGTTGTACAATCGCTCGACTCTCAAGTTTGAATACATGTTACTTGGCGATTACATTTGTAGAGTATTTTTTTAAGGTGGCGCTGCATGTTGATAATGAAAAACCGTGATAGTAACTATTAGTTACGTGATCATCCCAGTGATCAATTTGTTGGACAGACACTTCAACGCTGAACGTTTTATAATGTCTTGATCTCCAAAATCGCATTAAGCACCAAGTTTTACTATGGCATAATTTCAATTTGTGATGTGAATTATCTGTTGGACGGCATACCCTCGCTCAAAAACAACATTAAATGGCTGGTTGTTTTAAATTGTAAGATAATGGTTTGACAGTGACTTGTTTTTTTGATGTTCATTCAAGACGTTTCGGCTGGTGCTTAAGCCTTCATCAGTTGGAAAAATAACGTTAGCACGCGTGATTCAAAAACAAAAAGAAAACTGTGTAGCGCAAAGTTTGTTAGATAAATAAACTTAATAAATATTGTTTTTTTGCGCTGAAATACGTAAAAATCGTAAAAAACCATACGTTTCGAGGCTGCTGCCTCTTCATCAGTGGTTATATGCAACTGTAAAGTGTGCGCGTGACATAACGATAAAAATAACGATAAAAATTTGAATTTGAAGTTATTTGTGCGCGCAGATGAAATGAGCGCGCATGTAAACATTCCGAATCAAATACAATTTCGATGTTACTAGCGCGCCTCGATTTGGGGTGTTCATAAGAAAACAAAGTCAGTATTGAGTCCTCCTGGATGCAACGTTTTGTGCTTGAAAATCAACTTGGCTTCGAAGCGGCGTCTATCTTGGGTATCCCGGAAGCCAGAGCGGATTACGGACACCAGCATATCGGTACAGGCATGGCTTGGTGATGCAAAGTGTCGACCAACGGGAAGATCGGAGTTGGATTGTCGTGTGGAACGCAGGTGTTCTCTAAAGCGATCTCCTAGGCGTCTCCCTGTCTCCCCGATGTAGATCTTGTTGCAGGTACGACATTTGATAACGTATACCACGTTCTGGCTTATACAGGTGTACTTTGAATTGATGTTGATGCATCCCCCAAGTGTGTTGATCGTAGGTGAAGCGTTGGTGTGGGCGCAAGTATTGCATCGTGACCGACCACATGGAAACGTACCACGATCTCCGTCAGAAGCAGTTGTGGCGTTCAAATGGCTTCTCACCAGGGAGTCACGCAGGTTGGTATCACGACGATACGCGCACAAAACTCGTAGTGGTTGGTAAATGTCTCTAGTGTCTGGGTCATCTTGAAGCAAATGAAAGTTTCTGGTCATGATGTTTTTGATCAATGCGTTTGTGGGATGGTACGTCAACACCAATGGGATGGTAGGTTGAGCATCTGGAACATCTGAACGCTCTGAAATAAGGGCGTCACGAGAGATTGCCGATACTCGTTCTTGCGCTCGCTGAATCACATTTGATGGATAGTCGCGGTGCAACTGATTCAAAAACAGCACGTCGAGCGCGCGCTGAGGAAAAATTCCGCGTGAAGTTTCTTGAAAAACGTAGCGCGAGACTTGTGCGCGTGCCAGAGACTTTTAAACTTCTGGGACGGCGATGTGGTCATTTCCAGATTGTGGATCCCTTATAGAAAACCAGGCTTCCAAGAAGAGGCGTTCATGGAAATTAGCCTCATGTCCAACAACTCTGGCACTTCCAAAATCCATTTTGTGGTTGTTTTCGTGGACATGGCAGGAGATCTTGGAGTCATGGTCAAACGTAGCAACAGCCCTTTTGTGTTCTGTAATCCGGGTTCTCAGTGGTCGTTCAGTTTGACCGTAGTTTACAAAACTGCAGTTGGTGCAACTGATTTTGTACACTATGCCAGATTGTGGCCGGTCGACCTTTTCCTGTGCTTTCGGTCGAGGGAACAAACTGTTCACAGTTCTCAATGGTTTGAAGGCGACCTTGATTTGTTGCTTCCTTAAGATTCGACCAATCCTTTCAGAAATGCCCTGCCCATAGGGTAGTACCACGAAGCCATTGGACGGTTGATCGGCGGCGGGGTTTTGACAGCGATCTTTCGCAGCTATTGATGAAGGATGTAGGATAATTGTTGTCACGCAGTACAGCCTTGACCCGTCTCTTTTCTTCGCGTTTCCCTTTCTGGGTTGATGGTATGTTCTGTGCTCTGCGTAGCAAGGTGCTGACTACAGATCTCTTATGGTACATGGGGTGGTGAGAATTGAAATCGAGATAGCGGTCTGTGTGTGTTGGCTTTCTGTAGACATTCACTTCAAGCTGCGTACCCCTCCTTATGGTGATGGTGTCAAGAAAAGGTAGTCCCTGTCCGTTGGTGTCCTCAAGTTCTTGAGTGGACTGTATGTTGGTGTTAATTGAATTGAGATGTTGGTGAAACTCTTCCACTTGGTCCTTTCGAAGACACGCGTGACTGTCGTCAACGTAACGGAACCACCACTTAGGGGGGTGGGAAGCTGTGGAAATGGCCGTTTCCTCAATCTCTTCCATTACGAGGTCAGCTATAACGTGACTGATTGGAGAACCCATCGCACATCCAAAGATTTGTTTGTAATGGGTGTTGTCGTGTTTGAAGTAGTTGTGATTGAGAACAAATTCTAACAACCTCACGATGTTGCTGATGGACATATTTGTGCGTTCCGCTAGATCATAATCTTGTTGGAGTCTCTGGTTGGTGATGGTTAGAGCTAGATCCAAACTTTATCCTGTCGGATAATTATTTCAGATACGAAATTGAAGAAATGTCTTTATGGATTCTTCGATTTGCAGTAGAATAGACGTAGACGTTTATAGAATTTTGCTTAAGTTTTCCAGAAAGTTCACCGAAATTAATTCATCTGATGTGAATTGTGTATGTTAAAAGAACAACTTCGTTGCTGAAAATTAATGATCCAAAACGCTGCAGCTTACATCGTAGTTTATTAAAAGTAGAAGTATAACTATCAAACAATTTCTATCGTTTCTTTCTTCGTCATTTGAAATTATAAACCTCAAATAATTCCAGGAATCGTTAACAATTCGTTTGTAAATCTGAAATTGTTCGCAACTGTATTCACTAGGTTAAGTTTTGGATATTTGAAACATCTCATGACATGATAACATATTTTTTAATGCTTTCTTCGTTGTTTCGCTCGTGTTTCTTTATTTTTTCGTCTTAACGTGCTACATAGGAAAAAGTGCGAACACTTTTCGACGTTTATTGTGTATTGTGTAAATGAAGGTATTGTACATTTTTTTTTCTTTCATTCTATATAATAGCGCAAAAGGGCTGCTTATGCCATTTCCACACTGCGCCGGAGGAATTTGACAATTTAGTAGTAAAGTTATGATTTTCTGTATAATGCAGTAGACGTGTATTCTCTTTCCAACTCACCATCCAGGATGACTTGAACTTTAAAGAAACAGAGATGCACAAGTCCCAGTCCACTGCGGCCAGTTTAGGCTCGGGTAAGGACGGGAGGAAATAATTAAATAGTTTTTGGAATTTGGTTGTTATTGTAGAGACCAAAGAAAGTGTCTATATTATCAGGGTGTTTGAATGTGTAACGGGTCCGAACAATTTAAGATAAGAGTTAATGGAGTTTGTGTACTCTGGAACAAAGTTACCCTGTAATAACGAGGCGTGGGGGTCGTTATCTCAGAGTTTGCATTTGTGGAGCTCTTTCGACTGGTTTAGAAAAACACCTACAATGTATACTTGGCTGATCAAAGACTAGGCACGATCTTTCAGCCAGTGAGCTACAAAGGCAGAGCCAATTGTCATTTGTTTTCGCGGAAATTCCCACGTCGACTGAGCGTTTTCCCGCGTATTCCAGCCTAGCAACCTCCCTGTAACACAAACGTTTGGGCGCAGTAGATCCCTCAACAACTCATTAGACTAATACAGTGAATTGTCCCTCTGATTTAGAAATGAAACTTGAAAACTTCTTTAACTTGCTGATATCGAACGCTAACTTGTATGCTTTCACTTTGTGACCTTTAGAACACACCCGTCTTCAAATGGACCTGGAGAAAGTTGAACAGGTTGGAATTTTCTGTCAATAGAGCTGTCACTTATTTCTTGTTAACGTGGATGTCGTTGTTTGTGATAGCCGTTAAGCTTGGTTTTTGCTACGACATAAGCACAAGCATTCAAGCATAACAGTGGTGACATAAGCACAAGCTTATCTCAAGTGAAAACGCGCTGCATAAGCGTGAGCGAAAGTCCGCCGTCTTGTTTTACTGTATCGAGGAGGTATGGAACCGAAAATAAGACAGTTGTCCATGCTGCGCATGCCTGCGTGCTTGTGTTTGTTTTCTGCGTGTTCTCGCTATCGTTATGCTCATACTTGTGTTTATGTCGTAGTGAAAACCAAACCAGGTTTTAGAATTTTCGTGACACCTTTTTAAGGTATTGAACCAAAAAAAGTGAAAAATCCTTATGAGTTGGTGGTACTCACCCGACCCTTGGAAAAAACGATGCTTATGTCATTACTATGTTCATGTACCTGCGCTGGAACTCGAAAGTCTTCACACTAGAGGTGAAGACATGAAGTGAATTGTTGTAGGTGGAGTACATAGTAGGTAGTCTGTATAGCTATTTTCTCTGAGACAAAGGCAATCAGGATTTGAAAACGTCTGTCCGAAGTTTTCAGTTTCAATCAAAACGTTGTGTATGTGTAACCTCATGATGACGGCCCTTTCACAGCTTCAGTAGAGCAGTAAAGTTGTTTTACTTACTTACTTACGGTTTTCAATCGCGTGTTGTCACACCGAAACCAAAGTTATCACTCTGACCAATCACAAAGAGCACAGACAATACAGTGAACCAATCAAAACATGCATGTAGCTGTCGCGAAGCGCGGGAAAACGAGTACGAACGAGGCGCGATTGGTTGTGGTTTTACTTCTGATTGGATAAGAAAGTGGCGCGAGTTTTTGTAAGCCAATCATGTAACGTAGTGATGCAAAACCAATCACGTTTTGACACAAGTGAAAACCGCTCTAATCCTTGTAATTACCATTTGTCTAATGCCTTTTGGCATTTCACCTTTCGAAGTTGTGGCCATGATGATTCTTTGATATGATAACCTTGCTTTACATTTTCAAAACAGCTTGAGACAAAAATAACTTCAGAGCTTGAATCACTGAAAGAAAGAATCCAGACAATGACCCAGGTAAATTTTGTTGCTATTTCTTGGTTGTAGTTGATTTATTAACATGACTTTCGTCTATAAAGCGAAATTCGAGGAAATCGTAGAATAAAAAAAAATATTACTACTCAACAAATCTTACCACGTTCTCTTTTCTATGTATTATAAAATGAACAGGGCCGGGTTGTTCGAAAGCCGGTTAACACTAACCCAGGATTAAAAGTTAACCGAAGCACTGATTTTTCTTGTATAAAAATGTTTTTCGCTTCCTATTTTTTGTTTAGTTTGGGATTACTCAAATTCAAAAGAGAAGGCCAAACTATATAAACAGAAAACCTCTCCGAAAAGTTGCAAAACTGAAATCAAAATTCTCGCTAACCCTGGTTTAGCTTAATCGGGCTTTGAACAACCCGGCCCAGGTCTCTTAATCGTGGATTTTGTTTCCCTAGGAACTTGAGACATACAGTGATTTGGATACCCTGAGAGAGCAGTCGGAAGAGAAGAAAACGGTAAGAAAAGTCAGTAGGGATCCCAACATAAGAAAACCCCTTGTAACAAACTTTATGATATAACTGATAAAATTACTTCATTATGATTGGCTGATCAGTCCAGTTTATCGTTAATTTTTAATTTGCACTGCAGTGTAAATTAATGCGTGCGCTTTCGTGATTTTCCCAGTCATGTAATAAATGAGTAATCGTATGAAGGTTCGTGCAATTTAGGATTTACACTACTTGTGATAAGTTGAAAATTCTTTCTACAATTTTGAGAAAATTTTCAATAGGCCATTTCCGAATTACCTTTAGCCTCCTTCTCTTTCTCTTACTGAAACTGTATCTTTTCAGTCGGAAACTAAGTCGCTACAGGAACACCAGGTTATTATTAGGTGTTATGTCCGCCGCTCACTCGAGTTCCTGTAACTGTCTGTAACAGCGGCTGGCAATCGAGTGTAGGGTTTTTTTGAGCAGTTTAAAACGTAAGCTTACATCTTTTTGTTCTATCGTTAGCGTTTGCATGGAGAAAAGAAGACATTGTCTGCAAGGAAAGAAACGTTCAAAAAACGTAAGTGATTTACTGTCTGACGGATCGACCAACGGCGAAATGAATGGAGAGACAGGTGGAGGGACAGACAGTCTGACTGATTGATTGAACGAAAGACCGACACTCTGACTGACTGACTGACTGACTTACCAGCCGACAGACTGACCAACAGACAGACAGTCAGTCTGACTGACTGACTGACTCACCAGCCGACAGACAGACCAACAGACAGACAGACAGACAGTCTGACTGACTGACCAACAGACAGTCTGACAGACTGACAGACTGACTGACCAACTGTCCGATCGACAGCCAATCTGACGAACTGACTGACCGATCAACAGATGGTTTGACTGACTGACTGACTGAATGACTGGCTCGATGATTGACTGACTAACTCACTAACTCACCAACCTACAGACGGTCTGACTGACTGACTGACCAACTGTTCGATCGACAGCCAATCTGACGAACTGACTGGCCGACTGACCGATCGACAGATGGTTTGACTGACTGACTGACTGACTGACTGACTGGATCAATGGGTGATTGACAGGTTGATTGATTGATTGATCGATCGATCGATCGATCGATCGATCATGAATTCATGAATCAATTCATAAATTTTGAACTCACTGATCCATTCATGGTTTCCCTTTTGTTATGTTCAGACGTTCAAAGGCTGTCTTCACTTTACGATGCCACAAAGAGCAAACTGATGGAAAATGAGACACATTCACAGGTACTGTTATTATTACACCTAACTGTTTTTGTGTTGAAATGAAAGTTTTGTTCCAAGCCTTTTCCTGTTCTTTAAAGTCTTTTTATGGACTCTCTTTGTCGCATTTCAACCACAGCTTGGAAACTTAGAGAGAAAGTGGCAACATCACGAACAAAATAACTTCGTCATGAAAGAGTGTATCCTTTTATAACTGATAACTATCACAATGATATTTATGCCTTTTGCTCCAAGGTAATCCTTGACCCGATTGGTGTAGTTAAACTTTTAGCTCTGGGATGAAACCCTAGTGTGTGACCATTCTAATGAAAGCTATTAAGCAGTGCTTCGCCTTTTCAGTACCTCAATAATTGTACCTTGCTGTTATGTCTACAACTCCTTAACAGTTCTCAGTTATTGCTTCTAAAAGCATGGAGAGTGACTATCGCCCTTTGAAGCAAAATGTGTCAGAACAACTGGAGGATATCAATAGACTGCTGATCCAGTCTCTTGGAAAATAACTACACCATCACCTTCCTTTACAAAGATAACCAATTGTTGTAAAAAAAATACTGTGATCTAATCCCTTTAACTTATGGAATAAATTGTCTGTTACAACAAGCTGGAAACTTGCGTAAACATTCACAGACAAACTGTGTTATTTATAAAGTTGGTCCACAATAGGTTTGGCCAAGGAGCTTATCACCTTGACGGGATGTGGTATTTGGCTTTTTTCGCGGTGATATTCGGGATTTTAGCTGAAAACAGGGGCGGGAAGCGGGAATTTCAATCACGAGCGGGAGCAAGAGAATTGAAATAAAACTTTCAAGTTAAAATGTGTTAAAAGAAACAGTCAATCGTTAATCATAGCATCTGCAGAACTATTATCCCAATCAAGTTTGTCTAGTACTCCTTTGAACAGTTTCAGAACACAGCCGGTGAATGTATTGTTGTCTTTGGCGATCATTTTCACTGGTATGGTTGTCTTCTTGATCCACTTTTCCTCTGTAGGGTCATAGCATTCAACAATCCAATGACTGTGCCATAAGTCATATGTGCCACCCAGCACATAGTGTTCCTTTCAGACACAACATACTGCCTTTTACGCGAGGAACATTCAAACTTCCAATAAACTGCCATTCGTTAGTAGAGCTATTGTACAGTGGAATCCCGATTTCTCGAACCTCCAGGGGGAAACGCAAATTGGTTCGAAAAATCGGAGAGTTCGAGAAATCGGGGGTAAAATTACAGTGTTTTACTGAGGAGAGGGAACGACTTTTGGTTCGAGTTATCGGGAGGTTCGAAAAATGAGGAGTAGTAATAGGTCAGCATTATAATCCCCGTTACTGCCTTCCGCCGCCTTCCGCTGCCTTCCTCCATACTAATGAGGTGCCTTTCTCCATACTAATAAGCGTCGCTCCAAAACAATAAAACAAAAAAACTTGCCTAAACTCGCCCGCTAACCCTGATTGGCTCATGTAGAGTCTAGTAAATAAAAGCGCGTAGATTTCCAAAGCGTCATTCCTTTATTCAACTTGAACTCGCTGGAAATTTGAAAACTTTGTTCGAATTTCGAAACGTTAATCGTGAAGATGGCTTTTTCACTAGTGTCGATGATTTTCAAGCTGCTTTGAGCGCTTCCGTATCAGTCCTTCTCACATGCATTTGGTAATTTACAGACAAACACGCATTGCTTTGCGTAATGATTCTGTGGTTCTCTAGCTTTCTTTGAAAACGTTCTCCGATTTTCGAAACCGGGCTCTTTAACCCCGATTGGTTCATGAAAATATCTGTTTAGTTTTTATCTGAAATCTCAGCTTTTCTGACGAGAGAGAGACAGAGTGAATATATTATTCGGCTATCACGCACAGAACTCCACTTTCAACCCTAGATTTGCATACAACTCCAACGGAAAAGCCCATGGGACAGCTCTACCATTAAAATTAGAACAATAGACGTTCAGAGCGCTAATTAATTGTCAACACGCGACAATAAGTAATATATCAAACGCGAGTGACAGTGTTTCTACGGGATATCCAAACACCGAGAAGAGAGTTGAAAATACGACGCGCAGCGGAGTATTTTTGACGAAATTCGAGGTGTTTGGATAGCCGATGAAACACTGTCTCGAGTCTTTGATATATCTTCGCAATCGAAACAAAGTAAGGAGAAAACGGAGAGGTAAAATCGTCAAAATCTATGCTAATTATGACCGGGTATCCAAACCTCCTTCACGGTTGTGATTTTCTTTGTTTTAACCTGGTGAATTATTAACGAGTTTGAGAAATATTTTTGAACGACGCGTTATTGCTTGTTAATAGTGAATACAAAAAAATAATGCAAAGAGATTTGAAATGAATACACAACAACTACGAAATAAACCCATGGGACAGCTCTACCATTGAAATGACAGCAATAGCAGTTCGGAGCACTCAATTTAAACACGCGACGATAAATATATTTTAAGAACACGTTTCTTGAATATTTTATTCGCGAATGCAAAAATAATACACAGATTTGTGTTTTTGGTGATTTT
>OZ026595.1:45101696-45152693 GCA_964020085.1 Micromussa lordhowensis
TTCTGAATTAGACAAACTTCTGACAAAGGGGGTCATTGTAAAATCACAGCACTGTCATGGAGAATTTCTCTCTACTATATTTCTTCGTAAAAAGAAGACTGGAGGGTATAGGATCATTCTCAATTTGAAGAACTTAAATCAATATATTAGCAACCATCATTTTAAGATAGAAAGCTTAACTTCAGCAATCTTGCTTATGACACCTGGATGTTATATGGCATCTGTAGACTTGCAAGATGCATATTATTTGGTTCTAATCAATGAGAAATGCCAAAAATATTTGAAGTTCTCCTGGCAGGGGGAATTATTTCAGTTTACTTGCCTCCCTAATGGTCTTGCTTCTGCTCCCCGACTTTTTACGAAATTGCTCAAGCCTGTCTACTCCACCTTAAGGCAAATGGGACACACAAATGTAGGCTACATCGATGATTCATACTTACAAGGGCCCTCATTTGATGACTGCAGTAATAATGTTCAGGACACTGTCCACCTTTTTACCAAAGTGGGGTTTCTTCTAAATCAAGAAAAATCAATCCTCATACCCAGCCATGAGTTAACATTTTTGGGCTTTACAAACTGTATCTTGAACTCACTTACGATGACAGTGAGACCAACACCAGAGAAAGCTGAAAAACTGAAACAGAAATGTTTAGCTGTATTGGCAAAAACTCATGTTTCAATTCATGATGTCTCAGAAGTGATAGGCCTAATGGTTTCTATGTTCCCTGGTGTTGAATATGTACAGCTTTTCTATAGAAGTCTAGAAATAGACAAAATCAAAGCCCTGAAAGAAAGTAGGGGAAACTACAACTCAGTAATGATATTGTCAGATACATCAGTCACAGACCTCAAATGGTGGATCACAAATGTTGATAGCTCATTTAAGTGGATATCCCATAGGGATCCATTACTCTCCCCGTATTCTGATGCCTCAAAAGAAGGGTGGGGGCAGTGTGTAAGGGAGATACAGCAGGAGGTCGATGGACTGTAACTGAATCTAACTGTCACATCAATGAGTTAGAAACACTTGCTGCTCTTTTTGCTTTGAAATCATTCTGTCACTCAATGACAAATTGTCGTATTAACATCTACATAGATAATACCACTGCTGTCTCTTACATAAATGCCATGGGTGGCACTCATTCTTTGGAATGTAATAAGATTGCACGTGAAATTTGGACCAGGTGCATCCAGAGATATATCTGGGTGACCGCAATCTCATTACCAGGTAAAGAAAATGTTGATGCTGATAGGGAATCTAGAACATTTAATGATAACACAGAATGGTCCCTCAAGGGCACTATTTTCCACAGCATTGTTGAGACCTATGGCATGTCATCCATTGATCTTTTTGCATCTAGAAATAACAGGAAAGTTCCCCGTTATGTGTCATGGAGGCCAGACCCTGAGGCACAATTTGTGGATGCTTTCTCTTTCTCTTGGTCTCAAGAACAATTTTATGCTTTCCCCCCTTTTAGCTTGATACTTCGTTGTTTAAAGAAAATCGAAATGGAGGAAGGGGAAGGGATCATAATTGTTCCAGTCTGGCCCACCCAACCTTGGTATCCAAAGCTGATGAGTCTTTTGATCGACACACCCAGACTGTTACCAGTGACAAGAGGGACACTGCATCTTCCAAGCAAGCCCTGTCAACCACATCCCATGGAGGGCAAACTGAAACTAATTGCATGCAAGTTATCGGGGAATCCACGAAGCAAGGCATTTCTGCAGAAGCTATCAAGATTATCCTCAAGTCGTGGAGGAAAGGCACATCTAAACAGTACCAATCCTACTACAAAAAATGGCTTGACTTCTGTGATAGAGAACAGATTAGTACAGCTCATCCCTCTTTAGCCCAAGTCATAGAGTTTCTACTGACTTTATTTAACAATGGTCTTAGTTATAGTAGCCTTAATACTGCTCGCTCAGCACTTTCTTCGATACTCCCATCAATAGATGGTATCCCAGTTGGGCAACATCCTTTAATTATTAGGTTTCTAAAGGGAGTATTTGAATCTCGCCCAGCAATGCCTCGTTATACAGCAGTTTGGAATGTAAATCAAGTTCTTGATTACTTGAAGACTTTATACCCTGTTAATGAGATTTCTCTCAAGAGTTTAACTCTAAAGCTCATAATGTTATTGGCTCTAGTCACTGCTCAAAGGGGGCAATCCCTTCTTCTTCTCAATGTGGACACAATGATAGATTCTGGCTCCTCTATAGTATTCAGACTTCAAGAGCATGTTAAACAGTCCAAACCAGGGTCCAAGGGTATGGTGATTGAACTTAAATCATTCACAGATCCAAGACTTTGTGTTGTGATCACTCTTAAGGAGTATTTGACTAGAACAAAGTCTGCGAGGGAGACTTGTTCATGTAGTCAACTGTTGCTAAGTTATGTCAAACCGTATGGTCCAGTGTCTAGAGACACGATCAGTCGTTGGGTTAAGTTTGTATTACAAAGTTCAGGCATTGATGTAAACATTTTCAAGCCTCATAGCACAAGGTCAGCTTCAACTTCTAAGGCTAAGCTGAGTGATGTTCCATTACCAGATATTCTTGACAAGGCTGGATGGAAGTCTGAATCCACCTTTGCAAAATTCTATGACAAAAAGATTGTGGAAGACACGTTTGCCAATAAAGTTTTGCAGTAATGTGTTCACCCATGTGAAATTATTTACAACTAGCCTGTGCATCTGTCTTTGAAGTCTCATGTGATCCCTCTGTGGGTGACAAGGTGGAATACAGAAGTTGAATGAGACTTACCGGAAGTTGAAGTTCGACTGGGATTCCACCTTTGTCACCATACACAGAGGGATTACATGCCCTCCCTTGGACCCACCCTGTTACTCTCTACGATGCACATGGCTAGTGCTTTAAAGACTGAGTTCACGCAGGCGCAATGCTATCTCATGTAATCCCTCTGTGTATGGTGACAAAGGTGGAATCCCAGTCGAACTTCAACTTCCGGTAAGTCTCGTTCAACTTCTGTATTTGGTTTTATCAACTGAGTTGATAATGTGAATTGTCCACCGTAAAGAGATTCGGAAGCTGACGTTTCGAGCGTTAGCCCTTCGTCGGAGCGAATCAAGGAATTGTGGGTTGTGTGTGGTTTATATACAGAAATATGGAGCTACGCTATTGGTTGGTGCCTGGCAACGTGAAAAACAACAGAATGAATTAGTTGAATGGAAAGTGTTCGTTGATACCGTGAGGATTAAGAGTGCCGATTTGACAAATAAATTCTTGTTCAAGAGTTTTGCGGCTTTCTGTGCTTCCTTAATGTAGGGAGAGGCCGCAGACTACTATATAATGCTTAGAATGATTCGGCAGATTCAAGTGTCTAGCGACCGGTTTAGAAGCGTCTTTATCGTCTTTCTCTACGTCGCGAAGGTGTTCTCGGAATCGGTCGCCTAGTTGTCTACCTGTTTCGCCGATATATAACTTTTTGCAAAGAGTGCAAGTTATACAGTACATGACACTGGCTGAGGTACAGGTAAAATGATCTGTGATCTTAATGGATCGCTTGGGTCCCGACAATTTCTCAACGTTGTAAATGAAAGGACATGTTTTACATCGTGCGCGTGTTCCAGGTTGTTCACTCGTTTGGAATGCACTGCTAACTAAAAAGTTACCTATGTTTTTGTCGCGTTTGAATGAAATTAATGGCGGTTGCGAAAATGGGATCATTTTGAAGTAATTTAAAGTTTTTGAGAATGATGGATTTTACTGCGTGGTTGTGAGGGTGAAATGTGAGGGTGAATGGAATTCTATTATTATTCTCCTTCTGAGACCTTTGTACTGCTGACTGCCGATCAATTTGTTGGGCGCGATGATGGCCTGCTTGAACAACAGAGGAAGGATATCCACGTGTGTCGAAAAAATTGCACATTTCCTCTGATTTAAAGGAAAAATCAGAGTCCTCACTACAAAGGCGACGAAGTCTAAAGCCGTGTTCACATTAGGCCTCGATTATGATCGAATTATAATCGAATTAAATATGAAATGGGTTCACATCAACTAATTACAGTCCCTGATTATAATTGGATTACAATTACTTCAAACAACCCCCTTGGGCGTTTGAAGTAATTACAGTGCGTGATTGAACAAAATGGCGGACACGTGGTGGTTTGTCTCATCCGTTGTTGGTGTTTCAGACGGCGTATTTTTCTTCTACCCTTCGAAGCTTCCTTTGCCTTTCTTCTGGTCTCCAAATCAAGTATTGCGGTGAATATCATGGCAGCTGTTCGATAGGGCGCCATTTTGTTTTCAACTTTAGATTGCGAGGTTATGCTGCCTAGTTTATTTGAATTTTCGCAGATGTGAATAGAACCATAATTGAATAAAATCGAATAGAGTATAATAGATTGAAGCGTCATTCAGTTGAATATAATTAACATTTATTGTGAACGCGGCTTAAGAAACTGAGAATAAGGAATGGATTCTTAACGTGTGATGGATGTGAAAATGAATACAACAAATAACTATGAGACTCTGTGGGTTTGTAGTGCACACTGGTGCATAAACCGTTACCTTCGACAGAAACTTTGATATCTAGAAATGCTAAAAAGTATTGGAAATTTCCCAGGTATACTTGAGAGCCGGATGAAACGAATTAACAGCAGTTATAAATTGATTGAGTTCCTCTCTGGTAGAGGAAGTGGCACCGACACAATCGTCAATGTAGCGACGGTAGAGCTCAGGTTTAGGGCCGTTGTATTGAATAAAAAAGTGGTGTTCAATGTAGCCTACGAAAAGATTGGCGTAGTTGGGTCCCATTTTGGTATCAATGGCCACACCATTGATTTGTTTATAATAACTGGTAGCGAATGAAAAACAATTTAGTGTTAAAACTAGTTCAGCCATGCGGAGCAGTGTTTCCGAACTTGGTTCCTTAAAAGTGCGTAAATCAAAAAAATGTTTGAGGGCTAGAAGACATTCGCCATTAGGGATGACGGTGTAAAGATATGAAATGTCCATAGTAAAAATAAGTTTGTCTTCACCCAGGAAATTGAAATGGCGAAAAATTTGAAGTGCGTGTTGACTGTCTTTAACGTATGACGGTAAAGATCTGACGATAGGTGCCATAATTTTGTCTAAATAGCTAGAAATCCGTCCAATCACACTGTAAACCATTCTATGCGCACTCACAAGTTTGAATATATAAATTGGAAACATCACTTGTGATGAAAGTTTTATGACATTTTGTTCTTCCTTCAGAAGAGTTTTCATCAGTACATTGAACATTTTACACACAAATACATGTTATTTGCCGCCTATCAGCCTCCGAAACTCTCAAGCTTTAGTTTATTTGGTACTGACAACGATTCCGCTTCTAAATGCTCTGGGTATGATAAGTAGTAAATTAGCTCCTGCACCATATCTACATCCATCGTGAAAATTTTTAAACTCGATTACAGCCAATCTCGTTTCCAGAGCCCTCGCTCGTCCTGTAGCGGCGACCGCAAAAGTGAAGGCTCTGGGTACGGCAAGTGATTATAGTTGAGCAAGCACTCTTGCTTTGAAAAAAAGAGTTCTACCTGTCTTCTTACTTTCAGCTGAAGGGCACTAAATATCATCGATCTCTCGGTAAGTAAACACTGAACAATTCTGGTTTTTGTTTTAATCCAAACTTCTCATGTAGCAGTGGAAACATTTTAGTTAAATGAATTTCAAAACAAATCTAAACCAAACTGAAAACTATGTAAATATGTTCCTCAATTCAGCTGTCGGTTAGTCGCGAGAAATGAAATACTTGAAATGAAACTTTTCAGTAAAATGCTTGAAGGACGCTTAGACCTGATCTCACCTCGTACCCTGTTTAATTGGCCGTGGGAAATCTGGGTTCAATTTTACAACTTACCACAGCTTCATTATTCAAGTGGCTTTCAACGCATCTTCTCGCTTTCTGCAAAATCTGAGAATCAAGAGCGAGCCACTATTTTCGAGGTTAAAGAAGTTTTATAGGAAGCCTTATTTTAACCACAACAGTATCAAACATCTGCAGAACTATCCCATAACAACGTCAAGTTTGTCTAGTACTCCTTTGGAGAGTTTCAGAACGCAGCCCTTGAATGTATTGCTATTGTCTTTGGAGATCATTTTCACTGGTATAGTTGTCTTCTTGATCCACTTGTCCTCTGACGGGTCATAGCATTCAACATTCAAGTGATCGTCACGTGCGCCACCCAGCACATAGAGTGCTCCCTTCAAACACACCATACTGCCCATGCTGTGTACAGCATTCAAACTTCCAATCAACTGCCATTCGTTGGTAGAAATATTATGCATTTCGCATGATTTCCGCGACCACCACAAAAATTCCTCCCTCCCTCCGGCTAAGAAAATCTTTCCTTCAGTTGCCACACCAAACGCACACTGTCTTTCTTGTTGCATGTTTGCGATTTCCTCCCATTTGTTTTCTACAGTGTCAAATCTCTCAGCCTTCGAACAGCTCTCCCTTCCCAGTTTCCCTCCACAAACATAAAGATGATTACCAGCCGCAACAACACAAGAATTGTCCCTGCAGCCCTCATGAGATGACAAAACCGTCTGCCATGAACACCGCTCAACGTCGAATCTTTTAACAGTGGATTTTTTCATTGATGTGTCGACCTCTATCGCATAGATTTCGCCTCTAACGACAGCCACCTTAGTAGACCATGCGGTGGACAAGTCCAAAGTACACCAGCCATTAACAACGGGATCGTATCTCTCTCCCTTACCATCAAATGGAAAGGCGTACAACTCATCACGGTAGCTTAACATCTTAGTTCGGTGGCTTCTCTCTGACAGCCCGTCTGCTAAACGCTTCCACTCGTCTTTCTCGGGCAGATAGCAAAAAGTGTATTTCCCTCCACAGGCAACAATGGCGCGGGTTTCAAGCCCTTTTCTCGGCGAATGCAGAAGATCTCCTTCACATGGAAAGGTAGTCAGCATTACTGCATCTGAGATCAGCTTGAAACAACCGGAATTCTCTCGCACGAGTTCGTTTGTCACGACATCGAATAAAACGTCACGCGATAGGGAAGAGAGTCGCACGTGACCAAACAATTGTTCAAACGATGCTCTTCGCTCGCTTTTCTTTTGTTTGATCCACTTTAATACGATCTTAAACACATCTGCTTCAACTGCAACTGAAATTTCGTCACTTGAAATCCATCTCTCCACTTCTTTAGCTTCCAAGTTTAAGAATTCATCCATTTCTGCTACAGATGCAAAGTTCGCTTGGATGAACTTTCTGGTGTTGATGATCAGTTCGTCGCACTGGTACATCTCAGCAAAATAAAATGTTGAAATGCAATTTGACTCAGACATCTGTCGTTCTATGAATCGCCCGGAAACTGTTTTCAAACCCGGAATGAGAAAATAGTTCGCTGCAGCGATAAGATCTTCGGAATTCTCTTGATTAACCTCGACACTTCCTGTGTAGATGAACTCCAGAACATCTTCCATTACAGCACCCGAGATCTCTTCAAACCGAACAATCCCTTCTCGATTCTCTTTCATGTCGCTCTGAAGAAGCTTGCAGAAGAACGGGCTTGCGGCGGAAAGCACATTTCTGTGAGCTTTGAATTCTTTGTCATCTTGCGTCATCAAAGTTATGTCGCACAAATGATCTTGTGTTCGCAACATGTTAAGTCGCCTCGCCAATTCCACACAGAATGCAGCTTGTTCCGCATCAGAGATTGGTTGTAGATCTTCCATATTCCAAAAATAAACCTATTTTTGTCAAATACAGATTCCTTTGGGACCGTTTCGATGTCCTCAAAAAGCTCTAAGTACAGATCGCAAAACGAAATCGAAACCAAAACTTTCGCGAACCTTCACTAACACTGGAAGCGAGATGACGTCATCGCATGATGACAGATGACATTGGATCGGACTGGACTTGAAAGGAATGGACTGGACTAGTAAATGGACTTGTAAAAACGCGAGCTAGTGAAAATCGCGAACTTGTAAAACGAAGACTTGTAAAATACTTGAAAAACGCGCACTAGTAGAATCGAGGAGTTGAAAAACGTGGACATGTTGTAAAAATTGCGAATTTGTAAAACGAGTCCTTTTAAAATGAAGACTTGCAAAACGCGGCCTATTAAAACGAGGGCTTGTGGAATAGAGTAAAACTTGATTAAAAATATAACACAAACAGCGTTATATATATAAACATATTAAAAACTTTCATTTTATAACCTTGACGATTCGTATGCTAGTCGACATACATTTTCAAAAGTATAACCGTTACAAATTTTTGAAAAGGTATTTATACTGTAACAATGGGGATCTGGAACCTAGACAGAGAACATCTGCAATAGAAATTTAAGACGTTTCCAAACGGAAACGGTCTGTAAAGGGACAATGAAAAGGCTTCCTTAATAGAGTAAAAGCTTTTCACTGCTGACATTGGTATTCAATGCTGGCTGCAACTCTTGAATAAAAAGGGTCTCATTGAGCTGAAAGGCTGGTATTCATAGGGGCACTGTATAAATAACACCAGGTTAAAAATACAATTTACGTACACAGATTAAAACTATAAACTATCCGTTAAAAACTAAATCTACGTTAAAAATCTAATTACAATGCTATATATTAAGAGAAACCACTAAGAACTATTACGATAATAAAAAACATTTCGCGCGGTGGCAAGAAGTCTGTATGTCTTCGGCTTTCGTTGTCTCGGTGGGCAGCTCATTAAAAATTTTCGCTCCGCTAAAAAGAAACGTGTTTTTCCAAAATTTGATTTCACCCTAGGTAACAATAACCTAATGCTCTGCCTTGTAAAATAGCTATGAATGTTCGAAAATCTGATGGAAAATGCCAAAAAAATAACATGGAACTAATGAATTTAGACAGAGAAAAACAAACTTGGGCTTATGATAAGAGCATCTCTTGGAAAGAGTCGACCAACGTAAATGATAAATGATTCATTGCCTCAGAGAAGCGTGTGCAACATGTAATGATACGCTACTTTTGACAGACATAACAGACCATGTTTGTCAAAGTAACCTGTGAGCTGCTTGTGAAATAGCCTTTCAAGGTCTTTACATACTTCAGGCAGTACAGATATGTGGTGATAATTTTGGGGTCATCTTTTGCCCCTGACTTGTGAAAAAGGGTTAACTTCGCTTTTTTCAGTCCATACCGCGGGGATCACATTTGTTGGATAGTAAGATTAAAGATGACAGATAACGGTGAAGCCATGGCGTCAGCTTTGTTTTTAAGTGAACGAGATGGCATACCGTCAATAGCAGTAGCCTTCCTTGGTTTCAATCCTTTAAGCGTCTTTCCAACCTTTGAAAAGGTTCTCCGCGCAAGAGACAAAATAGCGATTGAAAATGTTGCAGTTATCTTTCACTTCATTCGCAGCCCCAGTACTTTTTCGAGCAGCCAAGCAGTTGTTTCAAGTTTTTCCGGGTCACACAGGGATCTTCTTAATCTCACGAAATTGGTCTCGAAAATACCGCTGTTTCTCTCTTTTGAGCTTCATAGTCACAACATTACGTAGGCGCTTGAAGGAACTCCAATCAAGTTCATCGTTAGTCTTATTTTAGTAAAAGTTTGTGAAAGTAATCTCCTTCTTTCATTAATTTTTTTCACCTCTCTTGTCAACCATGGTACCTTTTGCCGCCTGACTCGTACGTGGATTTTTGGTGCGTTAGAATCAGCAACTTCAGCAAAAAGCTGTTTAAAAGAGTTCCAAACTAAGATTCCTCCACATATGAAAAAGAATTCACCAAGTACCATAGAACCTTGTTTAGATTTTCAACAAAAGCATCGCGATTAAAATGTTTAAGATTTCAGTCGGGTCTCAACTATCTCCGGGATCTCAAGCGATGAAGTTTTCGAACCACGACAATCGCAGAATGATCACTGAAACCAACTGGTATTCCTCCCGAGATGTAAAGGTCACGTCGACTTGTGAAGAATAAATCGATCAGGGTCTTCGAATATTCAGTTACGCGAGTATAATTGCCAATACGCGAAACTCTTTAGTCTTGTTAATGAAATAAACGCTTTGTGGATGCGGGTTTATTCGATTGTTAAAGTGTACTTGTGAAATCGAGAACTATTACGTAAAACAAGGACTGGTGAAAATCGCGGACTTATTGCGTAACACGCAATAAAACGTTTTTCTTTATTGAAAGGATCATCTCTCATCCAAAGAACTTCAAATGATAATCAATTGTATCGAGATTACTAAAAGAAACAGAATCATATACCTATATACTAAGAGCCACAAAGTAACAGTAGATCCGTTCATGTCATCTGGTCTTTTTTGATCCATAATCTTACAGCCTGTACAGTGTTCTCGTTACGTTAACCTCAGTGCCTTGTTAGTAAAGTATTCCCCATTCCTTGAATTCGGAACATTTAGTCCAAATTGAAAGCTCTGCGTGTACTTTCCTTTTCCAGACTTCCGGTTGAGACAAAAACACGGCTTACCGCCTAAATACGTGTTTCCTCCATAAAGGGAACTTTTTTACTACAATTAATAATTTAGTATTGCTACTGTTATTACAATATTGCCAGGCCTTTTCATTTTGGTCAACACACGGTCGGTAAGCGAAGCAAATATCAAATTTGCCATCCAGGAACCTTATACTTCACGGCTTAAACCTTACGCGGAATATTTTACTTATCCATGATGATGCCATGGAACGGCGAAAGCTTGGATTTTAAAAGATTTTAACATCAATTTCACAGTACTTTCAGGGCTCATTTGAGCTTTTGTCAGTATTGCTATTTAAAAATGCTACTGAAGGACAATATCAAAAGATAAACAAAACAATAATTAACAGTGTACTTTGCGTACATTTTTGACGAGGCACAAGAGGAAACTTGGCAATGAAATCAGAAGGAAAGCTTTCCCTCGAGAAAGAAGTTTGTCCCCTAGAAGGAGAGGGTGCTCTCATATTTGGCCTATACGGGGACGTTCTGCTGAGCAGGGTAGATTTTTTTTGTATGTTTCCTCTAAAGCAGGCTCTATAGTTTCACTTTTCTGAGTTTCTTGAACACGTTCTGTGTTTGTTTTTAGCCTGTGTATTGTACAGCCACACACTCCCCTCAGAGTGAACCGATGTACACAGTCAATAGAAGATATAAAGGAAGAGTTTATATCCCCGTCCATATAGGCCTTATTCCTAAGGTAATCCTACGTAAAATATTTTTAGATCAGTCACGGCAAATCCCAGGAGAGTCTGAAAGTAGCCAATTTGATGAGGCGATATTTCGTTCACGGCCCAAGCGGTTTTAAACGCATTTTTATCCTTCGCGTAACGCGCGTGGTAACGTTGTTCGCGAGAGGACTGGAAACTATGTCTAAAAATATCTTTGAGTGATAAAGCCAATACGGGAAATTTACTCTTTTACTCTTCACCTTCCCTTGACACAGACTAGTTTGTTGTCTAGTTTCGAATCTTTCAGGGCAAGAGATCCAAAAAGACAGTCAGACGGGAGAAATTTTGATATCTTTTGGATGTTTTAATTCACAGCTTATCTTTTCTTAGTTATCTGCGCGCCTACTACATTTACAATGCATTGTGACTACTTTCGAGCATATTAATAGACAGCAATAAACCTTAAGGAGTTCTTTTATCTACTTTATGGGCGCTAGCTTATTAATGAAATCAATAAAAAGTAAGAAATTCCTAAACCCTGAATTACTCGTTAACTTTCTCTTAAATAAGTTTGGAGACAGAAAATTTCAAGACTTTCCGCGCCTAATTACAATATTTACAAAAGAGACCAATCAAAGAATCGCAATAAGACAGCTATGTACGCGCTCAAAAGTTTAAATTTAAATTACAAATATTACTTGTGATGAAAATTTGGTTGCGTTTCGTTCTGCTTTATTTGGACGGTTTTCATCCACGTTGAACATTTTACTCTTTTCGCCTATCAGCCTCAGAAACACTCAAGCTTTAGTTTATTGGGATTGACATCGTTTTAGATTCTATGAGCTCTGGGAATGACCAGTGATAATTTAACTTAGTTAAGCCCTTGGCTCCAAGTTGGAGCATGGGCCATCAACAAAAAGCCTCCAGGGACGTCTCTTTTCTGCCAACTGTTGCAGCTCCTTCCAGTTCTTCCCGAGGACCTTCATCTCTTTTTCCGTATCCCTCCTCCAGCTATTCTTGGGGCGGCCCCTCTTTCGTTTTCCCTGTGGGTTCCAGTGCAATGCTTGCCTCGTAATGCTGTTTAAGGTCTTCTCAGCGTGTGGCCCACCCACACCCATTTTCTCTTCCTCACTTGCTTGACCATTGGAATTTGACCTGTCCGCTCCCAAAGCTCTTCGTTTGTGATCTTATCTGTCCACCGTATCTTCAGGATTCGACGCAAACAATGATTGACATATGATTGTAACTTTCTTATCGTTTTGACTGTCATCCTCCACGTCTCTGCCCCATACAACAGCACCGATTTTACATTAGAGTTGAATATTTTCAGCTTAGTTGATGTAGATATGCTGCCAGAGCTCCAGATCTGCTTAAGAGAGTGGAAGGCTCCTCTTGCCTTATTAATCCTATTTGCAACATCCGCGTCAGTTCCTCCACTTGTGTCTATTACGCTCCCAAGGTATGTGAAGGAGTCCACCTCTTCAATATCGGCATCATTCACTCTGATCTTCCTGTTTGAGCCTGAATTGATCTTCAAGACTTTGATCTTTGCGGTGTTGATAACAAGGCCAGCTCTTCTTGACCTTTCTTCCAGAATGGTGGTTTTGTTCTGCATTTGGGCCCCTGAGTGAGATAGTAAAGCAATATCATCCGCATAATCGAGGTCATCAAGCTGCTGGGTGAGAGTCCATTGTATTCCGTTCCTGTGGCCCGTCGTCGACGACTTCATTATCCAATCAATTGCCAGGAGGAATAAGAACGGTGAGAGAAGGCAGCCTTGCCTTACTCCAGATTTAACTTCGAAGCTCTCCGACAACTGTCCTTCATGAATAACTTTACATGTGGTGCCTTCTTAAGAGTTTTTTATGATGCTAATAAACTTCTGCGGAATTCCATAATGAGCTAGTAATTTCCAAAGAAAGGGACGATCCAGACTATCAAAGGCCTTTTGGTATTCCACGAAATTGATGTACAAGGACGAGTTCCATTCAATGGATTGCTCTACGATGATACGTAATGTAGCAATCTGGTCTGCGCATGATCTAGCTTGCCTGAAACCAGCTTGATGGTCCCTCAAACTTCCATCCACTGCAGATCTTAACCGCCCTAACATAATTCGGTTGAAGACTTTACTTGCTACACATAGCAAAGTAATACCTCGATAATTATCACACTCCCTGAGGTTCCCCTTCTTAGGAAGTTTAACTATAAGACCCTCTTTCCACTCAGTGGGTGATTTCTTGTCCTCCCAGATGCTCTTGAATAGTTCATAAAAGACTTCTGTGGTGGTGTTGATGTCTGCTTTGAGTACTTCCGCAGGAATGCTGTCGATACCTGCTGCCTTTCCGTCCTTCATCTTCCAAATAGTACTATTAATCTCTCTTCTTGAAGGTATGGCGCAGTTAACTGGGAGTAGATGCTCAGCTTCTGGGATATCGGTTCCTCCAACTGGGGGTGGCCTGTTCAGGACCTCTCCAAAATGTTCGACCCATCTATGCAGCTGTTCCTCAGTGGTGATCAGAGTATTTCCTTGTTTGTCCTTGATGGTATGATTAACATGACCAAATTTCCCAGCTAGCTTTCTGGTGGTGTAATACAGGTCTTTCATGTTCCCTTTTGCTGCAGCATCCTCTGCCTCCTTTGCTAGGTTCTCTATATAACATCTCTTGTCCTTTCGAGCACTCTTTCTAGCTTCCTTATGCGCAACATCGTAATCCCTCTGCGCCTGTGCCTTTTCTGCCCGCGTCCGACTGTTGTTAACCCGCCCTTTTTTTGCACTTCCTTTCTCTCACTTTCTTTAGGGTATCCATTGAGATCCATTCCTTGTTTCTGGACTGCTGCCTTCCTAAAGTGTCATCACATGTATTGATCCATGAGCTCTTTAGATGTTCCCAGAGCGTATCAATTGTGCCGTCTTCATCTTCTATATCTTCCAGTGCTTGGAACCGGTTCCTAAGGTTGATTTGGAAAGCCTCTACAACCGAAGGATCCCTCAGGTGCGTCACGTTGTATTTGGCTCTAGTTTGCTGTTGAGCCTGACACCACTTTAGCTTTAGTTTTAGGGTGGCTACTAGCAGATGATGGTCGCTACCGGCGTCTGCTCCCCGCATAGCCCTGACATCATGTAAAGATCTTTTAAACTGTCGGGCAATGCAAAAATGATCTATCTGGTTCTCGGTGATGTTATCCGGGGAGCGCCACGTGGCTTTGTGGATCTTTTTGTGAGGAAAGATACTCCCACCAATCACTAGGTCATTGTTGGCGTAAAGGTCTGCGAATAGCTCGCCATTTTCGTTCATCTCTCCTAGTCCGTGTTTTCCCATTACAAGCTCATATTCTCTGTTGTCTCCTCCTATCTTGGCGTTGAGATCTCCCATGAGAATGGTAACTTCCTTTCCTCTCTGCCTTGCAATGAGACTCTGCAATGCGTTGTAAAACTCCTCCTTGGTTGCTTCTACGGCTTCATTTGTTGGAGCGTAGCATTGAATAATTCTAACATTAATTTTGCCATGCGATGTCTTGAAAAGGGCAGTAATAAGTTGAGAGTTCATCGGCTCCCAGCTAATAAGCGTCCTGACTGCATGCTTGGAGATCATGAGTGCCACTCCTTCTGTGTGGGGGGCGCTTGGGTCTTCATGGCCTGAGTAGAGCACCGTCTCTCCTGAGCTGAGTTTGCACTTACCAGATTGTATCCAACGGACTTCGCTGAGACCGAGGATCTCCAGGTTGTAATTCCTCATTTCCTCTGCAATGGAGGATGCTTTTAACTCCTGCACCATATTAATTTCTCTCGTGAAATTCTATAAACTCAATTACAGCGAATCTCGTTCCCAGAGCTTCCACTCGTCCACTGATTTTTGGGTATTTTGGGAAAGATATATTTTTTCTCAACGGATAGGTTAAATTGAGGAAAATATAAAATGTTGAAGATTTGATGGATTTGGAAAATTGAAATTTAAAGTGAAGAATTAGAAGATGGATACCAAACAGTCCCCTACTAACCTGGGGTTCTCTTTGGCGGGGGTCAACTGTCTGGTAGTGTTTCCAACCCATCTTAATCCTAACAATTTCCTTTTAATATTGCTTCAAATTTCACTCCTATTCATGTTTACCCCCGCCTTAAGTAAGTGTCAACTAAATCTAAAACATACTAAAAACTATGTAAATATATTCATCGAGTCTACTGAACGGTAGTCGCGGCAAATGGGAGAATTGAAATGAAACTTTCCAGTAAAATGTTTGAAAATTGTTCCATTGTAGACAACCGTTAACAAATCATCTAATGTCGTACCCAGATCTCACTCGGTGTCTGACGCCGTGAGAGATCTAAGTTCCAAATCACAACTGATCTTGAAACGGTCAATTGTCCAGCAGTGTTGATGGATAACAACTAAGAAAACTCGTAGGCTAATAAACGGAAACCCTCTTCCCTCGCAAAAACGGTTAAACAATAAAAAAGGATCCAAAGCCCGCTCTTCCTTTCTTCCACTTTTCCACCCGTCTTCCCGTTTTCAGCAAAATCTGAGTGTCAAGTAAAGATCATTCCAAGCACAACACTACTAAACATATGCAGAACTATTCCTTGGCAACGTCAAGTTTGTCTAGTACTCCTTTGGAGAGTTTCAGAACACAGCCCGTGAATGTATTCTTATTGTCTTTGGATATCATTTTCACTGGTATGGTTGTCTTCTTGATCCACTTGTCCTCTGTAGGGTCATAACATTCAACACTCAATTCACCTGTGCGGCCACCCAGCACATAGAGTGTTCCCTTCAGACACAACATGATGCCACATGCGCGAGGAACATTCAAACTTGCAATAAGCTGCCATTCGTTTGTCGACATGTTAAACATCTCACATGTTTTAAAAACACCCAATACCCAATTCTCCCCTCCAGCTACAAAAATCTTTCCTTCAGTTGCCACACCAATAGCATTGCCTCTCTTTTGTTGCATGTTTGCAATTTCCTCCCATTTGTTTTCTACAGTGTCAAATCTCTCAGCTTTCGTAAAAAAGTCACCCCCTAGCCTCCCACCACAAACATACAGATGATTACCAGCCGCAACAACACAAGAAGCTTCCCTGCAGCCCTCATGAGATGACAAAACCGTCTGCCATGAACACCGCTCAACGTCGTATCTTTTAACAGTGGATTTTTTCATTGATGTGTAGACCTCTATCGCATAGATTTCGCCTCTGACCACAGAGACCTTAGTGGACGATGTGGTGGACAAGTCCAAAGTACACCAGCCATTAACAACGGGATCATATCTCTCTCCCTTACCATCAAGTGGAAAGGCGTACAACTGATCACGGTAGCTTAACATCTTAGTTCGATGGTGTATCTCTGACAGCCCGTCTGCTAAACGCTTCCAGTCGTCTTTCTCTGGGAGATAACAGAAAGTGTATTTCCCTCCACAGGTAACAATGGCGCGGGATTCAAGCCCTTTTCTCGGCGACTGCGGAACATTTTCTTCAACTGAGAACACAGTCAGCTTTATAGCTTTAGAGATCAACTTCAAACAATCAGCATTCTCTTCCACGAGCTCGTTTGTCACGACATCAAATAAAAAGTCACGCGATAGGGAAGCCAGTCGCACGTGACCAAACAATTGTTCAAACGATGCTCTTCGCTCGCTTTTGTCTTGTTCGATCCACTTTAATACGATCTTAAAAACATCTGCTTCAACAGCAACTAAAATTTCGTCACTTGAAATCCATCTCTCGACTTCTTTAGCTTCCAAGTTTAAGAATTCATCCATTTCTGCCACAGATGCAAAGTTCGCGTGGATGAACTTTCTGGTGTTGGTGATCAGTTCGTCGCACTGGTACATCTCAGCAAAATAAAATGTTGAAATGCAATTCGACTCAGACATCTGTCGTTCTATGAATCGCCCGGAAACTGTTTTCAAACCCGGAATGAGAAAATAGTTCGCTGCAGCGATAAGATCCTCGGAATTCTCTTGATTAACCTCGACGCTCCCTGTGTAGATGAACTCCAAAACATCTTCCATTACAGCACCCGAGATCTCTTCAAAGCGAACAATCCCTTCTCGATTCTCTTTCATGTCGCTCTGAAGAAGCTTGCAGAAGAACGGGCTTGCGGTGGAAAGCACATTTCTATGAGCTTTGAATTCTTTGCCATCTTTGGTCACCAAAGTTACGTCGCATAAATGATCTTGCCTTCGCATCATGTTAAGCCGCTTCGCCAATTCTACACAGAAGGCAGCTTGTTACCGCATCAGAGATCGGCTGTAGATCTTGCATATTCCAGAAAATAAACTTATTTCTGTGAAATGCAGATTCCTTTACAACCGTTTATATGTCCACAAATATAGCTCTACTCAATCACGACCGAATGCAATCGAAAGCGAAACTCTGATGCGGAAATGGAAGAGAACACTGGGAACGAGATGACGTCATGGTGTTAAGAAAAGTTGTCTGGACTGGACTGGACAGGTCAAACGCGGACTTGCAAAACACAGATTTCTAGAACGCAGCCTACGAAAAGGCGAACTTGCAAAGCGCAGTAAAATATTTGTCTTGAAACGATCATTTCCCCACCCAAAGAATCAGATTTATTTAATATAATTCCTAACAGACCTCGCTTCGCACTTGGGCCATAAATCAAATCAAATAATTCCTTCAGAGCTGGTTCGAGTTCTTTGTCATCATCCACCTCCTGGTATTTGACTGTCCATTCTTCGTCGGCCAGAGGGACGTCTGAACATAAATCAGCTCGGTCGTCATCGTTTGAATTAAGTTTGAGATGTTGATAAGCGTGAGTCGTCATGTATTCTCTTTGGTTTCTACTTCAGCGATAAAATTAATTTCAGAGCCTTCTGAGTCAAATGTTTAAAACTCACTTCAGAATCCGACGAAGTAGAAGAAATTTGTCGGGTGTGGAGTCCCGGCGAAAAACGTGTGCTACACTCAAAGCAGTAACCAAGATTCGCCATGTGCGGTCGCCGGAACCATTCGAAACTCGGTTTCGACGGGGCATAGAAATTCGAGGACTTAACTTGAAATAAAAACATTGAGTCAAATTAATCCACAAAATAAGCTTTATTATTTTAGGGAAAAAAGCATTTTGGGGGTTAGCGTGTGCACGTTTATACTAAAAGTCTTTAAGTAACATTAGATCCGTTCATGTCATCTTGTCTTTTTTGGTTCATAATGTTGCTGCCTGTACAGTGCTTGTTAAGTAAACCAAAGTGCCTTGTTGGTAAACTATTGCCCATTCCTTGTCTTCCGTGCGTTCAGTCCAAATTTTTGACTGATTTCCAGCGGCTTTGCTTCCAGATTTCCGGGTAAGACACAAAACTGCCTGCTTCCTTTATAAAGAGAAATTAGGCTTTCTTTTTTACTCTTAAACACAATTAGTTTACATTTAAATTAAGCCATTAGAATCGTTTTAACGACTTTAAGTATCCCTGTAGGAAACTAGCAAAACAACACTTGACAATGCACTTCGGGCATAATTTAAGCTCATTTCTTTAGTCCTTTCCACAGTGCAGAATCTCTCCCGGGGGGTGGGGGGAGAGATTAAAGGTGAAAGGGAAAGTGTGTATACGAGCCAAGTGGCCCATCTGACCGGAGCATATCTCGGTTTGTTTTCCTGACTAGGTGTATTTATATTCCCCCTGGATGGAATTCCAATCCATCGCGGGGTTACCCTCTAGTATTAAATCCGCCGGTACCCAATTATACACCTGGCTGGAGAGAGGCACTGTAATAGTTAGGTATCATGATATCCCCCCTCTGGGAATGATCCTAAATGGCAGCCTGACGAGAGTAATCACCATATCATTTCGGGGTTCAAATGCATATCTTAGTACCGCTTGCTGTAAAACGATCACTGTTACATGAAAAGTTACTCCTAGGCCTCCCAGTGAATTAAGCTGAAAAAAAAATAAACAAGGACTTCTTGTTACAAGCAATTTGTAACGCTCAGGGGTTACAGTGAATTCATGCGGTGCCCACACAACGCAATTCATGTACCGTTTTTGACGATTTGGACCATCAATTTAGTATAGGAGTATTTTAATATGATTTCTTAGTTATTTTCTTTTCATTGCGACTTTTTTGTGGAGACGTGATATTGGAGAGAAGTAAACATTCGCATGTTCTTATGTTCGTTAGCTTATTAATGCATAATTAAACAAGTCATCGTAAATCATAATTCGATAAACTTTCTGTTCCATGGCAGAAAAATATCCCACGCCTAATTACAATATTAGAAAAGAGACCAATCAGATAATCCCACTGCGAACCATTCTATGCGCTCTCACAAGTTTGAAAATATAAATTGAAAACATCACTTGTGATGACAGTTTTATGACGTTTTGTTCTTCCTTCTGGACAGTTTTTATCTACGTTGAACATTTTACACACAAATATATGTTCTTTGCTGCCTATCAGCCTCAGAAACACTCAAGCTTTAGTTTATTTGGGGCTGACAACGTTTCCGTTTCTAATAGCTCTGGGTATGATAAGTAGAAATTTAACTCCTGCACCATATTTACTTTATAAACTCGATTACAGCCAATCTCGTTTCCAGAGCCCTCCCTCGTCCCGTGACGGCGACCGTAAAAGTGAACGCTCTGGGCATGACAAGTGATTAGTTGAGCATGCACTCTTACTTTGGAAAAAAAGAGTTCTACCTGTCTTCATACTTTGAACTGAAGGGCACTAAATATCATCGATCTCTCGGTAAGTAAACACTGAAAAATTCTGATTTTTGTTTTAATCCAAACTTGCCATGTAGCTCATTTAGTTAAATGAGTTTCAAACAAATCTAAACCAAACTGAAAACTATGTAAATATATTCCTCAATTCAACGGTAGGTTAGTCGCGAGAAATGAAATACTTGAAGTGAAACTTTTCTGTAAAATGCTTGAAGGACGGTTAAACCTGATTAATTGTTTAATTGGCCGTGAAAGATCTGGGTTCAATTTTACAACTTATCGTAGCTTCATTATTCAAGTGGCTTTCCACGCATCTTCCCGCTTTCTGCAAAATCTGAGAATCAAGAGCTAGCTACTATTTTCGAGGTTAAAGAAGTTTCATAGGAACCGCAGCAGTATTAAACATCTGCAGAACTATTCCATAACAACGTCAAGTTTGTCTAGTACTCCTTTGGAGAGTTTCAGAACACAGCCCGTGAATCTATCATCATTGTCTTTGGAGATCATTTCCACTGGTATGGTTGTCTTCTCGATCCACTTGTCCTCTGAAGGGTCATAGCATTCAACACTCAATTGACGTCCCCCAAAGTCATTTGTCCCCAGCACATAGAGTGTACCCTTCAGACAAACCATACTGCCATATGCCCGATAAACTGTCAAACTTCCAATAAACTGCCATTCGCTTGTCGATACGTTAAACATCTCACAAGTTTTCAAACTCCATCGCCAATCCTGCATCCCTCCGGCTACAAAAATCTTTCCTTCAGTTGCCACACCAAAAGCATTCTCTTTCTTTTCTTGCATGTTTGCAATTTCCTCCCATTTGTTTTCCACAGTGTCAAATCTCTCAGCTTTCGTAACGTAGTCATCGTTTTTCCTCCCTCCACAAACATACAGATGATTACCAGCCGCAACAACACAAGAACCTTCTCTGCAGCCCTCATGAGATGACAAAACCGTCTGCCATGAACACCGCTCATTATTGTATCTTTTGATGGTAGATCTCTTCTTTGATGTGTTAACCTCCATAGAATAGATTTCGCCCCTGACGACAGCCACCTTAGTAGACCTTGTGGTGGACAAGTCCAAAGTACACCAACCATTAACCATGGGATCATACCTCTCTCCCTTGCCATTAGATGGAAAGGCGTACAACTCATCACGGTAGCTTAACAGTTTAGTTAAATGGTCATCAAAGTTATGTCGCATAAATGATCTTGCCTTCGCAACATGTTAAGTCGCCTCACCAATTCCACACAGAATGCAGCTTGTTCCGCATCACAGATTGGTTGTAGATCTTCCATATTGCAAAAAATAAACTCTGTGAAATACAGATTCCTTTGGAAGCGTTTCGATGTCCTCAAATAGCTCTAAGAAATCACGACCGGGCACAGATCGCAAAACGAAACCGAAAACAAAACTTTCGCGAACCTTCACTAACGCTGGGAGCGAGATGACGTCATCGCATGATGACTGAAGATATTGGATTGGACTGGACTTGAAAAGAATGGACTGGACTAGTAAAACATGGACTTGGTAAAACGTGGGCTACTGAAAATCGCGAACTTGTAAAACGCGTACTAGTAAAATTCGAGGAATTGAAAAACGTGGACATGTTGTAAAAATTGCGAACTTGTAAAACGAGTCCTTTTAAAATGAAGACTTGCAAAACGCGGACTATTAAAACGAGGACTAGTGGAATAGAGTAAAACTTTATTTAAACAGGGTAACCCATTCAGCTCAAAGGCTGGTATCCATAGGGGCCCTGTATAAATAACATCAGGTTAAAAATACAATTTATGTACACAGATTACAACTTTAAACTATCCGTTAAAAACTAAAACTACGTTAAAAATCTAATTACAATGCTATATATTAAGAGAAACCACTAAGAACTAGTACGATAATAAAAAGAAGTCTGTGTGTCTTTGGCTTTCGTTTTGTCAGTGGGCAGCTCATTAAAAATTTTCGCCCGGCTAAAAAGAAACGTGTTTTTCCAAAATTTGATTTCACCCTAGATGACAATAACCTAATGCTCTGCCTTGTTGAATAGCTATGAATGTTCGAAAATCTGATGAAAAATGCCAAAGAAATAACTCGGAGCTAATGAATTCAGACAGAGAAAAACAAACTTGGCCTTATGATAAGAGCGACTCTTGGAAAGACTCGACCAACGTAAATGATGAATGATTCATTGCCTCAGAGGAGCGTGTGAAGCATGTCATTATACGCGGATTGTGATTTACATAACAAGCCATGTTCGTCAAAAGAACCTGCGAGCTGCTTGTCAATTAGCCTTTCAAGGTCTTTAGATACTTCAGGCAGTACCGATATGGGGCGATAATTTTGGGGTCATCCTTTGCACCTGACTTGTGAAAAGGGGTTAACTTCGCTTTTTCCATACCGAGGGGATGACATTTTGTTGGATAGCAAGATTAAAGATAACAGATAACGGTGAAGCCAAGGCGTCGGCTCTGTTTTTAAGTAAACGAGATGGCATACCGCCAATACCATCAGCCTTCCTTGGTTTCAATTCTTTAAGCGTCTTTCCAACTTTTGAAAAGGTGACAGCTTGGAGTTTAAAAATGTTTGAGTGCTCCAGCTGAGATAACCACTTATGAAAGGATTGCCATTACATCGATTGGTCGACCTTAGGTTCTCCGCGCAAGAGACAAAATAGCGATTGAAAATGTTGCAGTTATCTTTCACTTCATTCGCAGCCCCAGTACTTTTCGAGCCGCCAAGCAGTTGTTTCAAGTTTTTCCAGGTCCCACAGGGATCTTCTTTAGTCTCTCGAAACTGGTCACGAAAATACCGCTGTTTCTCTTTTTTGAGCTTCAGAGTCACCACATTACGTAGGCGCTTGAAGGAACTCCAATCAAGTTCATTGTTAGTCTTAATTCAGTGCAAGTTTGTGAAAGTAATCTCCTTCTTTCATGAATTGTTTCACCTCTCTTTTCAACCATGGTACCTTTTGCCGCCTTTGCGTACATTTTTGACGAGGCACAAGAGGAAACTTGGGAATGAAATCAGAAGGAGAGCTTTCCCTCGAGAAATAAGTTCTTCCTCTGAAAGGAGAGGGTGCTTTCATATTTGGCCTATACGAGGACTTTCTGCTACTACTACTACAACTACTACTACTACTACTACTACTACTACTACTACTACTACTACTACTACTACTACTACTACTACTACTACGGGAAATCAGGGCTCCTGGGGAAATTTACTCTTTTACTCTTCACCTTCCCTTAACACAGACTACTTTGTTTTCTAGTTTCGAATCTTTCAGGGGAGGAGATCCAAAAAGACAGTCAGACGGGAGAAATTTAGATATCTTTTTCTGTTTTAATTCATAGCTTATCTTTTCTTAGTTATGTGCGCGCTTACTACATTTACAGTTCATTGTGACTACTTTCGAGACATTATTAGACAGCAATAAACCTTAACGAGTTCTTTTATCTACTTTATGGGCGCTAGCTTATTAATGAAATCAATACAAAATAAGAAATTCATAAACCCTGAATTATTCGTCTAACTTTCTCTTAAATAAGTTTGCAGACAGAAAATTTCTAAACTTTCCGCGCCTGATTTCAATATTTACAAAAGAGACCAATCAGATAATCGCAATGAGACAACCATGTATGCACTCACGAGTTTAAATTTCAATTGCAAATACTACTTGTGATGAAAATTTTGTTGCGTTTCGTTCTTCATTCGGACGGTTTTCATCCACGTTGAACATTTTACCGACAAATACATCTTCTTTGCCGCCTATCAGCCTCAGAAACACTCAAGCTTTAGTTTATTTGGGACTGACAACGTTTTGAATTCTAAGAGCTCTGGGTATGATCAGTGATAATTTAACTCCTGCACCATATTGATTTCTTTCGTGAAATTCTATAGGTGGATTCATGCTGACGTCATTGTTTACATTTTTGCTCATTTGCATACGGCTTTGCGTACAGAAGGAAACATGTAAGATATGAATTGTCTTCAGGCAGCTAAAGAGCTAGTGAAACTTAGTACATGGTGAAATCTGTAGGTCTTTGGGTGTAATATTCAAGGAGAAATTCTTTCAAAAACTGCAAAATTTCTGGGTGGCAAAAGCGTTAATGAGCTCATACATTCTTTGTTAAATTTTGAGTCTTTAAACCCGTGTTGCACAAAAAGTATTCAATACATTAGGCTCATATTCACTGGCAGAGTTAATCGTACTATGACCTTTCAATATTCAGAACTGATTTATTTGTACTTCCATCAGAAACTGAATTCCTTATGCTTATGAGACAAATATTGTAAACAAGGATTCCCCAAAAACTCAATTACAGCGAATCTCGCTACCAGAGCCCCCGCTCGTCCCGTGACGCTGACCGTAAAAGTGAAGGCTCTGGGCATGACAAGTGATAATCTTGAGCAAGCAATCTTGCTTTTAATAAAGAGTTGTACCTGTCTTCTTAAATTTGAACTGTAAGGCACTAAATATTATCGATCTCTTTGTAAGTTAACACCAATAAATACTTTCTGTTCCATGTGGTGCCCACAAAACGCGATTCATGTACCATTTTTGACGATTTCAACCATCAATTTAGTATGGGAGTATTTTAATATGGTTTCTTAGTTATTTTCTTTTCATTGCGACTTCTTTGTGGAGACGTGATATTGGACAGAAGTAAACATTCGCATGTTCTTATATTCATTTTATGTGCATTAGCTTATTAATGCATGAACAAATAACTAAATCGTAAATCATAATTCGATAAACTTTCTGTTCCATGGCGGAAAAATATCCCACGCCTAATTACAATATTAGAAAAGAGACCAATCAGATAATCACTTTGTGAACCATTCTATGCGCACTCACAAGTTTGAAAATATAAATTGGAAACATCACATGTGATGAAAGTTTTATGACGTTTTGTCCTTCTTTCAGGACAGTTTTCATCTACGTTGAACATTTTACACACAAATACATGTTATTTGCCGCCTATCAGCCTCAGAAACACTCAAGCTTTAGTTTATTTGGAGCTGACAACGTTTCCGTTTCTAAGAGCTCTGGGTATGATAAGAAGTAATTTAACTCCTGCACCATATTTACTTCCATCGTGAAAATTTATAAACTCGATTACAGCCAATCTCGTTACCAGAGCCCTCCCTCTTCCCGTGACGGCGACCGTAAAAGTGAAGGCTCTGGGCATGACAAGTGATTAGTTGAGCATGCACTCTTGATTTGAAAAAAATTTCTACCTGTCTTCTTACTTTGAGCTGAAGGGCACTAAATATCATCGATCTCTTGGTAACTAAACACTAAACTATTCTGGTTTTTGTTTTACTCCAAACTTGCAATGTTGCTGTGGAAAGATTTTAGTTAAATGAGTTTCAAAACAATCTAAAGCAAACTGAAAACTATGTAAATATATTCCTCAATTCAACTGTAGGTTAGTCGCGAGAAACGAAATACTTGAAATGAAACTTTTCAGTAAAATGCTTGAAAGACGCTTAAACCTGATCTAACCTCGTACCCTGTTTAATTGGCCGTGGAAGACCTGGGTTCAATTTTACAACTTATCGCAGCTTCATTGTTCAAGTGGCTTTCCACGCTTCTTCCCGCTTTCTGAAAAATCTGAGAATCAAGAGCTAGCTACTATTTTCGAGGTTAAAGAAGTTTCATAGGAAGCCATATTTTAACCTTAGCAGTATTAAACATCTGCAGCACTATTCCATAACAACGTCAAGTTTGTCTAGTACTCCTTTGGACAGTTTCAGAACACAGCCCGTGAATGTATTGTTATTGTCTTTGGAGATCATCTCCACTGGTATGGTTGTCTTCTTGATCCACTTGTCCTCTGTAGGGTCATAGCATTCAACACTCAATTGACGTCTCCCAAAGTCACTTGTGCCACCCAGCACATAGAGTGTACCCTTCAGACAAACCATACTGCCATATGCCCGATGAACTGTCAAACTTCCAATAAACTACCATTCGCTTGTCGATACATTAAACATCTCACAAGTATTCAAACACCATCGCCAATTCTGCATCCCTCCGGCTACAAAAATCTTTCCTTCAGTTGCCACACCAAAAGCATTCCCTCTCTTTTCTTGCATGTTTGCAATTTCCCCCCATTTGTTTTCCACAGTGTCAAATCTCTCAGCTTTCATAACGTAGTCATCGTTATTCCCCCCTCCACAAACATACAGATGATTACCAGCCACAACAACACAAGACTCTTCCCTGCAGCCTTCATGAGATGACAAAACCGTCTGCCATAAACACCGCTCGTTATTGTATCTTTTGATGGTGGATTTCCTCTTTGATGCGTTGACCTCCATAGAATAGATTTCGTCCCTGACAACAGCCACCTTAGTAGACCTTGTGGTGGACAAGTCCAAAGTACACCAACCATTAACCATGGGATGATACCTCTCTCTCTTACCATTAGATGGAAAGGCGTACAACTCATCACGGTAGCTTATCATCTTAGTTCTATGGTTTCTCTCTGACAACCCGTCTGCTAAACGCTTCCACTCGTCTTTCTCTTGCAGATAACAGAAAGTGTATTTCCCTCCACAAGCTACAATGGCGCGGGTTTCAAGCCCATTTCTCGGCGACTGCGGAAGATTTCCTTCACTTGAAAAAGCCGTCAGTTTTAAAGCACCTAAAGCCAGCCTTAAACAACTAAAAGTTTCCTGCACGAGTTCGTTTGTCACGACATCCAATAAAAAGTCACGCGATAGGGAAGCCAATCGCACGTGACCAAACAATTGTTCAAACGATGCTTTTCGCTCGCTTTTCTTTTGTTCGATCCACTTTAGCACGATCTTAAACACGTCTGCTTCAACTGCAGCAGAAATTTCGTCACTTGAAATCCACCTCTCGACTTCTTTCGCTTCCAAGTTTAAGAATTCATCCATTTCTGCCACAGATGCAAAGTTCGCGTGGATGAACTTTCTGGTGTTGGTGATCAGTTCGTCGCACTGGTACATCTCAGCGAAATAAAATGTTGAAATGCAATTTGATTCAGACATCTGTCGTTCAAGAAATCGCCCGGAAACTGTTTTCAGGTCCGTAACGAGGAGATAGTTAGCTGCAGTGATAAGATCCTCGGAATTCTCTTGATTAACCTCGACGCTTCCTGTGTAGATGAACTCCAAAACATCTTCCATTACAGCACCCGAGATCTCTTCAAAGCGAACAATCCCTTCTCGATTCTCTTTCATGTCGCTCTGAAGAAGCTTGCAGAAGAACGGGCTTGCGGTGGAAAGCACATCTCTATGAGCTTTGAATTCTTTGCCATCTTTGGTCACCAAAGTTACGTCGCATAACTGATCTTGCCTTCGCATCATGTTAAGCCGCTTCGCCAATTCTACACAGAAGGCAGCTTCTTACCGCATCAGAGATCGGCTGTAGATCTTGCATATTCCAGAAAATAAACTTATTTCTGTGAAATGCAGATTCCTTTACAACCGTTTATATGTCCACAAATATAGCTCTACTAAATCACGACCGAATGCAATCGAAAGCGAAACTCTGATGCGGAAATGGAAGAGAACACTGGGAGCGAGATGACGTCATGGTGTAAGAAAAGTTGTCTGGACTGGACTGGACATGTCAAACGCGGACTTGCAAAACACAGATTTCTAGAACGCAGCCTACGAAAAGGCGGACTTGCAAAACGCAGTAAAATATTTGTCTTGAAACGATCATTTCTCACCCAAAGAATCAGATTTATTTCATATAATTCCTAACAGAGACAAAAACATTTACTTAGTTACTAAAAGTTTTTCCCCTTCGCTTTATGGACCTCGCGCTTCGCGCTTGGGCCATAAATCAAATCAAATAAATCCTTCAGAGCTGGTTCGAGTTCTTTGTCACCATCCACCTCCTGGTATTTGGCTGTCCATTTTGGCTGTCGTCATCGTTTGAATTAAGTTTGAGATGTTGATAAGCGTGAGTCGTCATGTATTCTCTTCGGGTTCTACTTCAGCGATAAAATTAATTTCAGAGCCTTCTGAGTCAAACGTTTAAAACTCACTTCAGAATCCGACGAAGTAGAAGAAATTTGTCGGGTGTGGAGTCCCGGCGAAAAACGTGTGCTACACTCGTACAAAGCGGTAAGAGTCACAGCTTTAACCCAGATTCGCCATGTACGGTCGTGAACCATTCGAACCTCGGTTCGACGGGGCATAGAAATTCGAGGACTTAATCAAATAAAAACATTGAGGCAAATTAATCCACAAAAGAAGCTTTATTATTTTAGGGAAAAAGCATTTCGGGGGCTAGCGGGTGCACGTTAATACTAAAAGTCTCTAAGTAACATTAGATCCGTTCATGTCATCTTGTCTTTTTTGGTTCATAATGTTACTGCTTGTACAGTGCTCGTTAAGTAAAGCAAAGTGCCTTGTTGGTAAACTATTGCCCATTCCTTAACTTCCGTGCGTTCAGTCCAAATTTTTGACTGATTTCCAGCGGCTTTGCTTCCAGACTTCCGGGTAAGACACAAAACTGCCTGCTTCCTTTATAAAGACAAATTGAGCTTTCTTTTTTACTCTTACACACAATTAGTTTACATTTAAATTAAACCACTAGAATCGTTTTAACCACTTTAAGTATCCTTGTAGGAAACTAGCAAAACTACATTTGACAATGCACTTCGGGCATAATTTAAGCTCATTTCTTTAGTCCTTTCCACAGTGCAGAATCTCTCCCGGGGGGTGGGGGGCGGGAGATTAAAGGTGAAAGGGAAAGTGTGTATACGAGCCAAGTGGCCCATCTGACCGGAGCATATCTCGGTTTGTTTTCCTGGCTAGGTGTATTTCTATTCCCCCTGGATGGAATTCTAATCCATCGCAGGGTTACCCTCTAGTATTAAATCCGCCGGTACTCAATTATACACCTGGGTGGAGAGAGGCACTGTAATAGTTAGGTATCATGAATCCCCCCTCTGGGAGTGATCCTAAATGACAGCCTGATGAGAGTAATCACCATATCATTTCGGGGTTCAAATGCATATCTTAATACCCCTTGGTGTAAAACGATCACTGTTACATGAAAAATTACTCCTAGGCATCCCAGAGAATTAAGCAGAAAAAAAAAAACAAAAAACAAGGACTTCTTGTTACAAGGAATTTGTAGCGCTTAGGGGTTACAGTGAATTCATGCGGTGCCAACACAACGCAATTCATGTACCATTTTTCACGATTTGGACCATCAATTTAGTATAGGAGTATTTTAATATGGTTTCTTAGTTATTTACTTTTCATTGCGACTTTTTTGAGGAGACGTGATATTGGACAGAAGTAAACATTCGCATGTTCTTATGTTCATTTTGTGATGTGCGTTAGCTTATTAATGCATAATTAAACAAATCATCGCAAATCATAATTCGATAAACTTTCTGTTCCATGGCGGAAAATATCCCACGCCTAATTACAATATTAGAAAAGAGACCAATCAGATAATCACATTGTGAACCATTCTACGCGCACTCACAAGTTGGAAAATATAAATTGGAAACATCACTTGGGATAAAAGTTTGATGCCGTTTTCCTCTTCCTTCAGGAGAGTTTTTATCTACATTGAACATATATTTTACACACAAATACATGTTCTTTTACCGCCTATAAGCCTCAGAAAAGCTCAAGCTTTAGTTTATTTGGGACTGACAACCTTTCCGCTTCTAAGAGCTCTGGGTATGTTAAGTAGTAATTTAACTCCTGCACCATATTTAATTCCATTGTGAAAATTTATAAACTCGATTACAGCCAATCTCGTTACCAGAGCCCTCCCTCGTCCCGTGACGGCGACCGTAAAAGTGAAGGCTCTGGGCATGACAAGTGATAAGTTGAGCATGCACTCTTGCTTTGAAAAAAAAAGAGTTCTACCTGTCTTCATACTTTGAGCTGAAGGGCACTAAATATCATCGATCTCTCGGTAAATAAATACTAAACAATTCTGGTTTTTGTTTTGATCCAAACTTGCCATGTAGCTATTGAAAGATTTTAGTTAAATCAGGTTCAAACAAATCTAAAGCAAACTGAAAACTATGTAAATATATTCCTCAATTCAACTGTAGGTTAGTTGAGAAATACTTGAAACGAAACTTTTCAGTAAAATGCTTGAAAGACGCTTAAACCTCATCTAACCTCGTACCTTGTTTAATTGGCCGTGGACGATCTGGGTTCAATTTTACAACTTATCGCAGCTTCATTGTTCAAGTGGCTTTCCACGCATCTTCCCGCTTTCTTGAAAATCGGAGAATCAAGAGCTACCTACTATTTTCGAGGTTAAAGAAGTTTTATAGGAAGCCTTATTTTAACCACAACAGTATCAAACATCCCCAGAACTATTCCCGGCCATAACAACGTCAAGTTTGTCCAGTACTCCTTTGGAGAGTTTCAGAACACAGCCCGTGAATGTATTGTTATTGTCTTTGGAGATCATTTCCACTGGTATGGTTGTCTTCTTGATCCACTTGTCCTCTGACGGGTCATAGCATTCAACACTCAAGTGATCGGCAGATACGCCACCCAGCACATAGAGTGTTCCCTTCAAACACACCATACTGCCAAGCATGTGTTCAGCATTCAAACTTCCAATAAACTGCCATTCGTTGGTAGAAATGTTGTGCATTTCGCATGTTTTCGACCACGACCAATTCTGTATCCCTCCGGCTAAGAAAATCTTTCCTTCAGTTGCCACACCAAACGCACACTGTCTTTCTTGTTGCATGTTTGCGATTTCCTCCCATTTGTTTTCTACAGTGTCGAATCTCTCAGCCTTCGAACATCTCTCACTTCCCAGTTTCCCACCACAAACATACAGATGATTACCAGTTGCAACAACACAAGAATTATCCCTGCAGCCCTCATGAGATGACAAAACCGTCTGCCATGAACACCGCTCAACGTCGAATCTTTTAACAGTGGATGTTTTCATTGATGTGTTGACCTCTATCGCATAGATTTCGCCTCTAACGACAGCCACCTCAGAAGATCCTGTGGTGTACAACTCCAAAGTAGACCAGCCATTAAAAACAGGGTCATACCTCTCTGCCTTACCATCAGGTGGAAAGGCGTACAACTCATCACGGTAGCTCAACAGTTTAGTTTTAAAGTTTCTCTCTGACAGCCCGTCTGCTAAACGCTTCCAGTCGTCTTTCTCGGGCAGATAGCAAAAAGTGTATTTCCCTCCACAGGCAACAATGGCGCGGGTTTCAAGCCCTTTTCTCGGCGACTGCAGAAGATCTCCTTCACATGGAAAGCTAGTCAGCTTTGCTGCATCTGAGATCAGCTTCAAACAACCGAAATTCTCTCGCACAAGTTCGTTTGTCACGACATCCAATAAAAAGTCACGCGGTAGGGAAGCCAGTCGCACGTGACGAAACAGTTGTTCAAACGATGCTTTTCGCTCGCTTTTCTTTTGTTCGATCCACTTTAATACGATCTTAAACACGTCTGCTTCAACTGCAACTGAAATTTCGTCACTTGAAATCCATCTCCCCACTTCTTTAGCTTCCAAGTTTAAGAATTCATCCATTTCTGTCACAGATGCAAAGTTCGCGTGGATGAACTTTCTGGTGTTGGTGATCAGTTCGTCGCACTGGTACATCTCAGCAAAATAAAATGTTGAAATGCAATTTGATTGGGACATCTCTCGTTCTAGAAATCTCGCGGAAAGTTTTTTCAAGCCCGGAACGAGAAGGTAGTTCGCTACAGTGATAAGATCCTTGGAATTCTCTTGATTAACCTCGACACTTCCTGTGTAGATGAACTCCAGAACAGCTTCCATTACAGCACCCGAGATCTCTTCAAACCGAACAATCCCTTCTCGATTCTCTTTCATGTCGCTCTGAAGAAGCTTGCAGAAGAACGGGCTCGCTGCGGAAAGCACATTTCTGTGAGCTTTGAATTCTTTGTCATCTTTCCCCACCAAAGTTACGTCGCATAAATGATCTTGCCTTCGCAACATGTTAAGCCGCTTCACTAATTCCACACAGAATGCTGCTTGTTCCGTGTCAGAGATTGGTTGTAGATCTCCCATATTCTAGATAATAAACTTATTTCTGTGAAGTACAGATTACTTTTGAAGCGTTTAGACGTCCTCAAATAGCTCTAAGAAATCACGACTGGGTACAGATCGCACAACTGAAATCGAAAGCGAACCTTTCGCGAACCTTCTCCGAGATGACGTCATTGCGTGATAACTGGACCAGACGAGAAAGGAATGGACTGGACTAGTAAAACATGGACTTGTAAAACGTGTGCTAGTAGCAATCGTGAACTTGTAAAACGAAGACTTGAATAAAGCAGACTTGAAAAACGCGGACTAGTAAAATCGAGGAATGGTACAACGTGGTCAAGTAAAAATTGCGAACTTGTAAAACGAGTCCTTTTATAACGAAGACTTCAAAAACGTGGACTAATAAAACAGCGAGGACTAGTAAAGCGTACTAGTGCGTAAAATAAGGACTGGTGAAAATCGCGGACTTGTAACGCGCAATTAAATGTTTGTCTTTTTGGAAAGGATTATCTCTTATCCAAAGAACTTCAAGTGATAATCAATTGTATTGAAAATACTAAAAGAAACAGAATCATATATTTAAATACTAAGAGCCACTAAGTAACATTAGATTCTTTCATTGTTAAGGTAGGCTGGTCGTAGGCTTAGTTCAAACGATTCTCCAAGTTACATGCTTGATAATAAACAATTATTCCATGAGCGCGCGTTGGATATGAGATGGTACATAGCCAACGACGCCCGTTGGGTCGAGTTGGCTATAGCCAATCTCATATCCAACAAGCGCGAATGGAATAATTGTTTTATTAAATCAGCTCAACCTTTGGTTTTGCTTAATTTTATTATAGTCTAAGAAACGACCGGAAAGTGATGTGACTTCTGGGCGCTAAAACGAAATGCTGAAAATTTTATGCTGAGCGACATTTGCCGCATTCATTTGTATATAAGGTCAAACGCTGGTATAATGGCTGGTAACCGAGATCTAGTGAACCAATCAGAAAGCTAGAATTGCATTATCCGAGGTTGAGAATTTAATAATGCATAAATAGAGGATATTACACGGTGGCGAGAAGATATGAATTTTATGTTCGAGTGGCAAGAACAATATCTCACCAGTGAGCGAAGCGAACGAGTGAGATATTGTTCTTGCACACGAGAACATAAAATTCATATCTTCGAGCCAACGTGTAATGTTCTTTTTATTATATGGAGACTAAATATAAAACATAAAACAAAAGCATAAATATAAAACAAAAGGCGGGAATCGTGACGTCATTTAATGATACGACACTCACAAAGGTGACATACGGAAAATACGCCACTCGGATCCCGGATAAAGTGGCGTATGGAATCTACGAGTGGTTTAGTTCCCAGTAAAACACTCTCCTCCATATAATAATATCGAATACTTCTCCAATGGGGTGGTTAAGTCTATCAAGAAGTCAAGAAGAAATCGACTTCCTTAACAGAATAATGTGAGACCCTGTACTTCAACGGACAATATTCAGAGAACATATCTTGCAACAGAAAAAAAAGCCAAAACAAATTTCCTAGGAAGTAAAGCAAATGTAATTTTTCCCTATTCAGAGCACGATGTCAGACACTCCAGGAACTGTACATGGCAAAAGCCTGCCAGGAAAATAAAAATGTCTATGACCTCTAGTCGAAAGTCTTTCGTCAACTACTAATGTCTCTATTTCTTCCATACACTTTTCCCAGTACTTGTAAGTACAAAACTGACAAAGCATTTTCTTACAGTTTATACGTTTCGATATGCAAACGATTGAGCGACTTTGGCCGAGTTCAATTAGGGACACACGTGACCTCGCGCCGCCGCATTTAAAGAGCCCGAAAAGAAAACATGACTCACATCCTCTTGCGCCATCACACGTCCAGCAAATAATCTGCAGTGACCCTCGGTACTTTTCCGATGTTCCTTGATGTCGATTATCCACCAAGTTACCGACTGAAGCGAAGTAAAAGACACCCATACAGGACTAAGAGCCTGCGAGCAGGCCAAAAACAGGTCAGTTGCAAGCATGCAGTTTCGCCTCCCGTCCACCCAGTTGCGGCCCATCGCTCAGATTGCGCTTAAGGTGGCCGAACACAGTTTTCAAGTGCCAATGCCTAATTCACCGTTACTTTTAA
Organism: Micromussa lordhowensis; assembly: GCA_964020085.1. Lineage (NCBI taxonomy): Eukaryota > Metazoa > Cnidaria > Anthozoa > Scleractinia > Lobophylliidae > Micromussa > Micromussa lordhowensis. Next base: position 45,135,669 of record OZ026595.1, read on the forward strand.
ACCATTTATGCTTTGGCGCCCGTTTTCTGCAAGAATCAAGGTTAACCTCAGAAGTATTTATTCTCGCATTTTGGCAAGGGTGTGTGCTGTTGCCATGGCAACGGGGCTGGTTAAAAACAAGGCTTAAAAAATGGTTTTTGTTTATTCAATAAAAATCCAGTCGTTAGATTTTTTTCATCGCTTGCCCACAACGAATTGGCATTGAATCCTATCTGTCAACACTATTCTAATAAAATTTTGACATAGGCGTTTTTCGTAATTCGCCTTAAATCGTTTTCTGTATTACTAAAAATTCCCTATGTCAAAATTCAGATTTTTCGTGATAGATCATTCAAGTGGGTTCTGAACTATTATTTTGCCAAATTTCTTGAAATTCTAACGACTGGATCGTTAGAAATCGGCAAGTTTGTGCCAAAGCAATCGGTCTCAATTTTTCAAGCTACTGCGCATGCGTTGCATTTAACTGGGTTCTTTCGGGAACAAACAAAAGCTGAAAATTGCTGGGTTCTTTGCATCGTTACCTTTTCCAACATATCTATGTAATAAAAGACTAAAGCCATCAATACACTGCGTTCAATTATAGAGAAAATTAACACAGATAGTGCAGGTGTTGAGTAAGTAAAATGATCGCTCTATTGACGGCATGTTTGTTGTTTTGAAATCCTCGTGCACGTGCTGAATTACATCAGCAAAAGCACGCGCGAAAACTGTGTTCGGCCACCTTAAAGCAGCTAGAATAGCTGTTGAATTCTCTGACTTTTTTCAAGGCCGTAATACAAAGGCTTATAATTTTGCCGCACATTCGCTATTACCCAAGATGAGCTCTACAGGAAATGATCATCGCTCACAGCTTGAGGTTGTAACACCGCTTGTGTCCACAATCGTTTCATCTGTTAAACGTTTTGAGATGCTGCCAAAGCAGTCAACTGATCTTTTGCTTTTGGAGTCAAACAAGTGCTTCCAAATTTTTTGACGATTTGGAACATCAATTTAGTATGGGAGTATTTTAATATGATTTCTTAGTTATTAACTTTTCATTGCGACATTTTTGTGGAGACGTGATATTACACAGAAGTAAACATTCGCATGTTCTTATATTCATTATGTGCGTTAGCTTATTAATGCATAAACAAATAACTAAATCGTAAATCATAATTCGATAAATTTTCTGTTCCATGGCGGAAAAAAAATATTCCACGCCTAATTACAATATAAAAAACAGACCAATCAGATAATCACGGAGTAAACCATTCTATGCGCACTCACAAGTTTGAAAATATAAATTGGAAACATCACTTGTGATGAAAGTTTTGTTCTTCAATTCCTTCCGGAGTGTTTTCATCTACGTTGAACATTTTACACACAAATACATGTTATTTGCCGCCTATCAGCCTCAGAAACACTCAAGCTTTAGTTTCTTTAAACTTGGCCTTATGATAAGAGCGTCTCTTGAAACTTGGACTCGACCAACGTAAATGATGAATGATTCATTGCCTCAAAGGAGCGTGTGCAACTGTAATTATACGCGGGTTGTGACTTACATAACAAACCATGTTCGTCAAAGTAACCTGCGAGCTGCTTGTGAATTAGCCTTTCAAGGTCTTAACATACTTCAGGCAGTACTGATATGGGGTGATAATTTTGGGGTCATCCTTTGTCCCTGACTTGTGAAAAAGGGTTAACTTCGCTTTTTTTCCATACCGCGGGGATCACATTTTGTTGCATAGTAAGATTAAAGATGACAGATAACTGTGAAGTTGTTTTTAAGTGAACGAGATGGCATACCGTCGATACCAGTAGCCTACCTTGGTTTCAATTCCGGCTTTAAGCGTTTTTCCAACCTTTGAAAAGTTGACAGCTTGGAGTTTCAAACGGTTTGAGTTTTCCGGCTGAGGCAACTGTTTATGAAAGGATTGCCATTACATCGATGGGAAACTGTTGCACTTATCTTTCACTTAATTTGCAGCCCCATTACTTTTTCGAGCAGCCAAGCAGTTGTTTCAAGTTTTTCCGGGTCCCACTGGGATCTTCTTATATCTCTCGAAACTGGTCTCGAAAATACCTCTGTTTCTCTCTTTTGAGCTTCATATTCACAACATTACGTAGGCGCTTGAAGGAACTCCAATCAAGTTCATTGTTAGTCTTAATTCAGTAAAAGTTTGTGAAAGTAATCTCCTTCTTTGATTAATTTTTTTCACCTCTCTTGTCAACCATGGTACCTTTTGCCGCCTGACTCGCACGTGGATTTTTGGGGCGTTAGAATCAGCAACTTCAGCAAAAAGCTGTTTAAAAGAGTCCCAAACTAAGATTCCTCCACATCTGAAAAAGAATTCACCAAGTACCATAGAAACTTGTTTAGATTTTCAACAAAAGCATCGCGATTAAAATGTTTAAGATTTCAGTCGGGTCTCAACTATCTCCGGGGTCTCAAGCGATGAAGTTTTCGAACCACGACAATCGCAGAATGATCACTGAAACCAACTGGTACGTATTCCTACCGAGATATAAAGGTCAGGTCGACTTGTGAAGAATAAATTGATCAGGGTCTTCGAATATACAGCTACGCGAGTATAATTGTAAATAGTCTGCACAAGGCCAAACTCTTTAGTCTTGTTAATAAAATAAACGCTTTGTGGATGCGGGTTTATTCGATTGTTAAAGTGTACTTGTGAAATCTAGGACTAGTACGTAAAACAAGGATTAACAAAACAATAATTAACAGTGTACTTTCCGTACATTTTTGACGAGGCACAAGAGGAGACTTGGGGATGAAATCAGAAGGAAAGCTTTCAATCGAGAAAGAAGTTCTTCCTCTGAAAGGCAAGGGTGCCCTCATATTTGGCCTATACGGGGAAGATCTGCTCAACAGGGTAGAGTTTTTAGTATGTCTCCCCCAAAGCAGATTCTTTAGTTTCCCTATTTAGTTTCTTGAACACGTTATGTGTTTGTTTTTAGCCTGTGTACGGCCACACACTCTCCTCAGAGTGAGTCGATGTACACATTCAATAGAAGATAAAGAGGAAGAGTCAATATCCCCGTCCATATAGGCCTTATTCCTAAGGTAATCGCTCACAAATTATTTTTAGATCAGTCACGGCAAATCCCAGGAGAGTCTGAAAGTAGTCAATTCGGTAACGCAAAAGCTTGGAAACTCAAACGTGCTCTGTTACAAAACGAAGAACCCTGTCGCGCTAAAACGTTGTAAAAACGTCAAGTTCCTAAAGGGTCTTATATCTGATAAAACTAAAACCTCCGAAGAAAAGGCAATTTTTTGAAAATATTTACATTCATCTGACATCACGTTATTTGATACCACACAAACATTCCTGCACATCATGCGACTGACATAACATACACACAAAAGCGAATGGCACAAATCTGACAAATAGGAAAAAACAGCTGAAAATGTACTCTGTATGAGCGAAAACATAACAAGTGTAATACTCAAGATAGAGGTCACATAAATATGACAATTACGTTTATCTTCACTCTGATCAGAGTCACTGCTTTTGCAGTCAAACATGGAATCAGTTGTTGTTTCCTAGCGTTTGATCACGAAGTACCTTGTCTTTATCAGCACCTAAAACTTTCGTCAATGTTCTTCTGTCGTCTGTAGTAACACTACGTTCACATTTTCTGTTCATTGGTAATTCATTTGTTAACATATTCGGCATATCTTTTCCCTAATTTTCTGCATGGACTTCCACATCGCAGTATTGCTCATTGCACGTGACTGACCTGGCTACCTCGTTGGGATGGAAATGAATTTATGCGGCTCCCACAAAACGCGACTATGGTAGCGTTTGGGGCTAAGGCATTCAAACATTTTTAACGATAAAGCCCGTCAATTTTATTTTGAGAGTACGTGAACATGTTTTCTTATTTATCTGCCCGCAATGTTTACATTTTCACTTTGACTTTTTTTGGTGAAGATGGTGTTACAAGACAGAAGTAAACCTGAGCGACTTCTAATATCTGAGGAATCACACCTCAATTTTAGAGGTGCAGTTATGGCCTTTAAGTGTATGACAGGTGTTTCACCTGAATATTTAAGTAATAAGTTTATCCCTAGGGGTAGTATTAGTGGGCGAGTGACCCGTAGTTCACAAAAATTAAAGATAAAACATCCCACTGTGTAAATCAGTAACCGGCCAGAGGTCTTTTCAATATCGTATTGTAAGTATTTGCAACGCTATTAGCCCTACATTGAAATTAAGTCAATGTGTAAGTAGTTTTAAACGCAATTTTAAGTTAGCTAATGTCAACACAACAACCCCGACACTTTTCCAAGAAAATACACAGGATTTTTTCTTCAATCAACCACAGACAGCCTGTCAACACACAGCCTACTCATCCACCTTGCTTGTGTCTGGCTGGCTGGCTTACAGCCCAAAAGCTAGCAGGGCACGACTGGCCCAGGCATTCCTGCATGGAAAATAAGCACTTTCAGTGAGCAAAAAGCCTCTCTCTGTGACCCTCCCCACCCCCCAGGGGATAAATCCTGGGACCCCCCCTTGGTATCAACTGGTAGCCAGTGACCTGGGCTGTCTCCAGAAACCCTCCTTGACTGATCCCCTCCCCCCCCTAGCTTTTCAAGCACCGCAGAGGCCTACCTGCCGGCTATCGCTGGCAGGCAGGCGAGAAACTTTTGGTCCAAACTCGATACCGTTTTGAAAAATCCAGACATATATTGGCTGGGAATGCCAGGGAAATCCCTCCAGCTTGCACCTGCCACCTCAAAGTGTTCCCCACGACTGGTTTGTGGCTACAGCAGCGAAACTGGAGGGCCTCCCAAAACGTTCTGCCCCAATAATAATATGTCTGGATTTTTGAAAATGGTGCTAATGTCAACACAACAACCCCGACCATTTTCCAAGAAAATACCCAGGATTTTTCTTCAATCAACCACAGACAGCCTGTCAACACACAGCCTACTCTCACCCACCTTGCTTGTTTCTGGCTGGCTGGCTTACAGCCCATAAGCTAGCAGGGCACGACTGGCCCAGGCATTCCTGCATGGAAAATAAGCACTTTCAGTGAGCAAAAAGCCTCTCTCTGTGACCCTCCCCACCCCCCAGGGGATAAATCCTGGGACCCCCCTTGGTATCAACTGGTAGCCAGTGACCTGGGCTGTCTCCAGCAACCTTCCTTGACGGATCCCCCCCTGGCTTTTAAAACAACGCAGAGGCCTACCTGCCGGCTATCGCCGGCAGGCAGGCGAAAAACGTTTGGTCCAAACTCGATACCGTTTTGAAAAATCCAGACATATATGTAACATAGTTTTTTAGAGTTTATTTTAGTTTTACTATTGTTACCTCTTTTAAATTGCATTGTCACTGAAAAGCCCCAATGGGGAGTTGTGTATAAAGTATTGTAATTAAGCTGAAAGAATATGAGACAAGAACGTCTTGTTACAGAGGATTTGTAACGCTTAGGGGTGACAATGAATTCATGTGGTGCCCACACAACGCGACTCTTGTACCATTTTTGACGATTTGAACCATCAATTTAGTATAGGAGTATTTTAATATGATTTCTTAGTTATTTGCTTTTCATTGCGACATTTTTGTGGAGACGTGACATTAGACAGAATTTAACATTCACATGTTCTTATATTCATTATGTGCGTTAGCTTATTAATGTATAAACAAATAACTAAATCGTAAATCATAATTCGATAAACTTTCTGTTCCATGGCAGAAAAAAATATCCCACGCCTAATTACAATATTAAAAAAGATACCAATCAGAAAATCACACTGCGAACCATTCTATGCGCACTCACAAGTTTGAAAATATCAATTGGAAACATCACTTGTGATGAAAGTTTTATGACATTTTGTTCTTCAATTCCTTCCGGAGAGTTTTCGTCTACGTTGAACAATTTACACACAAATACATGTTATTTGCTGCCTATCAGCCTCAGAAACACTCAAGCTTTAGTTTATTTTGGACTGACAACGATTCCGCTTCTAAACGCTCTGGGTATAATAAGTAGTAAATTAACTCCTGCACCATATTTACTTCCATCGTGAAAATTTATAAACTCGACTACAGTCAATCTCGTTTCCAGAGCCCTCGCTCGTTCTGTGACGGCGACCGTAAAAGTGAAGGCTCTGAGCATGACAAGTGATTAGTTGAGCAAGCACTCTTGCTTTGAAAAAAAGAGTTCTACCTGTCTTCTTACTTTGAGCTGAAAGGCACTAAATATCATCGATCTCTCGGTAAGTAAACACTGAACAATTCTGGTTTCTGTTTTAATGCAAACTTGCCATGTAGCTGTGGAAAGATTTTAGTTAAATGAATTTCAAAACAAATCTAAAACAAACTGAAAACTATCTAATTCAACTGTAGGTTAGTCGCGAGAAATGAAATACTTGAAAGGAAACTTTTCAGTAAGATGCTTGAAGGACGCTTAAACCTGATCTAACCTCGTACCCTGTTTAGTTGGCCGTGGGAAATTTGGGTTTAATTTTACAACTTATCACAGTTTCATTATTCAAGTGGCTTTCCACGCATCTTCCCGCTTTCTGCAAAATCTGAGAATCAAGAGCGAGTCACTATTTTCGAGGTTAAAGAAGTTTTATAGGAAGTCTTATTTTAACCACAACAGTATCAAACATCTGCAGAGCTATTACATAACAACGTCAAGTTTGTCTAGTACTCCTTTGGAGAGTTTCAGAACGCAGCCCTTGAATGCATTCTTATTTTCTTTGGAGATCATTTTCACTGGTATAGTTGTTTTATTCATCCACTTGTCCTCTGACGGGTCATAGCATTCAACATTCAAGTGATCGTCAGATCCGCCACCCAGCACATAGAGTATTCCCTTCAAACACACCATACTGCCAAAGTAGTGTTCAGCATTCAAACTTCCAATAAACTGCCATTCGTTGGTAGAAATATTGTGCACTTCGCATGTTTTCGACCACCCAAATTCATGTATCCCTCCGGCTAAGAAAATCTTTCCTTCAGTGGCCACACCAAACGCACACCGTTTTTCTTGTTGCATGTTTGCGATTTCCTCCCATTTGTTTTCCACAGTGTCGAATCTCTCAGCCTTCAAACAGAGCTTCCGGTTTCCCAGTCTCCCACCACAAACATACATATGATTACCAGTTGCAACAACACAAGAATCTTCCCTGCAGCCCTCATGAGATGACAAAACCGTCTGCCATGAACACCGCTCAACGTCGTATCTTTTAACAGTCGATTTTTTCCTTGATGTGTTGACCTCTATCGCATAGATTTCGCCGCTAACGACAGCCACCTTAGAAGACCATGTTATGGACAAGTCCAAAGTAGACCAGCCATTAAAAACGGGGTCATACCTCTCTGCTTTACCATCAGGTGGAAAGACGTACAACTGATCACGGTAGCTTATCATCTTAGTTTCATGGTTTCTCTCTGACAGCCCGTCTGCTAAACGCTTCCACTCGTCTTTCTCAGGCAGATAGCAAAAAGTGTATTTCCCTCCACAGGCAACAATTGCGTGGGTTTCAAGCCCTTTTCTCGGCGAATGCAGAAGATCTCCTTCACATGGAACTGATGGAAAGGTAGTCAGCTTTACTGCATCTGAGATCAGCTTGAAACAACCGAAATTCTCTCGCACAAGTTCGTTTGTCACGACATCGAATAAAAAGTCACGCGGTAGGGAAGCCAGTCGCAAGTGACGAAACAATAGTTCAAACGATGCTTTACGCTCGCTTTTCTTTTGTTCGATCCACTTTAACACGATCTTAAACACGTCTGCTTCAACTGCAACTGAAATTTCGTCACTTGAAATCCATCTCTCCACTTCTTTAGCTTCCAAGTTTAAGAATTCATCCATTTCTGCCACAGATGCAAAGTTCACGTGGATGAACTTTCTGGTGTTCGTGATCAGTTCGTCGCACTGGTACATCTCAGCAAAATAAAATGTTGAAATGCAATTTGATTTGGACATCTCTCGTTCTAGAAATCTCGCGGAAAGTTTTTTCAAGCCCGGAACGAGAAGGTAGTTCGCTGCAGCGATAAGATCCTTGCAATTCTCTTGATTAACCTCGACACTTCCGGTGTAGATAAACTCCAGAACATCTTCCATTACAGCACCCGAGATCTCTTCAAATTGAACAACCCCTTCTCGATTCTCTTTCATGTCGCTCTGAAGAAGCTTGCAGAAGAACGGGCTTGCGGCTGAAAGCACATTTCTGTGAGCTTTGAATTCTTTGTCATCTTTCGCCACCAAAGTTACGTCGCATAAATGATCTTGCCTTCGCAACATGTTAAGCCGCTTCACTAATTCCACACAGAATGCTGCTTGTTCCGCATCCGAGATTGGTTGTAGATCTTCCATATTCAAAAAATTAACTTATTTCTGCGAAATACAGATTCCTTTGGAACCGTTTCGATGTCCTCAAAAAGTTCTAAGTACAGATCGCAAAACGAAATCGAAAGCAAAACTTTCGCGAACCTTCCCTAACACTGGAAGCGAGATGACGTCATCGCATGATGACTGAAGACATTGGATTGGACTGGACTTGAAAGGCATGGACTGGACTAGTAAAACATGGACTTGTAAAACGTGGGCTAGTGAAAATCGCGAACTTGTAAAACGAAGACTTCTAAAATACTTGAAAAACGCGTACTAGTAAAATCGACGAATTGAAAAACGTGGACATGTAAAAATTGCGAACTTGTAAAACGAGTCCTTTAAAATGATGACTTGCAAAACGCGGCCTATTAAAATGATGGCTAGTGGAATAGAGTAAAACTTTATTTAAACAGGGTAATCCATTCAGCTGAAAGGCTGGTATCCATAGGGGCACTGTATAAATAACACTAGGTTAAAAATACAATTTATGTACACAGATTAAAACTTTAAATTATCCGTTAAAAACTAAAACTACGTTAAAAATCTAATTACAATCCTATATATAAAGAGAAACCACTAAGAACTATTACGGTAATAAAAAACAAACATTCTGCGCGGTGGCAAGAAGTCTGTATGTCTTCGGCTTTCGTTCTCTCGGTGGGCAGCTCATTAAAAATTTTCACTCCGCTAAAAAGAAACGTGTTTTTCCAAAATTTGATTTTACCCTAGGTAACAATAACCTAATGCTCTGCCTTGTAAAATAGCTATGAATGTTCGAAAATCTGATGGAACTTGGAACTAATGAATTTAGACAGAGAAAAACAAACTTGGCCTTATGATAAGAGCGCCTCTTGGAAAGACTCGACCAACGTAAATGAAAACTGATTCATTGCCTCGTGTGCAACACGTAATTATACACGGATTGTGACTTACATAACAAACCATGTTTGTCAAAGTAACCTGCGAGCTGCTTGTGAATTAGCCTTTCAAGGTCTTAACATGCTTCAGGCAGTACTGATATGGGGTGATAATTTTGGGGTCATCCTTTGCCCCTGACTTGTGAAAAAGGGTTAACTTCGCTTTTTTCCATACCGCGGGGATCACATTTTGTTGGATAGTAAGGTTAAATATGACAGATAACGGTGAAGCCAAGTCATCGGCTGTGCTTTTAAGTAAACGAGATGGCATACCGTCAATACCAGTAGCCTTCCTTGGTTTCAATTCTTAAAGCGTCTTTCCAACCTTTGAAAAGGTGACAGCTTGGAGTTTAAAATGGTTAGAGTTTTCCAGCTGAGGTAACCATTTATGAAAGGATTGCCATTACATCGATTGGTCGACCTTTGACCAATCGATGTAAACAGACCAGGAACATTCGCATCGGAAAGCAAGGTTATGTGTTTATTTTGATGTTTAATGTTTCGCAATTCCCGACATCAATCAGTGTGTCAACAATTATTTTGAGACTGAGAAAAGTTGAATTTGTTAAATGAATTAATCTCATAAACGTTTTGTTTATTGGGTTTGTCAAATTCGAGATAAAGAAAAGGTTTTCGGCTTACCAAGACCGACTTTGTGTTTGGCTTAAACTCGCTCGACTGCCGACTGCTCGAGTATTTTTTCTGAGCCATTTTCTAAAAGAGAAACGGCTTTATCTTTCTTCTTCCTGCTAGACTATCCTTCTCGTACCTGTTCAATGCCTCTACAATACTTTTTTGTACATATCTTTTGCTCAATCATGTAAAATATTATCTAAATTCTCAAAACTTTCCGCCATTTTGAAACACAGAGGGAAGAGCTTTGAAATGATGACCTCAATCGTTCATTTGTCCTCTAATAGATTATAGGCGAGAACCAATCAAAATGCGAGAATAACTTGGATTATTATATAATGTATAATGAAACTGTTTAGAATTGTAGTTAGTTTGCATTCATTCAAAGGAAATATGTTAATTCAAGTCATTTATTTCAGCTCCAGACGGGTCCTGTCCTTATAAGTAGCATGCAAATGTGACCACCTGATTGGCGTATATTTCGATAAAAATGAACTAAAGTTTATAGTAAATAGCGATTGAAAATGTTGCAGTTATCTTTCACTTCATTCGCAGCCCCAGTACTTTTCGAGCCGCCAAGCAGTTGTTTCAAGTTTTTCCAAGTCCCACAGGGATCTTCTTTAGTCTCTGGCAACTGGTCACGAAAATACTGCTTTTTCTCTGTTTTGAGCTTCATAGTCACCACATTACGTAGGCGCTTGAAGGAACTCCAATCAAGTTCATTGTTAGTCTCAATTCAGTGCAAGTTTGTGAAAGTAATCTCCTTCTGTCATTAATTGTTTCACCTCTCTTGTCAACCATGATTGAAAGGATCATCTCTCATCCAAAGAACTTCAAATGATAATCATTCGTACTGAAATTACTAAAAGAAACAGAATCATATACCCAAATACTAAGAACCATAAAGTAACAGTAGATCCGTTCAGGTCATCTGGTCTTTTTTTGGTCCATAATCTTACAGCCTGAACAAGACTCTCGTCAGGTTAACCACATTGCCTTGTTATATTGGTTAAGTATTCCCCATTCCTTGTCTTCCAAACATTTAGTCCAAATTGATAGCTCTGCCGGTGCACTTTCCTTGTCCAGGCTTCCAGTCGAGACAAAAAAAAAACACGGCTTACCGCCTAAATGCGTGTTTCCTCCATAAAGGGAACTTTTTTACTACAATTAATAATTTAGTATTGCTACTGTTATTACAATATTGCCAGGCCTTTTCATTTTGGTCAACACACGGTCGATAAGCAAAGCAAATATCAAATTTGCCATCCAGGAACCTTATACTTCACGGCTTAAACCTTATACGGAATATTTTACTTATCCATGATGATGCCATGGAACGGCGAAATCTTGGATTTTAAAAGATTTTAAGGTGGCTCAAAACAGTTTCCAACACTTATATATGGATAGGTCGTTATAACCACTGTTTATCATTTGATGCTACAGTCATGTTATCAAAAACCTGCCCAATCATTGGTGAACACGTTGTCATCATTTTCTTGACACAATAGGTTACCATAGCAACAGTATGACCTCTGAAAAACACCCTTAATTACAGCTTTAGGGGCTTATAATTCAAAAACGGCACGGTGAATTTTTTTTATATTATCAACTTTTGATAAGCATGATAAGACGCAACCTTTGGCAAAGTTTAAAAAAATTCTGTACATGGGGTTCAGAGCCACCTTAAATTTTCGAAAAGTTAAGGTGGCTCTGAACCCCATGTACAGAATTTTTTTAAACTTTGCCAAAAGTTGCGTCTTATCATACTTATTAAAAGTTGATAATATAAAAAAAATTTCACCGTGCCGTTTTTGAATTATAAGCCCCTAAAGCTTTAATTAAGGGTGTTTTTCAGAGGTCATACTGTTGCTATGGTAACCTATTGTGTCAAGAAAATGATGACAACGTGTTCACCAATGATTGGGCAGTTTTTTGATACCATGATTGTAGCATCAAATGATAAACAGTGGTTATAACGTTCTATCCAAATATAACTGTTGGAAACTGTTTTGAGCCACCTTAAGATCAATTTTGCAGTAGTTTCAGGCCTCATTTGAGCTTTTGTCAGTATTGCTATTTAAAAATGCTACTAAAGGACAATATCCAAAGATTAACAAAACAATAATTAACAGTGTACTTTGCGTACATTTTTGACGAGGCACAAGAGGAAACTTGGGAATGAAATCAGAAGGAGAGCTTTCCCTCGAGAAATAAGTTCTTCCTCTGACAGGAGAGGGTGCTTTCATATTTGGCCTATACGAGGACGTTCTGCTGAGCTGGGTAGAGTTTTTTGGTATGTTTCCTCTAAAGCAGGCTCTACAGTTTCACTTTTCTGAGTTTCTTGAACACGTTCTGTGTTTGTTTTTAGCCTGTGTATTGTACAGCCACACACTCCTCTCAGAGTGAGCCGATGAACACAGTCAATAGAAGATAAAAAGGAAGAGTTTATATCCCCGTCCATATAGGCCTTATTTCTAAGGTAATCCTACATAAAATATTTTTAGATCAGTCACGGCAAATCCCAGGAGAGTCCGAAAGTAGCCAATTTGGTGAGGCGATATTTCGTTCACGGCCCAAGCGGTTTTAAACGCATTTTTATCCTTCGCGTAACGCGCGTGGTAACGTTGTTCGCAAGAGGACTGGAAACTGTCTAAAAATATCTTTGAGTGATAGAGCCAATACGGTGCAGGTTATTTACAGCAAGACTTTGAGTGTCACCCTAGTGTTAGAGTTATCAGGCAAGCTTATCAAGGTCTTCACTTTAATTTTAGTCGAATGAAGACGGAGACCGTAGAAAGAGAACTTCAAATGCTGAAACCTTCTAAGGCCACTTGATGGGATGGAATCTCTCCTAAGATTCTAAAGCTGACAGGCAAAGGAATAGCACCATGGCTCACAAGGTTGTTTAACACCATAATTGAGAAGGGACAATGACCATGCACTTGGAAGATGGGGGAATGGACTCCAGTTTTTAAAAAGGGAGATAGAACTGACCGATGTAACTATCGACCTATTACTGTTCTGAACTCAATTGATAAGGTATTTGAGTCACTTCTTTGTAAGCAAGTTACGTCAACCATGGATCCACACTTGTACCAAAAACTGTCCGCGTACAGAAAACAACACAGCTGCGAAACAACTGTATTGAGGTTAATTGAGGACTGGAAGGCAGCAGCTGATAGGAAAAACTGTGTGACTGTACTGTCAACGGACATGAGCAAGGCGTTTGACTCGCTACATCCTGTTTTGATGACTGAGAAACTCAAGGCATACGGCTTCTCAGACAAATCCGTTAATCTTATGCAATCTTTCCTAGCGTCCAGAAAAAATCGAGTAAAGCTACAAGATCTTAAAAGTGTATGGAAAGAACAAACAAGAGGGTGTCCTCAGGGTTCATCTTTTGGACCTCTCTTGTGGAACCTATTCCAAAACGACCTCCCATCATATACAGAGTCAGAGAATCTCTTTATGTACGCAGACGACCACCAAATATACACGATTGGCGACTCCATAGAGACTGCCGCCCAAGAGCTTAAGGAAGAAACTGAGAAGAACGCGCAGTGGTACAAAGAAAACCTCTTAAAAGCCAATCCCAGCAAATTTCAGATTATTGTCATCGACTCACCCAAAGTCTTCAAAAACCGAAGAGTGCGTAGATGAAGTATCACTTGAAATTGATTCAAGAATCGTTAAGTCTTCCGACAAAATTACAATTTTGGGAGTAAACATTGATGACAAACTAACATTTAGCGCACATATTAAAGACGTTAGCAAGAGAGCAAGTAAAAAAGTTGGCGTGTTACTGAGGTTGCGAAATCTCATACCTTGCTCTGCTAAACTACAATTGTACAAAGCTGGTATTCTACCTTACTTGACGTACTGTGACGTAGTATGGCACTTTTGTAAGTCGTCCGATAAACGCAAACTGGAACGAGTTCAAGAGCGTGGATTGAGAGCTGTTTTTAAGTCAAAATCTGAATCTTATGGTGAACTATTTATAAGAGCCGGTCTCTCCACTTTGTATGAAGGAAGATTACGAAACATAGCCACCTTGATGTACAAAGTTAAAAACGGCCTTGTACCTCAGTACATTTCTGAACCTTTTCGACGTGCCCCTTAAGGGATACAACCTAAGATATGCGGACTTTAATATCCCACGGTTTAGAACAGTACGCTACGGCAAACACTCGCTACGCTATCTTGGACCGCTCTTATGGAGCAAACTAATCCCATCAGATAGAGAAAGTCCAACACTGAACTGCTTTAAGAATAACATTAAGAAAAAAGAGTTAACTCTCCTCTTAGAAGACTGCAGAAATTGCGATTTATGTTTCTAATTTCATTTGAAGTTGGATTAAATTTAGGCTGAATTATAATTGTGGCAAATTAGTTTTAATATATTTTAAGATTTTAATTGTTAGTGTTCTCAATTAGTATACATGTGTAACAATTAGCTCTGATACATTTTAAGATCTTTTACTTTTTAGATTTTTCCTACTTGTGTAAGTACCCTAATTTTAATGTATCTATTTAAGATTTTACTAGTGTCCCCAATTAGTTTGTTAAAAGCTAAATACCTCGACACTGAAATAAAGTCCTACTACTACTACTACTACTACTACTACTACTACTACTACTACTACTACTACTACTACTACTACAACTACCACCACCACCACCACCACCACCACCACCACCACCACCACCACCACCACCACCACTACTACTACTACTACTACTACTACTACTACTACTACTACTACTACTACTACTACTACTACTACTACAACTACTACTGCTGCTGCTGCTGCTGCTGCTGCTGCTACTACTACTACTACTATTACTACTACTACTACAACTACTACTACTACTACTACTACTACTACTACTACGGGAAATCAGGGCTCCTGGGGAAATTTACTCTTTTACTCTTCACCTTCCCTTGACACAGACTACTTTGTTTTCTAGTTTCGAATCTTTCAGGGGAGGAGATCCAAAAAGACAGTCAGACGGGAGAAATTTAGATATCTTTTTCTGTTTTAATTCATAGCTTATCTTTTCTTAGTTATGTGCGCGCTTACTACATTTACAGTTCATTGTGACTACTTTCGAGACATTATTAGACAGCAATAAACCTTAACGAGTTCTTTTATCTACTTTATGGGCGCTAGCTTATTAATGAAATCAATACAAAATAAGAAATTCATAAACCCTGAATTATTCGTCTAACTTTCTCTTAAATAAGTTTGCAGACAGCAAATTTCTAAACTTTCCGCGCCTAATTTCAATATTTACAAAAGAGACCAATCAGATAATCGCAATGAGACAACCATGTATGCACTCACGAGTTTAAATTTCAATTGCAAATACTACTTGTGATGAAAATTTTGTTGCGTTTCGTTCTTCATTCGGACGGTTTTCATCCACGTTGAACATTTTACCGACAAATACATCTTCTTTGCCGCCTATCAGCCTCAGAAACACTCAAGCTTTAGTTTATTTGGGATTGACAACGTTTTGAATTCTAAGAGCTCTGGGTATGATCAGTGATAATTTAACTCCTGCACCATATTGATTTCTTTCGTGAAATTCTATAGGTGGATTCATGCTGACGTCATTGTTTACATTTTTGCTCATTTGCATACGGCTTTGCGTACAGAAGGAAACATGTTAGATATGAATTGACTTCAGGCGGCTAACGAGCTAGTGAAACTTAGTACATGGTGAAATTTGTAGCTCTTTGGGTAAAATATTCAAGGAGAAATTGTCTTTCAAAAACTGCAAAATTTCTGGTTGGCAAAAGCGCTAATGAGCTCATACATTCTTTGTTAAAGTTTGAGTTTTTAAACCCGTGTTGCGCAAAAAGTATTCAATACATTAGGCTCATATTCACTGGCAGAGTTAATCGTACTATGACCTTTCAATATTCAGAACTGATTTATTTGTAGCTCCATCAGAAACTGAATTCCTTATGCTAATGAGACAAATATTGTAAACAAGGATTCCCCTATAAACTCAATTACAGCGAATCTCGCTACCAGAGCCCTCGCTCGTCATCTGAAGCTGACTGTAAAAGCGAAGGCTCTGGGCATGACAAGTGATAATCTTGAGCAAGCAATCTTGCTTTTAATAAAGAGTTGTACCTGTCTTCTTAAATTTGAACTGTAAGGCACTAAATATTATCGATCTCTTTGTAAGTTAACACCAAGCAATTCTAGTTTTGTTTTTTTAATCCCAACTTGCAATATAGCCAGCTATCAAAAGATTTGTGTTAAGTGAGTGTCAACTAAATCTAAAACATACTAAAAACTATGTAAATATATTCATCGAGTCTACTGAACGGTAGTCGCGGCAAATGGGAGAATTGAAATGAAACTTTCCAGTAAAATGTTTGAAAATTGTTCCATTGTAGACACAGGCGCCCCAAGCTCAAAATACGTGGTGTATGCGACAGCTTGTATATATAGAGAATTGTATGGGAAAATCTCCGATAGAAAAAAAAATTGTGTAAATAACTATTTCATTTGAAATAAAGTTTTCCTACCTCAAATGTGTCGCGTACTTGTTTCTTGTGCCGATTTTAAAGCCATTCTGACGCCGTTTAGTGAAGTTATTCGAAACCGTTGCTCCTCCTTCTAAAAGAATGGAAAGGCAGACCACTCCATCGATCGCTGGCCAGACATCACTCCACAAATCGCTCTCGCCTCGAAAGGAAAAAACCCGAATCGCAATAAAAACAACAGTTCCGTAAAGCCCAATAAATTTCACTCCAAATACGTGTGCTTCGGCGGCCGAAAGACTCGTGAAGAACGAAAACTTTGACTTAAAATTCACCTCTTCGGCTTTCCTCAGAGGCTTGTGAAGAGCTGGCGGCAACGGCCGCTCGCAAGGTGGTTTCACTCTCAACTCTGATTGGTCCATTTGAATTTGAGCGCGCGCTGACAACACGACCCTCCACCGGAGGGAAACGTACATTTTGTCTAGTGTGAGACTTGATTCGCGACAAAATGTACGTTTCCCTCCGGTGGAGGGTCGTGTTGTCAGCGCGCGCTCAAATTCAAATGGACCAATCAGAGTTGAGAGTGAAACCACCTTGCGAGCGGCCGTTGCCGCCAGCTCTTCA